>OY747706.1:34631529-34834029 GCA_963556495.2 Valencia hispanica
ATGTGAACTATTGTTTTCGATTGGACTGTGGGAGCCCATGCTACACAGCAGGACTGAAAGTAAGAGGTGCAAGCAGTCGTGCTCAGTTCATTGCATCTATTTATGTTTTGCAGCTCTGGTCCCTTTTAGATCCTACATCGTTACACTAAACATCTGTTAGTAAGACCAAAAAGTGAGCTGTGCCCTTTCCTGTTTGAGTGGAGTACCAGCAGAGAAAATTAGGGAGTGTTATTTTTACATCACAGCCAATCAGTTCTGGAGCCACAAGTACTGCAGTCATCTAATCCAGGACCGACCCCAGAGAATATCCACTAGAGACAAAAGCCTGACGTTATATAGGGTGTTTGTGGTTTTTTTGGTTTTTTTAAAGGGGTCACGGCAATGTCAGGAAGCTACGGTCTCAGAAGACACAACAGGTTTGTAAAAAATGCATTTTTGCATATACCACTGCTCATAGCATCAGAGAGTTTTAGCATAAAAGTGCTTAAGCCTGCTTTTTTATACTCTTCTCACATTCTTGATAGTAACTAATTTTATTTGAAGTACGATAACTTTATAATGACATCTTTTTATAAAATGTTCCTGGTTATTATTGCTTTTTGTTTTTCTCGCAATGTTTATGATTTCTTTGCTCGGCTAAAACAAAACTTTAAACCTAAAAACACAAAGAAGATCTGACTCTGTCTTGAAACGGTGATGAGAAACGAATGGTCCATCCAAAAGAGGATTACAGATATACTTTAAGCTCTAACTGGCAGCTCTTTGAGATATAATCAGATAAATAACTATGTAGAGACTCAACGGACTACTGTGGCTTCTAAGGATTTCCCCTGTCTCCAGTAAATGAGTAGCTGCTGTTAATAATGCCAGAGAGCGAAGAGTCCTGCTGTTTATATGATGCACAGAAACATAGCAGTCAACCAAATATTTGCAATCATTTTCACTGCTGAAGTGTCCTTGGGCAACATATTACAGCTTATCAACCATGAGGGTGGTTTGTTGGGTTTAGTAAAATAGATGCTGAAGTAAGTTGTGAGGCACTTTTATCCAGTCAGACGGACTTTTTACCTGAAGAATATAGTAAAGGAATATACTTCCTCCGACAGATGAAGCTTTCCTGCTGCATGAGCTTCAGCTTTATATGTTTCATGATCCATGATGGGCGGTAACGTGGGCGCAGAGGCTGAAATGAGCTGCAACAAGGAGAATTATGGTTTATGTTCCTTTTTTGATGTTTTCTTTTGATTGGCTTCGCATATTCACCGCTCCTAAACGTCGCGTTGGGCTGCTTTCACCTCAGTCATGTGACACGCCAGCGCAGCGGTCAAATAGCTGGATTGGCCTACAAAAACACTGAGGTACGTGTTTACTACAGCGCACCCCGCTCTGTGGGTTATTATTACTATTATTATTATTTTAATTGTTTCATCTGCAGTCATGGTGGAGCTAACTAGTTTGAGTGGACCCATCGTCGTTCTGTCCTTAACTGCTGGCCGTTCAAGGTAGCTCTGTGGATGCGGTTGTTTTGCTGGCCCAGGCAGCATATACAGTTCGTAGTCTATTAATGCCAGTCTGCCTTGGTTCTCTTTATGTTCACCTTCCATGTTTTTATTTGCCGTATTATCCCAAAAACCTAGTGGTGTTCTCAACATAAGGTTCAGGGGCTTTCAGTAGGTTTGTGCAATACAAGTAAAGCTCTCTGAAGAACAAATGTTGATTTAAAAATCCAGATAAATTCTCAAAAGAAGCAGTACCAAGCAATACTTCACTGTGAGACTAAATCCCGGCCCACACTGTGTGTTTTTAGGCCTTCACTAAGGACTAGAGTGTTGGCACAGTGTACGGCCCTTGATTAATTTGAGCGATATAGGACCTACAGCACCTTCCATGTTCATTTCAACCATTGGTAAAGATGTTGAAGAAAAATCTTTAAATTAATTCTTCGTTAAGTGCAGCAGCCTAATCACACTCTGATTTAAAAACTAGAATGATGCATCTGCTAATGCATGTACATTTGTTCATTTTATCAAAAATCATAAAGATGTTGTTGTTTAGCAACACATCCTGTTAAACAATTATTGGCACAAACCAACTAAAACACATAAATTAAACTTTACCTTATCTGTTAATCTGAATTTTCAGGGTCTTTAATAAGTAAACAATGACTTCCTGTTCTACAGGGTATAAATATAATCCAGCGCCGAAGCCCACTTCTGTTAGGCTTTCCTCAAAATGGTACTTTGTGGTATAAAAGCCAAGATTTCCTTCACAATTTGTAACTGTTTCATTTAGTTTTTATATTTAGTTTTTATTCAGGAGATTTCAAGTTTGTAAATTAATTTGAATTATGGTTTTTAATTCAGTTTATTTATATGGCGGCAATTCACAACACGTCACCCCAAGGCACTTTACAAGAAAAGTGATTTCAATTCAATCGTACATGCATTCCAATTAATCCTTCAGTTCATTATACCAAGCAGTTAAAAAGTTTTTGATCTGATCCTGATCTTTTACCCTGTCATTCACGTTGATCAACTCTTATTGTATCTAATTTTGCTACAAAAAGAACATTTGACCAAACTGGGTCCTTGGTGTCTAAATTCCACTTAGTCAAATGATGAAAGATAAAAAATATAGATCTCCATAATATCTTGAGATATGATAATAACTCCTGTAACTTGACATTATGGCTCAATCTGAATCAACAGTCTGAAATAGTTGTGACATCATTTGGTTTACTACGGGCTGCAAACCTGTGTAAAACCATTTGATCAGATTGTGAAATTTAATAGTTGGGTCCTAAATCTTTACTATTGGCCTTGAAATGCAATACAAGATTTTTAATCCAACAAATTAATGCTGTTAATGTTTAGTTTAATGATAGTTACCTAAATCTTTAGAACCATTTAATGTTTTTTTTCATTGCTTTTACTTTCATCTTTGTAATAAAATGCCCTAAAATACCAAAGTTTATGTGAACATTTAAATCAGAGCTGAAATAAATGTTCTTTTCTCCCTAAGATAATGTCCCAACCCATTACTTACATACTAAAATATGCATGCAGTTCTTCTGCCCACTGAGTGGACAGGATGTGTTTGTTCATGTGTGAGTTTGCATTAATAACTTTGGAGTAACCAAAGTCCTACTATTCAGAGCTTTGGGAGGCGATGCAAGCTAAAATTTGGAGGGTTCATGCTCAAAAAGGGCATAGAGCTGTGCCTTTCCTCACATATAATGACTCAAACATATATAGCCGTGGTTTATCTTTAACCTTTTCTGGTTGTAAGGCGACAGTGCAACATGGGACAGATTTTTGAAGTTCGCTAAGAAATCAAGTGGGTGTTTTTCCAACCAAACGGAAGTGGATGCTGATTTCTCTTCCAAATTCTGCAGCGCTTAAGTCAGAGATATGAGAATAGCAGCAGACAAGAAGTCAGTCCTGGTGAGATCAGGGAACTGCTTGGCACACGTGTGTGTGTGTGTGTGAGCTGTGTTCCTGTGTCTTTTATAAGACTGTTCTTTGTGTGTATGTGATTGTGTCTCTGTGGGTTTCTACTATCTCACCCCCTGTCCAGACCTCCCGCCTCTGGGGAAAACTGGAATATACATTCACCTTTGAATCGTGCCACTGGCAAGCAGTGTTGGGCAAATGTTGGTTATCAGTGATCAGAAATGTTTCCCTCATTGTTTTCTCTCATTTTCATAATTGAAAACGGGCTTTGGCTTGAAGTGTTTCACTGTAGCATCTATGGAGCGTGGCATGGAGGCAATCAGCTTGGGGTTCTGCTGAGGTGTAACAAAATCTTTGATGTATTGTTGACTCTGGCGTCTCATCTTCCTCTTGACAATAAGCTATAGTTTCTCTATGGGGTTCAGGTCAGGCCAGTTTGCTGAGTGCACAGGAGTTATAAAACATAAGAAATGAGACAGCTGTAGCCCAGGTTCTGAATACATCTGTCGAACTCCAGCTGCAGTCCACACCAGTATTTATCTTCCCCAAACACTTGAATGGATTTTTATTCACAATTTCCTCTCAAGGGGTGTGGTTATCTCGGTCATTTGTGGAGCTTTTTCTACCACAGTTTTACCTTCCGCTCAATTTTCTATATTCTTTGACACCGCACCCCCTGAGTAGCCAGCTTCTTAGACTGCAATATTTTTGACTTACCCCCTTTGTGGAGCGGCTCAAGCACTGTTAAGTCAGCAGTCTTCACCACGGTATTATGTAATTGAATTTAAAGGTCACATTCACTCGTCCTTTCAATAAATTTGCTGTGGTCTCTAGTTTGAATTATTGCCTTTTGAGACTTTTTCTGTGGACAAACTGCTCTCCTGCTCCTGTTTCAGGAGGTTGCAGTTTGTTGGATGAGTGGGTGGAGGGAAACGTCAGGATTGCAAGTCTTACTCAGTAATATCCATAGTATGCAAACGTCTCACCTCTGATTGGCTAACAGCAATGTGAGTCTTGGAACAAATAACTAACTTAACTTACTTTACTCGCAGTGTTCCAAGACAAATTTTGTTTACTCCTTCTTGGGTAAATAATGCAACGCTGATCTCTATGTCCACAAATAACACCCCTCCCACCGTGTCCTGCCATGCTGTGGAGTTGCTAACGGTTTTAGCTTCCACCAGCCAAGATGCCTCTCCCCTCTCTGGCCTCCTTCTTCCCCTGAGCGGTCGCAAGCCAAGGTGGGCGTGGCCAGAATACACTTCTACGTAGATAATATGTCTCTTTCTGATTCACTCTTTTTTTCGCTCAGATTCCTTTCTGTGGCTAATGCAGGGTAAGGTGATGGGACAACAGTGTGACTTGCTGCCTACATGTCCTACTCAGAGTGAAAGATCTTTTTTTTTTTTCTTTGAGTGAGTTTTAAATGGTTTCTCAGTGAATGAGACCTTTAACAGAAATAAATACTTGAAACTACCAGTGATCACTTTGTGTGTAATGAATGTATAATTCACTTTTTGAATGGAATTTCTGGCATAATTTACACCAAAACTACATAAAAACTGACTAGAACCCTCCCCTTTTTGTTTTTCTTCTTACTCCTTTCTCTCAAACAGTATCTTTACATTTTGACTTTATTTATCCCCTTCTTGCCCTTTATTTCACTTTTCCTTTCCCAGCTGCCACTCTCTCATCGCCCCCTCTTACTGTTTTCCTTCCTTTTCTAGTCTTTGTTTCTTTTTCCTCAACTTTAGAAGCAGAGAGAACCTTTTTTGATACAACCACCCACTCCTAACTTGTCAAATAAAAAAAATCTTGTTGAAAGCTACAGCCTGTCTCACCCCTACATTGTTCCTGCCAATTCCCCCCTTTCAGCTGGGAGAAACGAGTGGACCAGAGGGGCAGGTTCTACTATGTGGACCACAACACCAGAACCACCACGTGGCAGAGGCCCACGGCCGAGTCTGTGCGCAACTATCAGCAGTGGCAGAGCCAACGCAGCCAGCTGCAGGGTGCCATGCACCAGTTCAGCCAGCGCTTCCTCTACCAGGTAATACAACCCTGACTGGTTCACATGCTAAGACTACAAATTTTTTTATCCGTCTTAGCTGAAGGCAGTTATTGTTCATCTTGTTTTCTGTGTGATACAACCTCATCCTTTTAGTTATTAAGACCTAAACTCACCTTTACTAACGTAGGTCAAACAAAGCAAATCCACTCATTTTCCATTAGTTAATTGCATCATTTAAATAAGGTCTGCTGGAGCAGAGGCATCAAAAACCTTTAGGACAGTGGGGCCAGAAAAACCAGGGTAGGAGGCCACTGTTGAGTTGTCTCACATTTCCTCATTTGTTTCTTCTAAGCATTTTTTGTAATATTTGAAATGATCTAAACTAGGGGTTCAAAGAGCCATTTTTTCCCCTTAGTCCAGCTAAATAAAACTTCATCAGAGCCACAAACATTACATGATCTTTTGGAAGAAGGAAAAAAATGGCAAGTTATAAATTGTGATTAATATCTGCTTTAGAAAATGTTGGGGTCACCATTTAATTTCCATTTTGGGGGTTTTCAAAAATAAATAAAAACCCAAAACCTTTGCAAAAAGGGGATGAAGACATATGATGTTTTTGGAAAATGATGTAAAGAAAAAGCACATAGTTTCCACCTGAAGACAATAAATATAGATATAAAAACATACTACTGATGCTTTGTGTCATTTCATTTAGTGCAATTATTTCATGAAAAAAAAGCTCAAACAAGCCTTTGTTTTTGTATCTACTTGAAAACATTTGTTGGTTCTTTATTATTTTCACCCAAAGTTCTTAAGAGCCATTGTTGAAGGTCCGTAGAGCCATGTGCAGCTCTAGAACCCCAGGTGTCAGATCCTTGGTGTAGATTAATGTTTTCTTAGACTTCCTCAAAGTTTTCCTTTGGACTTTGAAAGTGACCAAGCACTGGACTGAAACTGAATAAAGAAGCAGCCAGAGTCGTTCAGTCCTTCACTGACTCCTAAACTCAAAGGTTAAATGAAGGTGTGTGGACATGTAACTGAAGACTTGGCAAATATCTGGCCTTTAACTGTCGGTAAGTCTTAATGTGTTCCCGGCAGCCTGTTGCACGTTATTTACTGTTTATTTTGTTTATTAAAAATTCAAAAACATAACACAGTTTCATAGACAGGAAATACAATTTTAGTATCGGTAAGGTGATTACCAAAGAAAACTTTGCACGCAGTAAATGGCCTACTGAGGGATCATCTCTTTGGTCCTGGGTCGACATTTGCTGAATTTGTTTTCTTGATTAATTTAGGCTTTTCAGGCTTTTGGCGACTGCTCATCTGCAGGTGATTGGGTTTTTATCTTTTTTATTTTTTTTTTAGACCTTTCTTGACATTTCTTGTTTTAATGGCCAGTTATCCACTTCCCTCCCCCATTTGTAATGCCTGTACTGTGCATCATGTGTCATTGGCAGGATGTGGGCTGAAGATTTGTGAGAAAAGCAACTAAAGTAAAAAGAAAAACTTTAGAAATCCTGAAATATTGATCAGGACCCATTGAAATATGGGGAATTAGTTTTTCCGTGCTTTACAACAGAGGGAACAGGTTCTTTTTTTAAACAGCTGAAACTGCTAAAAAGTGTAAGACAAACACTTTTAGGAAATGTCAGGTGGGATGTTTGTCATCGCACCTGAACAAAGTAAAGGTTTGCTGCAGATTTCGGTACTCTCTGTGAGGATGCATCAGGGGACGCTGGTTATAGGGAGGATGTTTTTATAAGGATATTCTAGCAGAGTCGGCTGAGGTTCATGTCTTAAATCTGTGCATCTTCTTCCTCTGAGTGAAGCAGCCAAGATGAGACTGCCGCCAGACATTAAAGCTATATTGGATTAAAGCAACAGTGATTTTTCAATGGGCTATTGGTTAAACCGGCATTAAAACTTTTACAGGCCCCAATGAAATCCCCCCGCCCTTTGTGTTTTAGTTTTATGCAACTGTGGTGGGGTTTTTTGTCCCCAACCTTTTGTTGTCCTGCATCTCTTTGGGTTTTATGTTCTTCCGGGTGTAGGCTTTATTTGTCTTTGGACTGACTGCCACTTTACAGTTTAGCCCTTAACATCCCTTGAATGCTCCTTTTTATCCATATTTCCTCCACACTTTTCTTCCTTTTTCAAAACATTTTCTTCCACTCATTTCATTTCACACCCTGGTACTCCTCTTTTAACACCCAACATCTAATCGTTTTCTTACAGTAGTCGGTAAATTGTAAAGTGTCTGCTGATACAAAGTATCAAAGTAGATCAGAAAAGCGCCCTCGCAAAAAAATTCATACTGCTTGACCCTTTCACACTTTGCAACTTTACAGCCAAAAACTTCAGGGAATTCTATTGGGATTTTATGGCCCTTTTCCACTAGGGTCAGCTCGGCCCAGCACGGCCTGGTTGTGTTTCCATTGTCATCTTAGGAACACTGCAGTGGGCGAGGACATGGGCGGGCTCAGCGTAGCAAAGTTCCAGTAAAAATCTGTCATAATTCACTGTTTTTCGACACTACAGATGCCGATGCTGGAGCCGGTATCTAGCCCACTCTCTCACCCGTTGCTCCCCGGCCTTTCACTATTAATGCTGTCCATGTCTGCAAAGAACTTCCAGTGCTTTCGGTCTGCCTCACTCTGGCCACTGTGGCCCTTCACGGTCCGATATTCGCAGATTCATTTTTTACTTTCCCCCAGCAATGTTTTGAACTCCGCTGGAAGCCCTGCGTCGCCATCTGAGACATGACTTCACACGCACACCGCCAAACCAATCAGTGGCTACCACTACGTAGGTAAGAGTGAGAGTGACATCACTTTAATGAAACAGGCAGTCCATAGGTGGGCGTGTTGGGTTGCCTCGGTCCGCTGTGGACTGAGCCCAGGGGTAGTCAGAGAAAAGGGGTTGGCTCGGCCCAGACAAAGGTAGTAGAAATGCATTAAATAAGGGCGGACTCTACCCGGTCTGGGCCGAGGCGACCCGAGTGGAAAAGGGGCATTAGTAGCAGACCAACACAAAGGAAAGTTATACATGGTTTTCACAAATTGTTACAAATCAATATCTGAAAATTGTGTCTTGCCCTTTTTAACTTGATACCCTTAAATAAAACTGAGTGCATCCAGCAGGCTTCAGAAGTCATCTATTCAGTAAATACAGTCCAATAGAGGCAGCTTTTCATATTCTGGTGGGATATCATTATCAAGCATTGTTGCATTTCTTTGCGGTGGAGAAATTCAGATTGTATCTTAGTTTTCTCCTGAAACATGCGTGTGTTTCTTTATTTTTATAATTAACACAGTATTGTTCATCTGACTGCATGTAGCAGCGAATTACGTCTGAACCGTTGACTATCCAGTATGAATACATAGTGTGGTATGAGCACCGTCACGCACTTTCATAGGATGCAATTATAGTTTAAGATGTCTTATTGTCTAATTGTCCAATTTTCTCTTACATCTGGTGCAATAAATGTTTTGAAGCATGAGGGTCCACTCCAGATGTGTTCTGTAGAAAATAGAAATGAATATCCAGACTCCAGGAGTTAAAAAGATTAGAACCTGGCAGAACGTCATGCCAGTTGTTTGAGCAGGATTGGATGGAGGCGCCTGTGTCTGTTTTTGTCTGTAACTGACTGTCCTTTTTCTTCTCTTCTGTTGGAAGTGCCTAACGAGCAACTCCCTAATAATGTCTGTCCTCATGGGTCGTATATTTTAAAAATCGTCACTGATTGAGGCTGGATACCTTGTTCACCTTGCACCCAAATCTGAATACTTTTTTTGCAATCAGCAGTCTGTGAAGCTGAAAGAGGACCTGACTGAAGTTCAGCTTTTTCTGCTGGTCAAAACTGAAGCAAACCAAATCAGATCGACATATTTAATGCCGTTTTTTTCTGGACTCAATCAACATCACCACCATCGTTCTTTCCTTCTCTCATTCCCTCCCTCCTTCACCCAGTGTGTGAGAAAAGCCAAGACGCAGCTCTTGTTGATAGTACACTGCTCTGTCTTGGAATGCCCAAACTGCTGATAGCGTCGACTATTTATGGCCCCTGTGTGTGTGAACAAGGAAACGGGCTCATAGCTTTACTGTGAACACAGCCACACGATCTGCTGCCCGGCTGGCACCACCGCCCCCACTCAGCTTCAGTGCTTTTTCTACTATTTAAAAAGGCTCTGTAGACATTGCAAAGTTGATCAATTATGGTTGTATACAAATCAACCAGAATACAAACTTTATGCAGTAGAGAATGGATTAACTCATGCTGACTCCATTGTGCATGTTGAGGGCATGGTCATGTGCTTCTTCTGTCTTGGTGTGATTTGGAGCTTGTAATGTTGAGCTCAGGTGCAACATTTTTCTACACTGCACATGACAACTAAAGAAGGTCAACTAAGTGGGCTGTCTTTGAGGGGCATGCACATTTTTCACACAACTATATGGACACATTGTGCAAAGGCTCACCTGCACAAACCAATATACACAAGCAACAAAGCAGCTTTTCATTTACACTACTGTGCAAAAATGTTGGAGTTCTCTCCTGTCTTTATTCTTTCTGAAGGTCTATCATAGCTCTATATCAGACCGGCTTTTTTACTCGGACTCTTGTCATTAAGGCATAAAAACTCTCCTAACCCCATCACCAAATCACTATTTGTATTTCCACTTGTCAAAGTTCTTCTTTTTTTTAACACCAAGCACAATCAGGTAGGTTGCTTATTTTAATATTCTGTATTGGAGAATGAAACGGGTGAAAGGGAACCCTACACTGTGCATGCAATTTGTTGGCAAGTCTTATTTTTGAGGATTAGTTTTAATTAATCACCAACTACAATGCTCTAAATTTCCAAAAATGTCAATAAACATCAAACATGAATAGTTAAGAAAGCAAAAGTGAGGTTTTGGCATTTTTAGAAGAAAACATTTTTATATGCACAGTTAATGGGGAACTATTATTGTGCAGAATTATTTCACAACTAAACAAAAAATAACAAATTTTCCATCTCACTTTTTTATTTTCATCTGTTTAAGTGAGAATTGTTAACAAGCGACTTTAAACTTCCCAATAATCGTTTCTGACATTAGGTGACCAATATAGCCACCCTTCTTTTCTGTATTATCGATGAGCCTTCCAATCATGGAGTCTGTCAGTTTCTAGATCTGTTGATGATCAACTTTTTGTGCGGCAGCAATCGCAGCCTCCCAGACCCTCTTCAGAGAGGTGGACTGTTTTCCTTCACTGTATCTCCCGTTTAAGAACTGTCCTCAACTTTCTCCAGATTTTAGTTAGAAAATATGCCTAGAAATTATGATATAATTAAAATACCCGCCTAATAATTGTGCACACACTGTACATATGTTAAGGTTAACTTTTAATATCTATTCAGGTTCCAAGGAGATCAGACAAATCACAAAGCATATAAAAAGTATAAATTTTTTTGTATTTCTTTGAATGATGGATTTATTCAATGTTTGGGGGATTTCAGCTGTTTTCTAGGTAAAACATGAGACTTTCACGTAATTATTTTGTTGTTTTTCTGGCCAGCCAAGGACCTAGTGGAGAAAGTAATCGTAACCTGAATCAGCAGTGAAAACATTGACTGCTGTTGCCTCAGCCCATGCAAAGATAGTACAAATGTGTGTGTTTGCAGAGTAATTGCAGCTCGTTAGAAGGGCGGACTCGTGGTCATTAACTGCTGTTTCCAGCTTTACCCCGTTCCCACCTCCTCTGCCTGTCGTCCCTTCCTTCTTACTCACCCTTGCTCCTTCCTGTAACCCCTCCTTATCATTGCATCGCATTTGTCAAACTCTCATTTCTGTTTCCATAACTTTCCTTTTCTGCTTCAACACGTCTTCATTTTTATTTGGCCTTATTTCAAATATATGTCCTCCACCCTTGATTTTCTGCTGTCGGATAAGTCACCTTCCCACAAGTGGCCTCCTTCCCTGCTCCAATTATAACCTTCAGTCCATTTTTGCCAGAACAAGGGCTCCTTAACAGCAGCACCTGAATCAACCCTGTGTTTTATCACTCACAGCACAGAACAGAAAACTCACACACTTCCACTCTGCTCCTGCTAACACCTTAACTTATGTTTACACACAACCAGTCAGCACTTATATTTCTATAGACGACATTTTTACCATGAGACGACAATGAACAGAACGTGTTTAAGCTCCTCCAATCCTGGTCTCTTTAACAGTGTGTTCATTAGTGGAGTTCTACTTTTATTTTGTTATTGGACTAAATGTGACTAAATTGGTCCTTAAAATAAAAAGTAAAAAAAAAACATATCTTTTTCTGGAAAGAACATATTTTACCTGAACGTTTTTAAATGTGCTGCTTTTAAAAAAATAATTTGAGTAAATAAAGTCTTTAAAGTGAAGGAATTTTTTTTTTTTTTTTTTTTTAATTTTCTTCCTTTCCCTGGTCATAGATAAAACATTACATGTCATGTTTGTCACCGCCCCTGTTTTACTAATGGACCAAAACACTGGGAAAACTAAAGAATGTATTTTCTGTTAATGTATTTTCTGTAATATATATGTATGTGTGGCCATATAAATAAGACCATATATATATATATATATATATATATATATATATATATATATATATATATATATATATATATATATATATATATATATATATATATATATATATATATATATATATATATATATATATATATATATACACCTGTTACTACTTCTTTAAGAAGCTATTCCAATCTACAATAGGCAAGCAACTTGGTGAGAAGAGATCAACTGTTGGAGCAATTATTTGAAAATTGAATAAATACAACATCACTGACAATCTCCCTTTACCTGGGGCTCCATGCAAGATCTCACTTCGTGGGGTACACATGATCTTGAGAATGGTGAGGAAACACCCCAGAACTACATGGGGGGAACTGTTCAATGATCTGAAGAGCTGGGACCACAGTAACAAAGGTTACTATTAGTAACACACTACGTTGTCATGGATTAAAACCCTGCAGCGGTCGAAAGGTCCCCCTGCATAAGCCAGCACATGTCCAGCCCCTTCTAAAGTTTGCCAGAGACTATCTGGATGATCCTGCGGATTACTGGAAGAATGTCATGTGGTCAGATGACACCAAAATAAAAGTCGTTGGTATAAACGCCACTTTCCGTGTTTGGAGGGGGAAAAATGCTGAGTTGCATCCCAAGAACAAGCATGAAGCATGCGTGAAGCATGGGAGTAGAAACATTATGCTTTGGGGCTGCTTTTATGCAAAGGGGACAGAATGAATGAGGAAAAGCATGAATGGGGCGATGTATCATGAAATTTTGGGCAAAAACCTCCTTCCATCAGTGAGAGCATTGAAGATGAAACGAGGCTGGATCTTCCATCATGACAATGATCCCAAACACACCACCAGGGCAACGAAGGAGTGGCTACTTCCGGCAGCCTGTTCCAGAGGTGAGGGCCATAATGTTGGAAAGATGAGTGTGCGTCCTGACTTTTGGGATGACAAGGAGACGGCTGCCAGAGGAGCACAGAGACCGCAAATGTTCATATGGTAAAAGCGGTTCTAAAAGAAAAGAAGGCCCAAGACCATTAAGACACTTAAAAACCAAGAACCTTCAAATCGATTAAAACATACTGGGAGCCAATGCAATGAATTTAAGACTGGTGTAGTGTGCTCCCACCTCCTGGTCTTTGTCAGGACACATCCTGCAGAATTTTGTAGAAGTTGTGAACCAGAGTTACTCTTTTTGTGAAGACCAGAAAGAAGGGCATTACAGTAATCAATTCTACTAGTGATAAAAGCATGCATCAGCGTCTCCGCGTTGGCCCGAGAGAGAATGGGGCGGACTGTTCTTTAGATGACAAAAACCTATTCTAGTAGTGTTTTTAATGTGAGGGATAAATCCATCCACCAACTCATCCATCCATTTATCTGTCCATCCATTCGTCTGTTTTTCATTCTGTCAATATGTTTATCCATCCATCCACCTACCCACTCACTGGTTTATTCCTATTCCATACTTAAAGCTTCACCACTGTGAAAATTCCCACCATTAACTTTATTGGCATTATAAAAACAGGCCAAAAACATGAGTGAAACGTGAGCGTGGAATACAATATAATTTTGAAAGGGAAAATGTGTAAGAACCCTGTTTCTTCTGCATTAGCGTGAAACACTAAGATAACTTGGTGTTTTCTCAGGCGAACTCCATGACCTTATGCTAAGACACTCCCAACTTTTTTTCCCCCCCTGTAATTCAGAAACTTTACTCCCTTATTGTTTGTTCACATTAACAACTAGATTTTGTTTAATACTTTGTATTTTTTTTCTCATGAGTTCAAAGCAACAAAGCTACACTTTCACCTGTAGTTCCCTTATGGCGTTGTCCATCCACAATCCATAACAAACACCCAATCTTTAGTTCACACTTTTGGGCCAAAAGGCCACTTTTCATCACTTCCTCTCCCTCCCTTATTTTCCCAGTCTCCTTTTTGTTTCCTCTCTCCAGCTTTGCTCTGTCTGCAGCCCACGGAGGAGCTGAATGGTCAGAGCCAGGATGAAGTCATCATGTCTTTATATCATTATATTCTCCTTTTACCTTTTTTAGTCACAGAAAACCCATACGGGTGGGGCTCGGGGCATAGATTGTGTCGATGGGAGCGACACACGCATACAATCACACACACACACACCCTTTAACCCTGTTTTGTGCCCAGTCTCACTCCTTACGCAGGCCTAGTCCTTTCCATCCCGACTCCCTCAGAGTTTCCATGACAGAGCTGCTTTGAAAGAAGTGCAGCTGAAAGTGACGTTGGCATTAGGTGGATAATACTCCACTTTATGCTTTTGGAGGAAAGCATCAATATTTTAAGGCCAACACGTATTAGAGACTCCTTTGAAGAAGTTTCATTTGCAGATATTCTGGTCTGGGGTTTCGTTAGCTTGCATTCATTCTCAAGAGGCCTGCGGGGATTTCAGAAAATCTGATGCTGCCAAAAATTATTAATTCTTTTCAGTTTTCTGCATAAATAATAATTGCCCTACCATACTTTCTGAATGCTGGCAAAGTCTCCTGGGATGGAGCTTCTTGGATCGTTCCCAACAAGCAAACGTTTAAGCTGGTTTCCCAGTTGAGTCAATATATTCTTGCGTGTTGGTGCGTGTGTTTATCCACATATGAAACGTACACACACTGATCGTTTGCTATGGAAAAATTTTCCACGCTTTTGCTACACACACACACCTTTTTTTATTCTTTTTTTTTTATTTTTATTTTTTTTTAGGATGTGCGCATATGAGTGCAGGCTGAGTAAACCCCACAGTAGTTTCCAGGCCCACGGTGAATAAAGGTGCCTTTTGTGAGGCTTTGGGTGGGTGGGGCTGCAGAGGAGGTGGGGTGTCCAGTCTGGAACAAGCATGAATGTTCCCTCAGTTCGCTTAGACATCACACTTCGCTGCCTAGTTTCACAGCAGCGCTAGAAGAGAGGGAGAAAGGAGGAGGTGGAGGAGGACCTGAGGGTTGGGTCGGGAGGGGTGCCTCGGTGGTGGTGGATGAGGAGGAGGAGGAGGTGGTGGGGTGTATTTGCGGAGTCGAGCGGGAAGCTGAGGGGGGTGGGGCCTGCATCCAGCCAGTGAGCTCATTGGAACAGCGTTGTTGTTTTATCCTCCTACCCGGCGTGTAGCTTTTGGAAAGCACTGGAGCCGTTGGCTGGCCAGCTCGCTCAGTTGCCCCTCACTGCTGCTGCAGAGAGGACCCCCCCCTCGCCCGCCGGTCCCTTTCTATCTTAAATACTTTACACACACACTCAAACTATAGCTGCTGGATTCCATGAGGTAGAAAAGTAAAAAGGTCTTCCGCCCTTGAAAGAGTGTAACTGAGTAGGTTTTTTTCCTCCTCCTTTTGCCCTCCTTATCTGACTGTCTTTTTTTGTGTTTTCACACAAACAGCATGAGGAAACTAGAATACTGACACAGAGTGACACAAGGCGAACACCTAGAAGAGATGTGCAGCATGTGGAAGAAGAGAGACAGAAAGATGCCCTAACTGGATTTGCTTTGTCTCTCCTCAGCCATCCGGCGCTCCAGTGGAAAATGACCCCCTGGGCCCACTGCCTTCTGGATGGGGTAAGTTTGCCCGACTTACTCGCATGCATACAGAGTATTCTCTACCTGTCTTGGTATCATCTGCAAAGAGCTGCACAATATGGCTAGGCTTCCTATGCAGTCTTGGAAAAGCCTGGAACTAGATTAAAGCATTTTCCAAGTCTGTTTTTTTTTTTTTTTTTTTTTTTTAAGATGATTGAGATAGAATTTTTATTGATTTTCCAGAGTTTATTCCTGATCTCCCATCTAATTGATTTAAAAATGTGTGTTAATTCTTTAAATGTTGATTAATATTTAAATTCCTTTGAATGGGGGGAAAAAACTACTAATTTACTAGAAATAAGTGCAAAGTTATTTGAAAATATGAAGTGTCAATTTCACTACCTTTTTGGCCTCTGGACCCTCCTTACATCTGTGATTTTTAAACTTGATCTGATTTAGGTGCCAAATAAAGCATTCACATTCCCATAGTTCTGGGAATTTCAAAATAAAAGCACGACAGGTCCCTAGCTGTTATTAAAGAAATCGGTAATTAATGTTGGATAACCTAGTTCACATTTTACACCTCAAAATTTTATAGATTTTGTAATCCGAGTTTGTCTATTTGCCTGAGAAGCAGTGAAATAGTCCTTTACCTCAACTACATTCATGATTTCTACTCCAATGTCCGCAATCTTTTACAAACTGCTGAAAAAATTTATAAAATGGAGTCTGGAAAAGGTATGGATTTTTTTTGTTTTGTCTTTTTTAATAGGAAGGTCATTGGAGCTTTAGTCTATGCAATACTGCAAAGGATATCTTTTACTTATCAAAATTTGGTTGGCTGTAATCTTTTTAGTCATTCATTAAAACTCTGCTTCCCAATATTATATTTCACCAGATAGATGGACTTTTGCCTCTTTTTATGCTCACATCTGATCTAAATCTTGGTGAATGAGCTCAGAGAAAGTGGTGGGGACAAGATGATGACGGAAAAGAAGAGCAGTGAGAAAAATGTTGCTTAATTAATTTTAACAATGCAAAATTTCACATCTATTATCTTACTTTATGCAGCTAGATTTCCATTTTTTGAAGCCACTTATTAAAACTGAAAGCTTGTAGTTCTCACCTAGTTTGTTTATAGACGTCAACAGTAAAGCAGCACTTTGTGTCAAAAATAAAGGCTAAAGTTATTCAGTAATTGGTTCAAAATGTGGTTTTAATTCCTGCTTATAGCTGGAAGCAGAGGTTTGGTTGAGGGTTTGCAGAAGGTCAGAGCTGCACGACAGTAGGAGAACATGAACGATGTTCTTACCAAACACCGCACCAATGACATCGATCGAGTTTAACCCAGATCTTCCTTAATCATCTTCTTCATCATTGCGATGTCTCTGCAACTCGATCCATATCAAGTATAGGCATAAAGTGAAGGTATACGTCTGTCCGAACACATTATTTAGCAGAGCTTTAAATCTTGGCACCAAGTATTACATTGTATAATATCCCTCCTAATGTTCTTGCTGTCCTCTTTGATCTAGTTTTGCACACACTGATATTGCCATGATGGTTTTGATGGGCTACATAGTGCAGTTCTTCGGGACATTATTTGTTGTTTGTTTGCTTGTTAAAGCATTTTTTTATTAATATTTGGCACGTATGAAACAACTGAAAGAATAAATCTGTTTTTCAATGTGCTAGTAGACCTTACAAGCACTATCTGTTTTCCTGTAATCCACATCTTTAATCCTTTCTTTGCTCTCATCTTAATGTCACCAACGTCTTCCATGAACTCTAGAGTCTTGGTCACTTCGATCTACATCGGCTGTGAGCATTGATGGTGGTAAAAGTCCATCCAAGAGGCCAGATATATCTTTGGCTAGCAGACTTTTAACCCTTTGCATCTGAAATATAACAGCCTACCAAACATTGTCTCCCTTTAGCCTTTTACTATGGTGCTTTGATATATTGTGCAGCTCTACAAAACATTCCATTTATTTTGCTTTTCCCAACCTCAGAGCAGTTTTAGTGGTATTAGGCCTTTTTGAAACAACAGAAAGAATGTACTCCCATTGGTTTGTCCAGAGGGACGTTCTTGGTGCTTGCAGACCAGTCGTTAATTGGCAGATTTATGTCTCCACCCGACTTATTCTGATTTCTCTGTTGAAGAGCATCCCCCCTGGTTTCTATTTGTTTCCTCGCTCATTTATCACTGTAAGGACTCCCTTTGCTCTAAAGTCCACAAATTACAGGGACTTCATTATTGATGGGACTCTTCATCATCCAACATTTTCCCAACAGAGTAATGTAATGGGATCCACGCATACTCCCGTCACACACATTCATTCATAAACGAACGCCGCTGACAGCTGCCGCTCCGCCAACATTTTCACAGCCGCGTCCTCTCCAAAAACGCTCCCTCCTCTGCCCATGATGCCTTTTCAACATGTTGCGGTATCTCAAAACGAAAACCTCAATTATATCATTGGCTCGGCTTCGCCTCACAGGCGCGCTTTCTTTTTCTTTTCTTTTTTCTATTGCGGTCTCTTCCCTCCATTTTTTTCTTTTTGTTTGAGGTCAGATTCAGAAAGAGAAAGATGGGAGAGAAGTTGAAAAAGAAAAAGTGAAGGGAGTTCTGACTGGATAGTAAAGGGGGGTGGAGAGAGGAAACTAGAAAGCTAGTAGGAGCTGCAATGTGAGCACTACTGTTTCTGGGCCCTCCACTTACTCCTGTTAATGAGAAAAAGATGTCAGAGCAACGGAGGGAGGAGGATGGGGCACCAGCTAAACTTTCAGGACACAGACACACTTTCATGCTAAAGAAAATGTCTGTGTGACGCGTTTACTTCTGAAAAAGTATCCAGCCTCCAGAACCAGACCGTTACACTTCAGTTTACCCCACGGAAGTTTTCAGAGCAAGTCGTGGTGAAATACCACACAGACCTGCCGGTTTTCACTCATGGCGGTGACTATTTTCTTCGCCTTTTCCTCTGATTCCATCGCAAATCCCTTGAATATTCCCAATCTGTCCCGTTTGTGTTCACAGAGAAACGTCAGGACAATGGGCGAGTGTACTTCGTCAACCACAACACGAGGACAACTCAGTGGGACGATCCTCGGACCCAAGGGTGAGACTGCGAACCATGAGTGGAATTCGACATGAGTGTGTTTGAGCATGTGTTTGCCTGCTTGTTAGGTGGCGCCTTGCTTTGGGTGTTTGCTCATATAGAAGAAGAAGATGTGAACATCATAAGGCCGTGAGACGGCGACGTTTGTCATCTAAATTATGACATAAACAGACGTAAAAGTGTTTCCCAGGATCAGAATAGTTCTGATTCTTTATAAACGTTTTATTTATAACTACTAACAGTCAAAAGTGTTTATGGAGCCATTTTGAGACTAAAATCTGACACAACTATTGGGCCTTCATTTTGATCATGTTGCTGGTGTCATTTTATTTTTCTTTGGCTGAAGTGTGTAGATTATTTTTTTCATGTCACTCATAATTAAACCTTCATGGGGACTCTCACTAATTTCAGATTTTGCTAAGTTCAGACCGTTTCTGTTCTTTTACATGACTTTTTATGCCAAGTCGATCTGCATTCTGTAGATATAAAGTAACTATTGCATAAACATGCATTTTTTAAGTAGCAACTAAATTATATTTTTTTCTGAAAGCACATACAGCATCCTTCATGTTTACTGCCACATTTAAGATACATAGAGAACTTAAAGATAAGCCTTTTACTGTACAACCACGCTCTGACATTTTTTGCTAGTTTAGGAGAGTTATCAACACATTTGGCTTACTTGGGGGGTTAAGTTCCCTTCTCTTTCCAGTTTTGATGAATTGCTATGAAAAATAGGCCTGCTAAGGTGCCAGAAATATCTGAAACCTTTCATTTTACCGTCGGTTATGTGTGTTTCCACTGCGAGGTCCAATACTGGGCTGTTTGCCTAAATTACTTCCTTCCACTGTTCCTGAGAGGACCCTCCTCCTGCAGGAGTCTTGTTGCTTCAGCTTCAGTGATCTGGGACACAGATCATCCCCCCTCCACGACAGTCCAGAAAATGATCAAGAAATATTGATATCAATCTAATACGAGATTAAGATTATATTATTTATTGCAGTTATGGTTTAAAAGTTAAGCGAAGACGCTCCAAACTATGTGGGAAGTATGTTACCAGATTATATTTCCAATAAATTGCCTCCATCGCATTTCCTGTGTTTGGTGAGGAGAATGAAGGTCATCCAGTCGCAAAAGTAAAATGCCAGGATTTTCAGCAGTAAAACTATTAAGCGATTATTCTGTCTGTGGTTACACTATATAACATTAATTGAATCGCTCTAAACCAACTTTAAAATATGCAATTGGAACAAACTTTATATGAATTGGGCGGACCAAGACTTCGTGTCTACTTACCTTTGAAGGGGAAGAAAGTCAAGAGAGCTCCTGGTGAGATTACATCCTGGGATCCTTCAGACTGGACCTGTAATTATTCCACATCGGTGACACCCTGAAACTGAAATACAATCACTTCTAGCTCAGGCAAAAGTTTGTCAAGTCCAAAGATTTTTAATAATTAATCATGTTGACATGGAATTAATCATGCATGCAGCAGCAGTTGCAACATGTACCTTTGATTTAAATCTAAAATTGATTAAAGATGTGCAATCCTGAGGATTAAATAATTTTCTGAATTGTCTCGCAACATCAGCGCTGTGAAATGTTCTAAAATTTGACGAGCTCTCTTAAAAACGAGTTTGGTGAGGGTGTTATTCCCTTCACCTCCACAGATGCTGAAACCTGAAGGCAAATTAAAAATATAAAAAACTGAAAACTAACTAAAATCTGGTTTCTCTGTTTTGACCCCGATTACTTAATGGAAAACAACAGGGGGGGTAAAAAAAAATTAAAAGAAAGGATGATACGGTTACCCTGAATCTTGCAGTGGAAATGCATCTTTTGCCACGTCCAAGTTATCTATGACCTTCTGCTTCCCTGGCGCATAAATATGACTCGGATTAACTTAAAAATGTAAGACATAAATTTCAAAAAATCTTTCAATTACATTTACTTCATGGAATGTTCAGGGTTTCCCAAATTTTAATAAATTTACTTAAAATTAGATATTGGATTTTTCCTAATTTTTGGTGTTTTGGGAATTTTGGTTTGGTGATTTTGGAATATTAGAATAAAATCTATATTCTTTTTCTTGACATTCTACATGTCTTTGAGTGGAGGGTGCTGCATTTAATTAATTGACTCTTTAACAAATTGAATACAAGTTCATCTCCACTACCTTAAAATTATAGAGCTTAATCTTTGCCACAATTGTGGCTCCTCTTATTGTTTTGGCACCCTGACTTTTTATCAATACAGGTTGGCAGGGGGGTTGGGGGGGGGAGGGGTTTATGTTAGCTTCACCCCCCAGACGGGGCCCCTCTGCTCGGGAACGTGCTCACTGCCCTCTCCCTGTTGCAGGATGATCAAGGAGCACCCCCTGCCCCCTGGCTGGGAGATGAAGTACACCGCAGAGGGAGTGCGATATTTTGTGGACCACAACTCTCGCACCACCACCTTTAAAGACCCCAGACCCGGGTTTGAGTCAGGGTAACTATTGTCTCTCCCCCCTCAAACCTGCCACAGACTGAGACAGAGAGTCTTTTTAATGAAACAATCAGTCAAATCCAGGAGTAAATTGCTATTTGTGTTCAAACACTTTGATTGTTGCGCAGTAATTTTGCCTTGGTCTGGCATATGTGTTAATTTCCACATATTGGGGTCAAAATGTCTCTAAATCTGAACTACATCTTATTCTTTTTTTTTTTTTCTATCAGCGTGTTTTGTTTTTTTTACTCCATGCCTTTCATTTCTTTGTCTGTTTCATCCCTTCATTTAGTCCTAGCTGTTTAATTAGGAGATGACATTTAAACGCAGCAACATGCTCATTCAGACACACACGACGCTCTTCTTCTCAAGCTACAAACGTCTTTCTTGCAGCAGTTTGAAATCTCGCAGCCAGACTCAGACTGCGCAGCTGTGCGACGGCAGATCCGCCGCAGACTGCACTGGCATCTATGTGGGGGTGTGTGTGCTTTTCTGTGTGTCTTCTCAGTTTGCTTATGTAGTCGCTGCTGTATACGCCGCGTGTTTGGGGAGAAAACTGCATGAATCTGCTCCTCCTGGATATGTTTGCTCTTATTTTTAGTGCGGTGGCCTTAGAGCGGTCCAGAAAGACACTTTTAGCCCATTATTACTCTGGATCCTGCAGCAGCATGGGTCCGCGGATGGCGCTCTGCCGCTGCGGTCTCCATTTCCTAACCCAGACTGAGAAGTGCCTGGCAGCTCTGCAAGCCCCACACATTTCTTCTCCTCCTCCCATCTTTTTTTAAAATTTCTTTCTCTCTTTATCTTGGTCTTTTTTTGCTGCTGACAAAGCACAAATCTAGGGTGTGTGTGTGAGAGCTGGTGGGGCTTACACTAACACAGCTGCAGCCCTAAGCTCACCTTTGTCTTTGAGACCCAGACACTGATCTAAAGCAGAATGGACACTGTTAATACAGTATTACTTGCTGTCTGGAACATCATTTTCTTCATTTTTCTATACATTTTTTTTGTCTTGGAATAATGTAAAAATGACCAATTTTTGTTTGTGTTCATGTCTGTGTTCAGGTCAAGGCAGGGCGGCTCGCCTGGAGCTTATGATCGGAGCTTCAGATGGAAATACCACCAGTTCCGTTTCCTGTGTCATGTAAGTGTTAGATGGAGTCTAAAGGTACAATAAAGGACTCAGTTCAGCTTTAACTGCTTTTATCTTCTCAGTCAAGTCTTTAAAAGAAAGAAAACAATCCTCTCGCTGGAGTTGCCAGGCTTTCCTAATCAACCTGGAAACCTTTGTAGTAATTTGAGTATCTCTAGATCAGGAAAAGTATGGAAAAAACTGGCATCCATCCGTCGATCGTCCATTATTATTTAGTCAGTCTTTCCAACCTGTCTTTCCATCCATCCACTCTATAGTTTTTCCACACCTTTGTACAAATATCTCATAAATTCGTATTAAAGTTTTCTCTTTTAGCTTTAAAACTGACTTAAAAGAACTGAGAATTTTGGAAATTTGAGTTAGGAAAAGTCTGGACTTTGTACATGAAAGATATTTAAGAATCCAACCAGAGAGAATTTAACCCAAAAAATTGTATTTTTGCCAGAAAGTGTGAAAAATTAGCCCATGAACCCATAATTTGTTTTTGTTAATTAATATCCATTCATTATTTAGAATTAGCATTTGTAATAAGCCAGTCTCTAAAACCAAATGCATATTTTCTAAACACAAGGATCTTAAAGCTTAGAAAGTGGTTAGAGTAACTTAAAAACAGGGTGATAATTGAGCGTTTCGGTCCGATAAGTAACAGAGGGCCGGTATTAACAACCGATGTTTATTTATTTCCATCTTTTTGACGTTTCTGTCTGTGTTTCGGGGGGGGTATTATCCGTGTGGTGTTTGTTTGGTCATGTGACAGCGATAGTGATGCGGCGCAGGAATGTGGGGGTGTTTAACTCAAGCAGAGAAGCGATGTAGATGGTGTGGTTGATTTTCCACGGTGTTGAAAGTGTAGGGAAATATACCGTATACCATATCGGTGCGTATCGGTTATCGGCCATAACAGCGAGATTAATATCGGACATCGCATCGGCCCAAATTTTCATATCGGTGCATCCCTAGTTTAAGGTATATATGCCTTTTAACCCGACACTGAGCATACCTAAGCTGTTCTAAGTGAAGACCTTTTACCAGAAACTAAAAATATAAATTCACTTACAAGACTCTTTATTCGATGTCCCAGGCAGCTTAAACCACTAAGTTGTTACACGGTTTACAGGAATGTCCTGTGTGCCTGAACAAACTTGAAAACATTCCTGATATTCCTTGTCTCTGTCCAGTCCAACGCCTTGCCCAGCCATGTGAAGATCTCCGTGTCCAGACAAACGTTGTTTGAAGATTCATTCCAGCAGGTCAGACACACGCAGCACTCAATTATATCTTCTCTACAGTAGTTTGACACAAAAAATAATGAATGTTACCTTATTAAATAGCACATTTATCCAGTTTTGTGTTTTCAGAATAAATGGGATTTAGATGTGTTGATATACAGCAAAGAGAAAAAAACCTCTTTAGTAAACATCCTGGCTGCTTTTGTTTTTCTTCAGTCTTCTTATTTGACTTGATCACTTCTGGGGGTTTTCTGTGATTTAAAAGGGAAAGTGGGATACGGGTGCTGCTGATCAAATAGACTTTATTAAAAAAAGACCAAAAAAGGAGTTTTGCTGTCATCAACAGGGCAGCAAATCTACAACAGTGGCTGATAATACCAGTGGCGGTCTTGCAATGGCAAAAATTCTGTGTTGCGACCCTCAGGAGAGTTACGTAAAAATAAATGTCTGCAGGTTTCTGTGAGCTAAAATAAGAGTGAACAGAAACTCTTCCACAGTGATGTCAGAAGCTACAGAAAATGATGAAGGCTGTTCTTCAAGCTATTTAACCATTAGGAGTTCTTCATTTTTCACATGCAGCGTTTCCCTTTTTGTTTAAACTTCCAAGTCCTAACAATTCAAAGCTTGTTACCTAAACACCTTAGTCCTGAACTCTGGCAGAAGTATAAGTAGCTGCATGAAATATTAGGTTAAAAGTTAATTAATTATTCTTTATCAGATTATGAACGTGAAGCCGTATGATCTTCGCCGCCGGCTCTACATCATCATGAGAGGAGAGGAGGGTCTGGACTATGGCGGTATCGCCAGGTAAGCATCAAACCTCAGCTCTTCTTGTAAGTCTGATTTTTGTTTTGTTTTTCTTCAGTCTTCTTATTTGACTTGATCACTTCGGGGGGTTTTAAATGATTTTTACATTATTGGTGATGGTGTGCTTTTTTTCTGTCCCTGCTGTTGTTCAATCTCTGCCCTCATCCTTTGGATCCAATATTCAGCTTCAATGCAGAAGGTCTAATGATGAAAACAAGACAAAGAGCAAAGTAGATCAGCCTCATTCAATATTTTACAAGTTTTATGCTTTTTGATACCTATTTAGATTTAAAATTTCAGATTGAACTAATTTATAAACAAAATATACTACAGTAAAATTTCTAAACATCCCAAATTAAGATAAATTTATCCCAACTGAAAGATTCCTTATTTATTTATGTCGCTTTACTCCCTCCTAAGGTTGTACACCAATGGAGCAGACGGTCTTAAAATTTAAAGGGTCGAAAGTCTAATTCATTTTAAATTCTAATAATAGCCCAAATAATCTTTAAATCCAGAAATGTTATTTTAATGCAAATATTTTTTGTCTCATTGGTGTTTAATCTTCCTTTGGTGACCCATAAATATATCACCTCTTTCGGTTATTACTCTGGAAATGTATTATATATTTGAGTGAAATCTATAGTGATGTCGTACTTCTCAATTTGACCTGATGTTGGCAAGGTCATCCCACCGATCTGTCTATAGTCAGGTACATCAACACAAGTATCCATCCGTTTGCTTTATTGCTACAGCAGGATGAAGCTTCAACATTTGGATTTTGGACTTAAGCCGCAATATTTTCTGCAATAAAACTGGTATCTTTCATAAAATAACATTTTAAACAGCTACAGTGTCCAAAAGCTGACACTGTTTCCACTTGAGTTCGGGGCAGTAAGATTAGACAGGACTGAAGGAGTATGGCTAGTTGGTTGTAATTGTGGTGGTCTCAAGCACGGTGGTGGAGGAGTGATGTTACTATCTTTGTTTTGGAGGCACAGGACCTTCTTTCCTTGCAGGCAGTTACTGAGATGATCCTGAACTCCTTTAGTTTTCTGGAGTCAAATATTTATTTAAACAAAACCTCATACTAACCAAAAGACTTTCTTCAACAAAATTAATTTGATTAAATGATTTGCCTCTGAATCTACATTTAATTCTAATATTTCTAACTAATATTTTTCTGTAATTTTATTTTATTAAACTGAGCACTAAAAATGTCTCGAGCCGTAGCATTTGAATTTTAGGCTCTGTGTGTCTGATGGAGCCTTTTTACATGTTGTTGAACCCATGCAAGACTTCCTCCTCCACCATTCCTGTCCTCCCTCCCTCATCACATTTATCCACCCTACACCGCTCTCACTCTCTGCTGTCCTCCAACTCTCCGTGGTTGTTGGTATTTTTTTTTTCTGTTTGCCGTGTTTTTCATTTTGTTTCTGTATGGTTTGGCATTGTGTCTCTGTCTCCGGTGTCACGTCAGTGGTTTTACCCTATGGTAGGTGACATCATGCTGTTCTACCACAGGGTAGAACCACGGACGGGATGTTGGGAGGTGTCTGCGTCCGTCAGTCCGTCCCTCCGTCAGTTCATACTCCACCCGATGTGTGCTGAAACTGGTGAACCTTGGGAGAGCTTGTGCTGCAGCTGGTGGAGGGCCTTCATTCTCTCTAAAATGCATCCTTCCTCATTATGTTCCTGTTTATTTAATTTTTTCTTAAGTCCACCATTTTCAATGTTCCGTGTTCTGTCCCCATGTAATTCATGTTTGTTTTTTATGCTGAGTTCTGATTAAAGCTCTAATTTTCTTTAAGATAGCCTTTTAAATTTTGCTTCAGTACCACAAGACAATATTTGGGGGGGTAGTTCATATATCCTAACTTTGCCTTTCCTTCAATTGCTCATAAGCTAAATTCCTTTTAGAATAAAGTTAGAAACGGCACAGTCTCTTGTTTTTCATTGCCTTAAAGCAAAGGTTTTTAACATCATCTCACTGGTTTTCATTTAAAACAAAAGGGCAACCCCTGTTACTACTGCAGCTATAATGTCACATTCTTAAAATTATTCTCATAGAGATAATCTTATTTCTTCTGTTATTTATAAATATTGTTTTGTATTGTTTATAGAGAAGCTCCAAACAGGCTTTTCCTGTCCGATACCAATTACTGGTTTTCTTTCCAATTTTAACCCATTCTGATTATTATTATTATTATTTACATTAGTTTAAGAGCTATAACATAAAAAAGCAAAAATATGATAAAGGTTGCCTTGTTTTTCCTCCCACCTGTCCTGTCTTGGCTTTACAGACGTACCATATAGATCAGCTGGTTGCCTACATGTGTAAAAGAGAGTTGGGCTCCAAAAAATGCCATCTGAAAATGGTATCTGAACTGTATGATTAACTTAAATAAAGACTGAATCAAAATAGACAGGCAACATTTTTTGTTAATAGCGATAGTCATTTTGAATGCATCAAAACGCTTATTAGCTTTTATCAGCTCAAAGTGCATCAAAGTTAAGATGGTAAGATTTTTCAATTTTGTGGCATTTAATGAACAAGAAGAAAAAAGATACATTAAAAATACTGTGCAGGTTATTACTCCTTTTCTGCATCGGTTCTGTTGTTTGTACAGAGACACTTGAAGTCTGACTAATAGAAGTTATTTTGATTTATATTAAATGTAAACAGGGGTTGCTCTGGTTGCCAATTATTATTTCTGAACAGCGCTGCCATAAAAGGAGTGAAATGCAGCATTTCTATTGCAGACAAAACATGACTGTTTTGAGGTTTTTTTTTATCGCTCATCAGGTTTGTAAAAATGGTTGATTCAGTGATGTTTAGCAAGTGTTTGTTTTTCTCTGCTTTCAATGATTAAAGAAAATCTGTGTCAGCATGGAATAGAACAATTGTTTCTTGTTTTAAACCCGAGTAATGAACTGGTTTACGTTGACTCTCCACTTGCGTTGATGTCCTTTGTCCCCTCGCTCTTCAGGGAGTGGTTCTTCCTGCTGTCCCATGAAGTCCTGAACCCCATGTACTGCCTGTTTGAATACGCTGGAAAGAACAACTACTGTCTCCAGATAAACCCGGCCTCCTCCATCAACCCTGACCACCTCACGTACTTCCGCTTCATCGGTCGCTTCATCGCCATGGTGAGCCTCACTTCAGGATAACTAACTAAATATCTATTCAGTCGCTCTTTAAAGTTACTACTGTTTTTTCACCCTTATACTTATTTGCAAGTCCTGTTATTTGTTATGTGAAAGAAATAAGAAGAGACATTGTCAACCTCAGACCTATGTAAGAGCAAGGCTCTTTGATTTGCTCCTCGTTTCTCAATTGCAGAGACAAGCAGACCCCCACCCCACACACAAACTGCTATTTTGTTGATCATTTGGCGATTTCATGCTCACGTAGTCGTGAGCATGAAATGGTACAAAATGTGTTGGCATGCTGAAGCATTAGGAGGTTGTTTTAATGAAACTAAGGGGCCGATTTGGGCATGCCTTGGAAACTGTTCATGACCTAATCTGAAGCATGGAGGTGTGCAGCTGCTGG
Organism: Valencia hispanica; assembly: GCA_963556495.2. Lineage (NCBI taxonomy): Eukaryota > Metazoa > Chordata > Actinopteri > Cyprinodontiformes > Valenciidae > Valencia > Valencia hispanica. Next base: position 34,659,441 of record OY747706.1, read on the forward strand.
CTCTGCAGAAAGTCGAGCACGGTGTACCTCAGCATCTTTGTGATTTTACGTAACCCACCACTTTATGATATTTGGCAACAAGGAAGCTTCATTACTGGAATTAATGGCACAGGTGGCCTGCTTAGTGGAACCACACCGAGCTCCTGAGAGAGAGCCATTAGTTCACAAATGTATGTAGAAGCAATATGCATGTCTGGGCTCTGCATTTTATACACCTGTGGTCATATAAGTGACTGGAACCAATAGAATCCCAGCGGGGGCTTTTCTGTGTAGAGTTTGATTTTTCCCTCTTTTCAGACTATATGTTGTTCATAATGCAAGCTCAATATATTCATCCCACAAAATACAATTCCAATATTTTCTCTTAGCCTCTAGTCACAACAAGTTAGCAAGTAATTTAGGCGCCAGTTTGGTTGAACTAAACTTAAGACCATTTTTGCAATCTTTAAGGAATCCTGGTTCCAGTTGATTCTTTCAAATTCAAAATCTGAAATAATCAAACACGTCGAACCTGAACTCAGTGATTCCTTGCTAAACAAAGATTAAATAATATTCTGTTTCTGATCTGTTTAAATTTTACTGAATCGGTGAAAATGCATAAAAAAAACAATTTTGGGACACATTAGGGGTATCATAGATGGGGTCTTCCTTGCAAACTGCTGCACTTGGAGAAGTCAAGCCTAAGCTGAATCTTCTCTGAGTACAGAACTTTTAGGGCAAAGCTTGTGGAAGCTTTATGTTTGTGAAAATATGCGGATTATGATTTCTCATCTCCTTTTTGTGGACTCTGTCTCAACCGTTGTCTAATGAGATGAAAGTGTCCTCCTCACACCCCTGCTGATAACATGACTCCACTCCAGTGGTCTTCAGTGTTCAGTAAAGACTGAAGGTTCCTCTTTAGGATCGACTCCAACTGCAAAGGTTCCCAAACCCTCCACCCTCCTGCCAGCTCTCGCCCACACCATGAGCTCACTGCTTCAACCAGCCCACACCTGCCACCAGCTGCCTATATTTAGAGCAGAAATTCACTTTTGCTGACTTCTTCTCCTAAAGGCGATTTTCTCCATCTACTGAACTGATGCAGTCCTAACTTTTATTTTGTAAATTTCCACAGCTACCTTCTGCCTGAAATCCCCTAGCTGTGAGACAAACGTATGGTCGGTCCACACAGTAAGGCAGAACAGACTGTGACTGAGTCAGCCCTTGGACGTCTGTTGATGTTGGCACACCGCGGCTCTGAACACTGTGGTTTCTTTAACGTTAAACAGCTCCGTCTGGCTGGTTTTCTGCAAACACACACATTTTAGCAAGATTAGGACTTGGATTAAAGCTCTTTGAGTTCTCACATTTGTATAAATCTTAATCTGAGCCTCTTTTTCCCCAACACAAAAATAAGGATAAGGGGAGAGCTGTTGTGCAAGTTGGTAATACATTTACAATTTGGGACACACCCCTTATGTAAATGATTTTAGCAAATGACTTCAGTGATTAAAGAAATTAAAGTCCCTGTCATATTTCCTAACAAAAACCATTAGTTGTTAAAACATTTCTAACACCTCAATAGGCACCAAATAATCCCCCCCTGTGAGTCATCAGCACAAACACCTACCACATTGTATGCTACCACATACAAAGGTAGGGTTGGCTTGGAATAAAGCATTTCCTTAAAAAAAGAAAAAAAGCTTCAATTGTTGTAACATTTAGCAAATAGAAATAATTTTGGGAATGCTAACCTGTCCTGGTCTGATGCTTTGAGTCTTTTCAAACAGTGTGTTTAAAAGCCACAGCAGGAAGTGGCTCTGAAGTCCCAAGTTCTTTTGCCACATGTTGATCAGTCTTCTTTTTTATTCATGTTGCCCAGTAAAATAAAGCAACCGAAACTATTTTCTGAAAATCTGTTGGGCATATTTGGCTGTTTTTGTTGGCTACTTGCAGCTTTTTTCCCACACGTACAACCATAAAAGCTCTCAGAGAGTACAGACCTCCACCAAGGCAGCTCAGTCCTACCAAAATCTAATCACCTAGTTCCTGGTCCCGCTGCAGACATTTCCTGTAAATTTCATCAAATTCCTCTATGACTTTCTTTAGTTACGTTGCTATCTATCAGACAGACAGACAGATGAATCCTGGTAAAAACATTACCTCCTTGGCGGAGGTAAATAAAAACTTCATTTGTGACACAAGGAGCTCAAACCCAACCCATCACCGGCTTGTTTAAGCTGCAGTCTTTGTGTATATTTGTGAAGGAATTTGAGCAGAGAACATCCAGGCAGCCTCGTTCTGGTTTTCTAATATAACATGTCCTCACCGCAGGCTCTGTACCATGGGAAGTTCATCGACACCGGCTTCACGCTGCCGTTCTACAAGCGAATGCTGGACAAGAAGCCCACTCTGAAAGACCTGGAGTCTATTGATCCTGAGTTTTATAACTCCATCATGTGGGTCAAGTAAGTAAAGCAGCACCAAGTCACTGCTTGTTTTTATTTGTTTTTAATCCTCTGCACAGGAGACAAAGCAGGTTGTTATTCCAGTCCAATTTTTTTGTCCACCTGGATTTATTTTAATTTAAATAAAGATTTCATGATCATCTTAGATCTGCAGGTCTCTAAAAGATCAGCTACAGTATCATACTTGAAAACGCTACTGTAGATTACTTTAAACTATAAACAGTGATGTCAGTTAACGAGAAGGGATCAGTGTTAAAAAAGAGTAAATAAATAGATTAGAAAAGTTTTCAAGAACGTCCCTGAATGTGTTTTATTAAAATATTGTTAAATATTTCTGTAGCTGTACACTAAAAGTAGGACGTTAATACAGTGGCTTGTGCTGCTGGATTTATTTTTAAAAACATTTATAATGTTTTTTTTAGGTTTCAGGTAGTGTCATTTTTAGATATTGATCTTTCTTGGTAAAAATACTTCAGTCCATCCAAAGTATTAGGTGTTTCTCAGACATATACCTCCTTGTTCCCATCATATTCATAACACTTGAAACAGAGATGGGTGATTATAGAGTAAAAAATTGTTAAAGATATTTTGTCATATTTATTGTGATAATAAAAAAAGTGATAAGAAGTATTAAAAAATTAAATGCAGTTTTTTTTGGGCAATACATCTTTTACTGTCAGAGCTTCACAAACATAAATACAGCTTTAAAATGTAAACTTTCAGAAATACTTATCAAATAGGTTATCTAAACGGCACATAATGCTTGCATTGATACTCCTATGCACCCAACAGTGGAGAATATAGTTCAAAAAGCAAAAATGATTATAAACCTAACTGTTTAGGGGTTTCCAACCATCATTAATTAGTTTATCATTAAAAACCAACACTTTTTTTGCCATAACAGTAACACACTAAAGGATAATACGTTTAAAAGTAACAGTAAATGTTGCTGATCAGTTTATAATTTTGAAAATAAAAATTTGGGTTTTTAATCTAAAATAATGAATCAAAAACAGAGCAATAGATGGTCTTAAAGTGTTAGAAGTATTTAGATATGTAGCAGATTAGCACGAGCTTGTCTGATTTTTTTTTTTTTTTTGATGTGATGGGTTTTTTTCTTTGTTTCCAGGGAGAACAACCTGGAGGAGTGTGGAGTGGAGCTGTATTTTGCACAGGACATGGAAATCCTCGGGAAGGTTTCCAGTCACCCGCTGAAGGAGGGCGCAGAGGACGAGCTGGTCACAGAGGAAAACAAGGAGGAGTACATCAGGTGAGCCGGCAAAAGCTGCTGGACTTCACAGGAGAGGAATGATATCTCAGCAGATGTCAGAAAACCTGCAGCATCAACTTTTGTCAATGAAATGTGGTTTGTTCCTGCAGCCTGCTTACAGACTGGAGGTTCACCCGTGGGGTGGAGGAGCAGACTAAAGCCTTCCTGGACGGCTTCAATGAGGTGGTTCCTCTGGAGTGGCTTCGCTACTTTGATGAGAAGGAGCTGGAGGTGAGGAGGGCAAGAATCAGGGCTGGGAATTTGATCTGTTTCAGAGCAAACACCACAGCGCTCATTAATACCTTTCCATGCGTTATCTATCTTATTTAATTCTTGGGACTTTGTTTCCAATTATTTTACGGGGAAGGTGACTGTAAAAAACTGCCATTTTAAGTTCAGACTGAATAACACAGGCATTTACCTTCTCCCACCCCAACCCAAGAACCATTTACAGCAAAACTCTGAACAGTACTCTTAAGTTATATTACAGGGTTTCTACACAATTTCCATTTATTATACTATAGTTTCCAGACTATCAGCGTTTGGATTTTTAATATCTCACTACAACATTTAAGCTTTTACACACAAAAAATAATCAAGAATTTAAAAGAACCTTTTAAAAAAAATTATATTTTATGATCATATTTACATGTCTCAATTCTTCTGTGAAAACATATTTTTATTTTCCTACTTCACCTTTTAGAGAGGAAATCATATTAATGACTAGACAAACACGGTCACACAGCTGCACCGATCACACCGTTCATGTTGTTTTGTTGCTTTCAGCTGATGCTCTGCGGCATGCAGGAGATCGATCTGGCCGACTGGCAGAAGAACACCATCTACAGACATTACACCAAGAACAGCAAGCAGATCCACTGGTTCTGGCAGGTCAATGATGTCCAAACACACTCGCACATCTTTACACACCCATATAGCACAACTGCACGTGAAGGAAGCACAAACATCGGCGTGGGACTCTTCAGGGATAAAAAAAAATAACTGTAAAGTGCTTCTCTTGTGTGACTGACCTGCAGGTTGTGAAAGAGATGGACAACGAGAAGAGAATCCGTCTGCTACAGTTTGTAACGGGAACCTGTCGGCTGCCGGTCGGAGGCTTCACCGAGCTCATAGGTACCCAGGACTGTTGATCCTGCTTTTGATCACGATGAGGTGTTGATGTTGGAACAGTCAGTAATTATTAAACAGAACAAATCCGAAATGACAACACTGTGCATGAAAAACTAAGTACACCACAAGATCTGATAACTCTCAGTAGACTTTTTCTTTCTCACCATATCAGTCTCTCACTCTTCTTTATGGCGATGCTTCAGTTGATTCAGCCCTCTTAAGGTTGGGCCACAGTATTTCAGGTTGAGGTCTAGACTTTGACTAGGCCACAACAGCATGGGGTCATTTTCCTATTATTGATCCAGTTTGCACCGAGCTTAAGTGTTCAGGACAGTCGAGTTGATGACTGAAAGGTGCCAAGGTCCTTTAGCTGCAACACACGCCCAAATCACCTCCCTACCCCCACCGTGCTTGACACTTAATGAGGTTTTTATGCTGATGTGCTGTTTGGTTTTCTCCAAACATCTCTAGATGTTTATGGTGTTCCTGCTTTTATTAAGCTGCACCTGGCTGCTACTTTCTTTAATCCTATGGAACCATCAAACATGTTTTCCACACATACTTTTCTTTTTCATTGTTTAATCAATAATGACAGCGTTCCATCTGTTGACTAAGGCACAAAAGGTTGAATTCAAACAACTTTAGAACCTCATGAGGACTAAATCATTTTTATTAGCTGCCAGAACTGAAAAAATGTGTTTTCTTTTTTACCACGACTGTGTAGCTTGGTAAAATGTTGCTGTAATAAAACTGTGGTGCTTTTTACAGCTGTCAGCACAGTTGTTTTGAAAAGCAGTATTATTTAATTATTTTTAGATGCTGTGAAAGAATTGCTGACTTTCTTGTGTCTGCTGTTGTCTGGGAGAGTTTATATTTGTGATGTGCAAGTTAATTCGATGCAGCCTATTTTAGAAATATTTGAAAGCATTTTTTGTTATGATTCCAGATAAAAGTGCGATGAGTCCTCTGTTTTTTTCTTTTCTCTTCATCCCTGCAGGAAGTAATGGTCCCCAGAAGTTCTGCATAGACAGAGTGGGAAAGGAGACTTGGCTTCCAAGAAGCCACACATGGTGAGAAACCAACTCAGTGGTTGTTACTGTAAGCTGAAAACTCTCGTCTTCTTAAAGGAGTGACTCTTTAGAAACGGGTTTCCCTCCTTGTGTTTTCTAAAAGGGTCACCCTACTGATGAGGAGCCCATTTTTTTTGTTAATTACAATTAGAAAAATGCTGAATTGTCAAATATAAAACATAAAGATCAAAGCAGTTTTTTAATCCCAACTGCAAATGATACTTATTGTCTAGAGGTACAAAATCAATTTATATAGCTCAACACGACAACATTCATGTTGCCTTCCACAGGCTACAGGTTTCCCGTGTCGGGGGAAGCGAAGCAGCCCCAGAGCATCACTGAGTCACCACCATGCTTCACTGCGCATGGTGTTCTTTTCAGCATATGCTTCCGCATTCCCCATTCACACATACTGCTGATTCATTGGCCTAAAAATGTCCAGGAATGATTCATAGTTCCACCAAGCAGAACCCCCAAACCTCTTTGGGTTATTTACAGTGGGGCAAAAAAGTGTTTGGCAGCCACTGATTGTACAAGTTGCCCCATTTAAAAAAGATGAGAGGGGGCTAAAATGTTCATCATAGGCACACTTCAACTGTGAGACAGAATGTAAAAAGAAATCAGGAAATCACATTGTGTGATTTTTAAAGAATTTATTTACATAATGGTGCAGAAAAGAAGTTTTTGATCAATAACAGAAGTTCATCTCAATTTTTAATGTAACCTTGGTTGGCAATGACAGAGATCAAACGTTTCCTGCAGGTCTTCACCAGGTTTGCACACATTGTAGCTGCTATTTTGGCCCATTCTTCCATGCATATCTTCTCTAGAGTCATGATGTTTTGGGGCTGTCGTTGGCAACACAGGCTTTCAACTTCTTTCACAGATTCTCTATTAGATTGAGGTCTGGAGACTGGCTAGGCCACTCCAGAACCTTGAAATACTGTTTATGTAGCCCATCCTTTGTTGCCCTGGCGGTGTGTTTGGGATCATTGTCATGCTGGAAGATCCAGCCATGTTTCATCTTCAATGCTCTCACTGATGGAAGGAGGTTTTTGCCCAAAATCTCACTATACATGGCCCCATCATTCCTTTCCTTAATACGGATCAGTCGTCCTGTCCCCTTTGCCGAAAAAGCAGCCCCAAAGCATAATGCTTCCACCCCCATGCTTCACAGTGAGTATGGTGTTCTTCGGATGCAACTCAGCATTCTTCCCCCTCCAAACACGGCGAGTGGTTTTTATAACAAAGAGCTCTATTTTGGTCTCATCTGACCACATTAAATTCTCCCAACCCTCCTCTAGACCACAGATGGTCTTATGTAAACTTTAGATGGTCCTGGATATGTGCTGGCTTAAGCAGGGGGACCTGCAGGATTTTAATTCATGACGACGTAATGTGTTACTAATAGTAACCTTTGTTACTGTGGTCCCAGTTCTCTTCAGGTCATTGACCAGTTCCTCCCCTGTAGTTCTGGGCTGTTTCCTCGCCGTTCTCAAGATAATGTGTATCAAGAGTTCGAATTGATTATCCCAATCCAATCTGTTCTAATTCGATATTGATATGGGTCAGTGGTATTAAAAATGTTTTTTGAGCTGTTAATTTAATTACATGACTGTAATTCAAAAATGCAACACTGGATGGTGGTATAGTTCACCAGGGGAAACGGTAATAACCCTTTCAATTCATTCAAATGGCCCTGTGAACTTTTCCCTCCTATTTTAGCTGTAAAAAAGGCAAACAATGTTAAACGAATAAATAAATTTTTGGATGTATGAATTGATTTTTAGGAATTTTCATAAGAATCCATTCAGAATCAGGATCGTCTCGTTTTTTTTTTTTTCAACACAGCACTATTTACACATATATTGTGTTTTGTTTGTTGCAAATGCTTGAAAAACTTGAATTGGACTCTCTAAATTGTCCTTAGGTATGAGAGCATGGATGGTTGTTTGTCCTCTGTGTCCCTGTGTCCCTGTGATGGACTGTCGATCTGTCCGAGGTGTACCCTGCCTGTCGCTCAATGGCAGCTGGTCATCCCAGCCTCTTTGAATATATTAACTGTAAGCAGTATGAGAAGGTTTTAACCTGGATAGATAACTTTGCTTTGTGTTTTTCTGTTCTATTCAGCTTCAACCGTCTGGATCTGCCACCCTACAGGAGCCTGGAGCAGCTCAGAGAGAAACTGCTGTTCGCTATCGAGGAAACAGAAGGATTTGGACAGGAGTGAAGCCGTTAAAGCAACAAAATAGTTTTTTTTTTGTTATCGATCCTATTTTGCATTTGTTAATAACAGGGCTGCAGTCTCACCAAGCCGCTCAGCTGCAACAAGATGTCTGTCGACAGAATAAAAGTCAAAGTTGGAGCGCAGATTAAAAACCGCTGCTTCTACTGCAACACTTGTGTGTGGATGCTCATTTTATGGTAATTGTCTGAGTTTGACAAAGACGCCCCCCAACATCACCACTCTCAGCTTACAAACCGCACCAAAACCAGACGGCATTAAAGCTTTAATGTCACTCCACAGCACAGTTAACCGCTAATGCAATATAACATATCTACCACAGACAAACACTCGTTTTAAAGAGAGGAACACGTCAGAGAGGTTATCAGGAACTAGTGCACCTCCTTTACAGAGGTTAGAGAGGGGAGATGTGATTTTATTTTTTATTTCTCTGTTAATTGTGAAAGTCTGCATTTTCTCTTGTACAGACCCAAAATAAATGAGACTTCAATCCTAAACTGTGTTGAGTCATCCTTTGCGGATTTACACCGTTTGATCAGGACAAAAGTGGTTCTCTGAGATGTAAAGGTTGCTGACCCCTAGATTGAGGTTTAAGGAGCAAACAAGCACAAAAAACACAAGACACTATTCCAGGAGGTCTTTCTATGTATGAGTTATTGGCAGCTTTCTTGAAATCTTAGCCAGGAGTACAGTCTATGACGCCGTTTCCCCAACCTTTTTTCCAGCCTGTGTCCAAGAGAAGCTGAGACCCCCAACCCTAACTCCTACCTAGATACACACATTAAAAGTCATTACCGTAATTAAATAACATCGTCCTACCGAGCCATGTTGGGTGTCGGTGTATGAATGCGAGTGTGAGGGGGTGAATGTGGCTTCAATGTAAAGCGCTTTGAGTGGTCAGTATGACTAGAAAAGCGCTATATAAGTTCAGTCCATTTACCATCTTTTATATTTTATAAATATATTTACAGATATAATTTTTTATAATCTTACAACCTCAGCACAGACCAAATTCTGCGAACCCCCTGCGATCTCTAGGGACCCCAGGTTGGGAATCACTGGTCTATGGAATAGAAATAAAACAGGCCATGCAGTTGGTGGCAGAATAAGGAATCAGTTACCTTAAATGATGTAAGAAAATAATAGACGCTTCGTCATTAAGGGGAAAGAGCATAGGCAATTGACCAAGTGAGGATGTGTGTGTGCTTTAAGGTGGTGACTGAGCAGCACCAGGAACTGTTAAGGCCATTCATTTTTATGGAGTTATGCACTGTTGTGCTTGTAAGAAACTCCTCTGCCTTTCATTTGACAAAATAGATCCGCTTCTCCAGTATAACACAAGACAACATTTCCTTCACCCACGTTCTGTAGTTATTAATGTTGAGTCCATTATTTTCTAAAAGCTATAATTCTCACCTGAAAAAGAACTCCAAAGTCGATTGTTATTGAAGAGGCATAGCTCTTTGGGTAGATACTTGTACTCTCACGTCAGAAGTGGTGCGCTCTACCGTCTTCCAGTATTTGTGGAGTTTGGGGCAGTCCAGGTGAAATAAGGTGCCTTTACGTTCTAAACAACTAAAACAAATATGAAATACCAGAGGGCCATAGATTGAGCTTTTCAGTAGTTATCGAAGTCCTCAATCACTTGAAATAGTCCGTCTTGTACCAACTGATTGTTTCGGAGCTTTTAAACACCCACTTTCCAACTCATCATGCTGTTTACCTACTTATATATCAGCCTATCATGCTGATCTCTGATCTATTAATGTTAGATTCTTTGTCTTGGTTAGCAAACGCATTTTAAAACAGAAAAGTGGTTCTTCAGCACCAGGTCTTCAACATATGGGAGTTGTGGTTCAGATGCAAAGAGTCTGTCTGGTTTGAAAAAATTTCTCAACTGCATGGGATTGATTATTTACGGCTGCAATCGCGGGTTCAGCTTGCTCAGTTGCAAGGAACAGAATTGTTTTTTGTTTTTTTTCATTTTCAGACCTTTATAGACAATCTCTAAATAAATCTTGATGCCCCAGTGCTGCTGAAAGGTTTTATGGGGGGGGATAAAGTGGTGGCATCCATCAGGTAGTTGGTTGCCATAGATACAGGATGCACGATGGGGGAGAGCCGATGCCAATCGACGAATCATGCTGATTTATGAAGTAGGAACCGGCTTCTTGGAGATGCATCAGGCACTGCTAGGCCTCCAAATTCGATTGGAGAGAGGCAATTTCATCTCAGTACTATCTGCTATAGCGGTTCTTCATTTAAACACAACTTGGTTTTTCAATTTCTAGAGCATCAAAGAGAATGTGAACAATGTTGACCATAATTAAACCCAGTGCCTCTGAATCTACAAACCAAAACTAGTCAGTGATTGTTTGTGCAGATAGAGCTGTGCCGGAGCCGGCAGCATTTTCCACTCATCGAGACGCAGTTCGTGGTTTGGCCGGCGGGCTCTCAGTAATTGGAAGTAGATGCTGGGATGTAGCCACACAAACAAACTGTTGTCATGTCATCCCCACTGTTGGCGTCCTCCAGCCAACAATGGTTCCAGTCTTAAACTGGGTTCTGCAAGGAGCAGTGGAAATGTTCCAAGAAGCAAAAGAGCATTGCTGTATATCCTGCTGAGCAAAAACACAAACTTGCCTAGTAGATGGGAGGCCCACTGGTCCCATGGCTGTCCTACATCTGGATTTAAAAATACCTTAGAGGTGTAACAGAACATCAAAGATAAAACCTAAACAGCTGCATAAAGTTTACCAAAATGCTAAAAACATTTGGTGCCTGTCTCCAGTGGTGGTACATCCTGACAGATCACCAGTTTATCACAGGAGGGACACCGTGACAAACATGCACACCTCAGAGTAACCACTGAAACTAACCTGCTAGTCATGAGTTTGGACTGTGGGATGAAGTTGGAGTACCTGGAGATTAACCCACTCTTGTACAGGGAGAGTCTTCAAACTCCATGCAGAAAGCAGCCAGGGTGGGATTCAAACCCAGGACCTTCTTGTTGCAAGGCAACAGTTCTACCAACTGTACCACCAGAATGAACAAAGACTAGTGTATTTCATACAAGGTTATCCGCTTGCCTTACAGGATCACAACTCAACAGCATTTGGCATCAACAGGAAAAAACTTTTAACTGTCTTAAACATGAGTGAAATACTTTCAACTCATAAGTCATATATAAATAAGTCTATCAAGGAATCTAGTGGTATAGCCTACTGCCTCGTCTTTTTATTTAAAATATATAACATTATCTATCCGTAGCCCTAATAATGCCCTGACTAGGTTTCTCAGTTTGCCAAATTCAGAATGTAAGCATTTTAAGTAATTTCTGCAAAAGAGAACAGAAAGAAAACTTGAGACTTTTATTGTGGAAGTCCCGTCTTCCTTTCATCCCGGAAGTACTTCCTCTGGGTTTTGGAGATGTTTTCAAATGGGTTCACGTGGCTCTGTCAACACGCTACAAAAACAATACATGTAAAGCATCAGTTTGATCACATTTAAATGTTCTGCTTTCTCCTGTTTAATATGATAAATGCGGATGAAGTCGCCGAGTTGTGTTACGAGCGTTTCCGCCGCCTGCCCCGGAGAGGGAAGCCCGAACCGGGCAGAGAGTGGAGTCTGTTGTCCGCTGTGCTCCGGATCACCCGGAGTCCAAACTCTGACTCAGGTTAGAGAGCAGAAACAACCACAGCAATCCTGGTTTCATTGTACCAGTGAACACATCTTTGTGTGTTTTTTTTTTAACGATCTTAGTTCGTAAGAACCTGCGATACTGTGCAAAAGTCCTAAATCACCTCTCATTGTTTAATAAGTGGCTTTCAAGAAGCCAGAATGTCTAATGTTGTCTTGATTTAAAGTGACTGTTGTTGTTTCACCTATTCGCTTCTTCTACTTTAGAGGGATGCTGTTCACACGTTTCAGATTATTCTCCTCTGCACTGTGTTATAAGCAGACACTGCATGCTGCTGTGGTCTGGCTCCAGGATTGGACTGAAAATAAGAGAGAATAATAAACATAAAAAAGTCCGAAGAAAGACATTCAAAAAGTGTTATACGTGTGCGATAGATTACAATATCATTGTAAAGTCGATAGTGAAAAATTCAACCTATTATAATTTCCGTTTATGCTGAGGATTATGGCGCACAGTTAATGAAAACCCAAAGTTCAGTTTCTCAGAGGATCAGATTACTGCATTAGACCAATGAAAAAGGATTTATTTTTGGTATTACACATGGGGAAGACTACTGTGAGACCCCCTCTGTAATGTGAAATGCCAAAACGGGTTATTGATAAAGAGGTTGGTTGTTCATAGAGTGCTGTATCCAAGCATATAAATGGAAAGTTTAGTGGGAGGAAAAAAACATGCAAAAGGAATAGCTGTAGCTTTGACAGGATTGTTACAGAATCCACTTTTCTTTAGGTCCAGTGTGAATTTTCCACAGTTACTGATAGGGATGTGTATCGGCAAGTATCTAGTGATACGACATGTTTCACAATACAGGGCGGACGATACGATATATTGCGATACTATGAGTAAGACTACATATTGTGTTTTTTAAAACTTAATTTAACTGTAGAAAAGGTGTCAGCATCCTAAACTCTCCAACCTGCTTCATACTTTGATGCATCCAGTTTTATTACTAGATCTAATTGATCCACTGGAACGAAGACTGTAACAACAGCCACCAACTACCAGTCATACTTTTAATTTTACTACAAAAATTACTGTCATCATTAATGGATCCATTCAAATTCAAAAGAAAATGAAATCGAGACATTGCTTTCGAATATCAATACGATGTCGTGACATAAAATATTGGGATATATGGGCGTATCGATATTGTCTTGCATCCCTAGTTAGTGATAATTTCGGGAGCCATGTTATCTGCTGGTGTTGATCCACTTGGTTTTCTCAAGTCCACAGTCAACACAACCATCTACCAGGAACATATAGAACATATAGAGCACTTAATGCTTCCTTCTGCTGACAAGCTTCATGGAGGTGCTGATTTCATTTTTCCATCTTTTGGTGCCGGCCCACACTGCCAGAATGTAACCAATATCTGATTCCATGACCATGGTGTCGCTGATTGGCCGGCAAACTTGCCTGACTTGCCAGAGCCAACAATGAAGACGAACTGAAGGCCAATTACACCTCAGCAGAACCACAGGCTGACCGCCTCCATGTCACACCGCATTGATGCAGTGATTCATGCAAAACAAGCCCCAACCAAGTGTTTAACTCGGATCTTGTAAATACTTTTAAGTAGACTTATAATTCTGTAAAATATTCGTTTTTATTGGTCTTATATATTACTTTAATTTTGAGTTTTCATTAGCCATGTGTTATAGTTATCAAAATAAAACTGAAAGCCTTTGACCTCTGACCCATTGACTACGATTCTGGTACATTAATTTTTTTTTTTCTCTTAAGGATTCGAACACCTCTGCAAGTTCTTAAAAAGAGATAGTAACTTTGAATCCAACAGAGAAGGAAGGTTTTAAAAGAATATCCTAATTCTTTATCAAAACTAAATTCTAACCTTTTATTTATTTTTATTAAACTCTTAAAAAGGGCACTTAAGTGCATGCTAATGGTGATTGGACTGTTCTAGTCATACTCACCTTTACACTAGAGCCACATTCATACACCGATAGGCATATCGGTAGGTAACTTGGGGCTGAGTGCCTTGCCAAGGGGCAGGTCAACTGGTGACAAGAAGGAAGCTGAAATCAAACCCACAACCTTCGGATTGCAAGACTGCTACTCCGCCCACTTATCCGCCTTCACCAACATATTGTTACATTTATAATCCAAACATATCGGTGGATTTCAGTTTTGTTGCATTCGATGAAGTAAGGGGGGAAAAGATTATGATTATGATCTCCGGCTGTTTGATTGGTGCATGTCTAAAACTAAAGGCCTGGGTTACAATAGACGGGCAGGTAAAGTGTGAAGTGAACTAACTGTTCTTGTTTTCCAGTTGAGATGGAGGTCGTTTCTTTGGGAACTGGGACAAAGTGTATCGGAAAGGCAGCCATGAGTCCCGCTGGTCTGTGTGATCCTGTTGTTTTTCATCTGTCTCTCTGCCTCACACACACACATTATATTTTTCAAACATTTTCCTTTGGAGGTTACTTTAAAATGTTATATTTTTGTCTCTCTGAAGTCTGAACGCGGTGCAGTTTAAAGGTGAGTTTAAACCCGCTTTTCTTCATTTGCTGACTCAGGTGACGTGCTCAACGACAGCCATGCCGAAGTCATCGCCAGAAGAGGCTGCATCAGGTGAATGTTTGAGGAGAATTTCTCTCGGATCTGTTTCCTCGTAGACGTTTAACTCCAGTTTAACTCACTGTGGATGGATCTCTGTGCAGGTATCTGATCCATGAGCTGCACGGAGCCGTAAGCGGTCGCTGCAGCTCGCTGTTTCGCCCGGCGGATCAGAGAGGGAAGTGGAGGCTTCAGCCCGGAGTCTCCTTCCTCCTCTTTACAAGTCACACTCCCTGTGAGTTCATTATGCTCCCAGTGTGCTCAACAAACTCTAAGTAAAGTAGGAATGCTTTATCATCTCTATTATATTCATCTTTAGCAGCAGAAAAACTAGTAAAATTGAGTTTGTAAGGGTTTTTATGTTTCATTGCGGATACATTTTCAAAATTTTGCATTTGCTGTCCCTCGCATTAATCCTCTGTTCCTCTTGTTCCAAAACGTTACTTTTTCTGCTGAAGTCCAACATCTTGTTGATCTGAGATGCCGGAAAGTAAAGCCCCTCTTCAACTCACTGGGATTTAGGACTGTTGACAAAACCACCAGTTTCCATCTAAAGTAATCCCACAGCATGACTCTGCCGCCATCATGCTTCACTTCTAATTTGGTCATTTTTTGGCGGATTGTTTGGGGGGTAATACTCCGTCTTGCTTTGGTACCTTTTGGAATTGTGGTCCAGAATTTCTAGTTTGGGTTACCATCATTACATTTAGAGGAAAAAGGGAGAATCTTGGAAACCTGAGGACACATTTCTGACTAAGAAGCACGGCAGTGGCAGCATCCTTGTTAACAGATAGGGTTTAGTGCTAGAACACTCTTTTTTGGTCCCCTTTTGAATTTTTATGAATGTTTAATAATTACATAATGTGTGATGAAAAATAACACATTATTTTCTAACCTGATTTTCAACCGCCTTCTAGAGCTTGTAGATAAATTTGTCTGACAAATGAAAAGTCAGCCCCTTTCTGATCCTTCTGTGTTCATTTTTGACATCTTCTACCAGTTTACCTTAAGCTAGCAAATTATTTAATAGTTCTTCACTGTAAAAACTCTAAACTGAAGGTTTCTGAGGTTCCGATTTTTTTATCCTCAGGTGGTGACGGTTCCATCATTCCCATGACTGACTCCCAGTCCCAGCCCTGTCCTCCCGTCACATCTGCAAGCAGCTGTGAAGAGGCCGATGGAGGAGGGAACCTGAAAAGGAAAGCTGAGGAATCAATCGAAGGAGGAAACTTTAAGTTGCCTCGTCTTGAAGAGAAGGAGACAAAAGAAGAAGAAACGGACCAGTTTGAATCCAGGACTCATCCCGCTAAAACACCTGATGGAGACGCGTCAGTGGAGCTCAAACCAAGAGACTCTGCCTACCTTAGTCAGTCAGACTGTGAACCTCCGCAGGTCAGAGACGTTCACCGGACGGGCGCCAAGTGTGTTCCGGGTGGCCCGGCCGACCCTCTGCACCCTGGGGCGGGGTACCACAGCACCGGGGTCCTCCGTGTAAAGCCGGGTCGTGGAGAGCCAACTTTGTCCCTGTCCTGCAGCGACAAGCTGGCCCGCTGGGGGGTGCTGGGCTTCCAGGGTGCGCTGCTGTCTCATTACCTGGAGGAGGCGCTGTACTTCAGCACCTTGGTGGTGGGAAAGTGTCCGTACAACCAAGACGTCATGCACAGGGCCTTGGTCATGAGGTGGGGACTTGCTGAAACTATTATTCTGCTGATGGGTTTCACTGCAAAGTCTTTAACAGTCTGGAGAATTTGAAACAGTTTCAAAGTTTTTTACGCGGGAGTGGCAATTTTATTGCAGGCTATAGAAAACATGGAACTCCTCTCTAATTTCAGCTGAAGAAATAGTTTGCTGATGTTCAGCACCAACTGTACCCTCTGTAACTTCAGGAAGTTACTTTTATTTAGTTTTTTCTCTCTGTCTCTCTTTCTCTCTCTCTCTCTCTCTCTCTCAATATATATATATATATATATATATATATATATATATATATATATATATATATATAAACAACATTTAAATCAAAACATGTACTGTAGGAGCCTGGCTTTCTTATCAATCTGCAACCCACACAGAAAAAACTAGTCAAAGAGAGGCTTTCAAACCTAGACACACTGCATCAACTTTTAAGCATTGAAGTGGCAGGATCATGCTGAGGGCTTGTTTTGCTGCCAGATGATTGGAACGTAGACCCAATTCAGAACTGGTTTTGGGATGGACTTATCAGGCTAATATTAAGTCCTGGGAATGTCCTGTTCAAATCCCTGACTTCAACCTACGTAGGGGAAGTCTTCTTTTGTAAGTAATTGTCCTTTACTTGCAGGTGCTCCCACATTTCAGACCTTCCTAATGGTTTCTCAGTTTTTTCACCGCTCCTGCTGCAGTCCAGCCTGGAGTTCCCCTTCAGCCAGAACCAAACCGAGCTCCAACACCGGAGCGGACAGGGACGCATCTCCCCGTGTGGAGCAGGTCAGTTTGTCCTGTTCCCAACAAATACTTTGCTGAACAGATAAAACTTTGTTTACTTTGTCACAACTTCAATGTTAGCTAGTCTATAGCTGTGATATTTATGAGGCTGTGGAAAATTAACTGGAATGAAATCTAAACAAATGAGGATATGTCTGGAGATCCACCAACCTGGTGAACAGAATCTGCCAATTTTTCGTTTGATCAGAACTGACTGTGATTAACCGATTGGAAACTCAGAAATCCAATCTTCCTCCGATCAGTGAATGCACCATGTCTATGCCTTACTAGGTTGTTTTGACAAAGAGGCTCATTGACGAAGAAACTGTTCCTCTGATACTAAAAGGCTCCGTTTTCTACGACATGTCGAGACAAGCTCCGGTTTATAAGAGCAGGGATAGAGAGAGAGCAAGTCTTTTAGCAGATACCAGGAAGGCTATAGAACATGTTTCGAATGCTGTTCTTATATCATCCTATGGCATAGCTGTTTAATAATCATAATCTACAAAAATTGGTATAAGCACACGTCACATTAACTCAGGTTTGTTTGACTAAAAAGGTGCAGAGGTTTATAATCTGTGCCGTTGTTTGATATTGGCAAAAGTTTACCCACCGGATTGAAGAAGAAGTGAGGAGGCGTTAAAATATGCTAAAAAAAACCTAAACAACCTGTTCTGATCATGGACACGTCTCATCTTCTGACTTTAGAAATTGCAAAGATTGAAAGATCCAACTACAGGTACGTCTAAAAAAAATTTGAATATCGTGAAATAGATCAACATATTTTGCCACTCATTTCAGAAAGTGAAACATATAATTATATAGATTCTTTACGCATAGCGTGAAATCTTTCAAGCCTTTATTTCTTGTAATTTTAATGATTATGGCCCACAGATAACGAAAACCAAAAATGTTGCTTCTTGGAAAATTTGGATGTTACATACGATCAATAAAGCCCTTGAGGATTGGAGTCTGAGGCCCCTGTGTTAGAGGCTGCAGAGGGTCACCTTCCAGCCAGACAATGGGCCTAAACATACAGCAATGATTCAGATCACAGCACATTTTATGTGTTAAAAGGGCCTTGTCCAGACCTAAATCCAATTAGGAATTTGTGGCAACACTTGAAAATGGATGTTGGCAGTAACTGCTTATCCAGTCTGGCTGAGCTTGACCTAATTTCCACTCCACGGTTATGCTCTACTTTTTGTTGGTCTATCACAGATAAAAACCTAATGAAACACACAAATGTTTTGTCGCTGTAAAGTGACACTTTTTTATTTAATCAAAACTTTAGTTCAAGGGCAATGAAGGTATTGAAGGTGCTGTGTGTTAGTACTGAAATATTGTTTTTAATTTTAAAAGATTATAGAAACATTAAGCTAGAAGAGCAATAACGACATCTCCCGCTGCTTTTGTTGCTGTCATCAGAATTCCTACAAATCGTTTATACATTTGGAATAATAATTCATATTTATATAAGAACAAACCAGTAGAATGTTGTTGTGTGAAAAGATACTACATTCATTTATTTAGTGTTACTTTTCATTTATTATAATTAACTAAAATAAATGTAACTTGTCTTTCAGCTGTAAGCTGGTGTAATGTTGCAGATCAGCCACTAGATGTCACTGCCAACGGCTACAAACATGGAGTCACTAAGAAAGTCCTGGGAACAGCTAAAGCCAGGTACAAGAGTCACATCTTTCATAATATGGAGGTAATTATCTGTTTACTGTCTTTGGGTCATTAAGGACTTCTGCTGAGGTTTGTCTTCATCTTTTTGTGTCCTGAAGGTCCCTTCTGTGTAAACTGGAGCTGTTTCATTCGTTCATGTCTCTCGTAGCTGCCACTGACCCTTCGGCTCTGCCCGACTCTCTCAGGTGATAATCAGACTTTCCATCCAGCAGAAATGTGTGATTTTTGTACTAATATTATTTGTAGAGAGTTTAATAAAGAATTTAAAATGAATTAGTAGGATAATCCAGGTCTGGTTTAGGTCAGGTATCAGGAATTTCCCTCGATTTGTTCATAAACATGTACCGATGCTTAGATATTTAAACTCTGCTGTTTATTATTTGTCAGGAATTTTTTCTCATTTTTATCTCTTAAGTACCTGTTCTACAGTTAATATCGTAGGCTTTACTTTGACTAGAATCGTGTTTTGGTTGCTTTTAAAATCAGGCATGTTTGAGTCTGCACCAGTTTTTTAATATCTCTTTTGGCTGTAAAATTCAGTTTTTACTGCTCAGATTTTATCTGATCTCTCTCAGTTTGCCTGAGGCTGTCCATGTTCACATATTATTCATATTTTAGCTGTTGTAATCATATCTATTTGGGTCAGTTTACACAGAGACATTGTCAGAACGTTCAGCAGATCACACAATGTTTTTTTCTGTCACTAGATGAGGAAGCTTTCAGGGAAAGATTGAATGTCGTTATGTGATTTTTTTTGGGGAGTTTCCTTGTTTCTCTAAATCAGTCAGCAGCAGATCTACCAAAAATCAATAATACGTCCCCTGAAACAATGGAAACACAAGTCTCTATATTGTGTGCATATTTGAATGTGTCTATTCAGGCTCATATTATGTGCTGATGGCTGGGAATCCTCTGCGAAGGAGAAACAGAGGTCCCTCTGTTCCTCAGGGTTTCAGCAGGTAACCTGATCCGCTGCTTTCTTTGCACAGGTCACACATTATTCCCCACCTGAAAACTAAACTCCTGCTTCCAGTATCAAGGTTACCTAACCAATGGGTCGCCGGGAAGTTTTATTCTGTTTGCAGTCATTGAAAGTTCATAGAAAGTTGCAGATTAGTTATTAATCTGGTGATTTAGATCCAAGATGTCCAGCTGGTGATTACAGGAGAATAAAAAAAATCTGATTTATTTGCTACTTATTTGTTGCTTGTATATTTGTTATATTTACCGCATACAAAGTCACATTCTTCAGGCAGTTATTTCTTTTAATTCTGAGGATTATGGCTTTCAGACAATTAAAACATATAATTCAGCTTCTCAGATAATAAGAATATTGCATAAGACCAATAAAAACAAAAATCTGAGCCTGTATACTGAAAAGTAAGCCCATGTACTGTACAGTATATGTTCTAAATGCTTGGTTGAGGCTCCATTTGCATTCATTTCTGCATCAATGCAGCATTAGCCTGTGGTTCTGCTGATGTTGAAAAAAAAATCCAGGTTGCTTTGATAGCGGCCTTCAGCCCATCTCCATTGTTGGGTCTGTTGACTCCCATCTTCCTCTTGATTATAGGCCATAAATTCTCTATAAAGTTCAGGCCAGACCAGTTTGCTGGCCAACCCCAGCACAGTAACACCACGGTCATGGAACCAGGTTTTCGTACCTTTGGCAGTGAGGGCCGGTTACGTCTGTGTGTGGTGGCTCTTGAATCTTTTGCTCCAGCTGCAGTCCACACCTTGTGAATGTCTACCAAATTCTTGAATGGACTTTGCTTCACAGTCCTCCCAAGGCTGCTGCTACCCCTGTAACTTGTGTACCTTTGTCTACCACATTTTCTCCTTCCACTAAACTTTCTATGAATATGCTTGGAAACTATAAACAGCCAGCTTCTTTAGCAATGACCTTTTGTAGCCTTTCTTCCTTGTGAAGGATGTCGATGACTGTCTTCTGTACATTTGTCAAGTCAGCAGTTTTTCCCATAATTGTTTAGGCCATTGCATAACATTTCTGTGGAAAAAAAATCCCTTTTTATTGGTAGGTAATATATATGTGTCTAATATTCTTATTTTCTGAAAAACTAGGGATTTTCATTTGCTTTTATCATTAAAAAAGCAAAAAGAATGTATGTATTAAAAAATATTACTCTGATTGAAAAGAAACCATATATATGAGTTTTATTTTATGAAATAAATTACTTGTGTGAAGAATAGATTAAATTAGACAAAGTTAGATTTGTTATGCAATTTCTGGTGTTAAATAATGAAATTGGAGGTTGTGATCTGAGCTGTTAAAAACATTAGTTCATTAGTGGTGTTTGCTTTGAATGACTTATATTAATAAGCTGTTTATAACCTGATGCACTTGAAGTTAGCACAGCTCACAAGTCGTTCTTTTCAGTAGTGAACGGCTGTTGCAAAATAAGAGACTTGGAGAAGAAACTTCAGCCACTTTATGCAGAAACGGGACCAAGTATTATTTTCTTCTTCATATGGTCCCAATTTTTGAAAATATTACTCAGCTTGCACCTTTCACCATTTTTATTCCTGTTCTTTTGTAGCAGCTATACTGGTGATACTTGAAATGCAAAGACACAAAGAGTCCAACCCTCGTTTGTCTGTGTTCAGGTCAGGAGAGCTGCACACCTACTGGGACTATAAGCAGGCCTCCGGGTCGTACCAGCAGGCCTGGCAGCAGCTGCGTCTGCAGGCCTTCCCTCTGTGGCCTCGCAGCGACAGAAACCTCCTCCTGTTTCACTGAAAACCGACTCTGCAGCTGGAATGTCCTCGTCAGGCTCGATGAAAAACCGGCTTTGTTGCGGCTCAAACCCGGAGGTCACGTGCTGAAATAACCGCTGACCCGCAGAAAACTCTGATATCAAACCGAGGATGGCAGAAAGAGACTCAAAGCGTTGGTTTCCCCCTCGCTGTCTGTTGGCTCAGCTGCTCCGCAGCTAAGGACCCACAGCAGGACGCCACGCTCCGTCCTGCTGTTCAGAGAGGTGGATGTCTGCATGTTACTGCTTTATTTTCATGTCGTGAGAACTGTCTCTAAACACAGCTGGGATTTACCCACGTCCAGGTTTCACTTCTACGCATTAGCTATGAAACTCTCCTCCCAGTGATTCTCCCACAGATAAAGCAGTGTGTCGGTTTTCACCTTGCTAAACATTAAACATTGCTACATTAAATACGATCGATATTCTTTGACTGTTTGCTGTTTTTCCGAATCGAGCTCTTTCCACCCTTGTGTTCTTGTTTCGGTGAAAAGTGACCCAGTTTCCTTCTGACTGCTGAATCATGAACTCTGACCTTAACTGAGGCTCGTGAGGCCTGCAGTGTTTAGATGTTGCTCTTGGTTCTTTCGTGACCTCCTGGATGATACGTCGAAGGTCTCTGGGAGTAATTTTGGTAGCTCGGCCTCCATGTTTCCTCCACTTGTGGATAATGTCTCTCACTGTGGTTCTCTGGAGTCCCAAAACCTTAGAAGTAGCTTTCTAATCCTCTCCAGACTAATAGATGTCAGCGACTTTGTTTCTCATCTGTTCTTGAATATCTTTAGATCACGGCACGATGTGTTGCTTTTTTAGATCTTTTAGCCTACTTCATGTCATCAGACAGGGTCAATTGGAGTTATTTCTTGATTCTACAGGTCTGGCAGAAATCACGACTGGGAAGCAGAACCAGGGAAGTGTTTCTAATTGCAGTTAACCCATGATTTAACAAAGGGATGTTTTTTTTCTTTATCCCTTCACAAATTAAGTCAAATTTCCCCCTGATATAAAAAAATTTTTTGATCATCAGAAGAAGGATGAATTTCTAAAGGGTAAATACTTTCTCAGAGCACCATTTATAGATATCTCTGGATATGTTTAGGTTACGCATATTTTGATTTATCTACATTTCACCCTAGTAATTTTATTTCTTGTCTGACTGTTGGCTGTGTGTTTGGTTGTGCGCGAAGCTCTAAAAGTCTGAAAATGTGGCTTAAATTAACAATTTTCTCATCTCATTGGCTGCGTTGCCAGTGTCCTCCGTGTCCAAAATGTGTGTAAGCAAGGTCCTTAGTGTGCTTAAAGTTGCTCGCATTTTTCACCACTTTTATTTATAAATCCCAAACTTGGAGTAGAAAGTGACTTGTGCAGTTTTCAGACCCCGTTATAAGCAAACTTTATAAATGAGACCCCAGAGCATTTCTCTGGTTTACCATCAGTAGTAAGCACATTTTGATTTATCTACAATTCACTCTGGTAATTTAATGGTTTTTAATAGATCACTGATCTTTAGTATGGAAACATGTGTAGGTTAAAATAAGTTTGTGAAATGACTCAGAATATAGTAGATATGTGACACCAGAAACCTTTTTTTTTTTTCTAACCTATCAGCGGTTCCAAGGAAGACCAAAGAGAAACTGTACAAGGTGCAGTTAAGCTAATCATAAAGAACACAATGACCTCGTTTTTCATTATAGTTAAATTAGTGAAATTACCTTTTATTGGTCTTAAATCATTCTGATATAACTTGTAGTGTACAAAACAAACAACAGATTCCTCACTGTCCTTATTTAATATTAGCAGTGTGTGGAAAGCTAAATCTTCCTCGTCAGGTACTGCTAATTAAACACTTGATTAATTGTTCATCATCAGTGTGACTACCTCTATAAAAGCAGGGTTTTGGTTGCCTCCCACTTTGGGTGCCATGCTGGGTTGGAAAGACATCAGCAATGATTTAAAAGAATTATGTGTTTGAATTATGCGACGTCACAGGAAATTTACTTCAAGGCCTGAAGTGTTTAATGTTCAGAAAAGCTGCAAGAGCGAGATCTCAGACTGTACAGGCCTCAGTTAGCAGATAAAATGTTAAAGAGTATGATGGAACAATTAGAAAAAAAGACTGAACAAATATGGCTTGTTGGTAAGGGTGAGAGAAAAGTAAAGATGTTTGGCAGTGATGCACAGCCCAATGTTTGGGGAAAACCAAACAGCAATCAGAACAGGCATCTCATAACTATTAAGCACGGCGGTGGGAGGCTGATAATTTGGGCTTGAACCCCTCTATATACCAAAGCATGGTAGAGTCAAACGTAATGCCATCTGTCTGGCAGCTGAAGCTTGGACCGGACTGGGTCACAACCAGGACAATGGTCACAATAACAGAACTGCTGAAAAAGAAAAGAATCAAGGTTGCAACGGTCCAGTCAAAGTCCTGCATGATTGAAAGGCTGCAGAGAGAACAAGTGTCTGCAAACTTTAGTAGACTAAAATACCATTCTGACGATGAGTTGGTGATCATTTCTCCACACTCAGATGTATCTGATAAAAGTCATCCAAACAACATAGTAACTCAACACAAACATATTGAAATAAAAACATTCAGAAAGGTGTATTTTTTAAATTAGGAAGACAGACTTTGAAATCAGTTTATTGTTTTTATTGATCACATTTTTCGGCTACATACATTTTACAAATATTGAAAATCCCTTCATATCTTTAACATGTATTTGATGATCATACAACATAGAAGAACAATGGAAGACATTCCTTCACGCTTCATTAACATTTTCATATCTGCAGGCCGGGCGGTTAAAACGGGGGTTTTGTGTTTGTGGGGCTCAGGTATGATTTTTGACTCATTCAGCACCAAAAGAACTACAGCTCTAGTCAAAATGTCGTCTGAGAGAAAAGAGGTAAATTAACCAGAGAAATCGTAACAGTGGTTCTGTTCATGCTTGTAGTCTTGTAATAAATCCCATTTTATGACATACACAGACAAATAATATATTATCATTAAAATGTCCCAGAGTCACTTTTCTGTTTGTCTTTAGTTAATTTTTACCACGCACATTTCAAAAATATCATTAAAAACTAAAGAAATCATCAGAAAATATGTGATTATTAGGGTGAAGTTTGTTCTTGAACAACAGAAGTGTCAAGGAATCACTGAATACATATGATTAATTACTGCATGCAAGTGGTTTAGTATGGCTTTACATTTTCCCTCATTGATTAAAGATCAGGGGTCTCATTTATAAAACTTTGCATTAGTGTTGGCCAATATAAAAGGTAGAAATGATATAAATTTTGCCAAAGATAGAAAATTTGACAATACTGGCCTACTGCGGTTTGCTGTTTTCCATTTAGTGGGAAAGAAACCTGTTGAATTTGAAACATTTTTAATTCAAATATGTGCAGGCTTATTTTTATGCAATATTACATTTATAAACAACAACAAATAACCAGGAAAGCGGCCAATTTTAAACTTTGTGTTTTCATAACATTTACCTTTTATTTATTTAAAATATCTTCATCTTTATGTTATGAGAATTTCTGTGTTGCATTTTTAAAAATGCATTTTGCACAATGAATTATCTTTAAATGGCATTCAAAACAATTTTGAACTTGTTCTACTGCAATGTATCTGGAAAGTGAAAATGTTCATAAACATGTCATTTTGACCTATGTATATAAAGTAGAGAATATATTGCAATAGATATCGTTATCGCACACGCTTTAAATTATCACGATATAGATTATTGCAATATAGATTTGAGACCATATTGCCAAGCCCTACTGTGCATAGAATCCTTACTAAAACTTGAGCTCAGCAATTTTTTTAAACTTATGCCTAGTAGGTTTAAGATCTATTAAACTTGGAGTATGCACAGCTGCATGCAATTTCTACTTTAAAAATCCCACTCTCTCTAGAAATGTGCTCAGGTGATTTTGGATCATATCCCGCCCACTACTCACCCAGTTTCTGCCATAAACGCTCAATGCAAAGTGCCTAGTGAATATTTAGCATAGACTTAAGCCAGCTGATATGGGGCAATTCACGGACAACCATGGCAACCGAGATGCAGAGAAAACGCAACTTTGAGGAATGGAAAACTGTTTTATTTCAATCAATCAACATCTATCTATATAGAGCTTTACAGCCAAAAGGCGTACAAAGTGCTTCACATTAAAAGACAAAAATATAGTAAGTAATAAGAAAATGTTTAACACGCCAACAAGAGTAAAAATATTAAAATTGAAAAGTAAAGGCAGCAGCACAAGCGTTAAAACAAATAAGAACAATAAACATAAAGTTAGAATTATATAATTACTTCTTGTAGCAACAACAAGATTTGAATGAAAGCAAATTAAAACTAACAAAACTAAATTACAGAAGAACTTAAGTTTCAGCACTCCTAGATATTCAAAACCTGACAGAAAAGGTGCATTTTAAGTCTACTTTTAAAAAGTATCATCCGTTCAAAATATTATTTGAGGGTCACAAATAAATGGAAGAGCTGCGAGGGACACAGTGTTGATGCAGCAGAGTTCCTGGCATGAAAAAAGAGGGTGGAGGGCATAACACAGCCAGAATGTGGCACCGGAGGAGGGGGTGGTGCACGGTTCCAGCGGGTCGGTAGATCTAGCACCTGGCCCAGTTCAGCATATGGATCTAATAGGACCGCTTTAGGGAATCTACAGCGATCTTCAATGAGCGCCAGCACATCCATTGTGCAGCATTATACAGGAGTGTCTACTGTCGCTATAATATTTATATTTGTACCTCACACAATGAATGTATCAATAAATGCAATTGCTGTATAATCTGAAGATCTGAAGACATATATATGAACATACTGTGTCATAATTCTTATGTGGAACATATTTTCATTCAGAATCTCAATTTCATTCTCAGTTCAGAGACGGGGGGGGGGGGGGGGGGGGGACTCTGACTGTTGGTGTTGTGTTTGTGTGTGTGCGAGGCTCTACAAGTCTGAAAACGTGGCTTAAATTCACAATTTTGCCATCTTACCAACTACGCAGTTGGTAAGATGCCAGTGTCCTCCATGTCCAAAATGTGTGTGAGCAAGGTCCTTGGTGTTTAGATGTTGCTCTTGGTTCTTTCGTGACCTCCTGGATGATACGTCGAAGGTCTCTGGGAGTAATTTTGGTAGCTCGGCCTCCATGTTTCCTCCACTTGTGGATAATGTCTCTCACTATGGTTCTCTGGAGTCCCAAAACCTTAGAAGTAGCTTTCTAATCCTCTCCAGACTAATAGATGTCAGCGACTTTGTTTCTCATCTGTTCTTGAATATCTTTAGATCACGGCACGATGTGTGATTCTACAGGTCTGGCAGAAATCACGACTGGGAAGCAGAACCAGGGAAGTGTTTCTAATTGCAGTTAACCTATGATTTAACAAGGGAATGGTTTTTTTTTTCTTTATCCCTTAACAAATGAAGTCAAATCTCCCCCTGATATAAAAAAAAAGTTTGATCATCAGAAGAAGGATGAATTTCTAAAGGGGTAAATACTTTCTCAGAGCACCATTTATAGATATCTTTGGATAGGTTTAGGTTACGCATATTTTGATTTATCTACATTTCACCCTAGTAATTTTATTTCTTGTCTGACTGTTGGCTGTGTGTCTGGTTGTGCGCGAAGCTCTAAAAGTCTGAAAATGTGGCTTAAATTAACAATTTTCTCATCTCATTGACTGCGTTGTCAGTGTCCTCCGTGTCCAAAATGTGTGTAAGCAAGGTCCTTAGTGTGCTTAAAGTTGCTCGCATTTTTCACCACTTTTATTTATAAATCCCAAACTTGGAGTAGAAAGTGACTTGTGCAGTTTTCAGACCCCGTTATAAGCAAACTTTATAAATGAGACCCCAGAGCATTTCTCTGGTTTACCATCAGTAGTTCTGTCTTTGAACACTACCATTCATGGTCAAAGATGCTTGTTTGGACCTTTTAGAGCTCAGATCAGTTCATGTTGCCTGAAGTTAAAATCTTCAGTCATGACTGCAGTATTCATCTGCTTCAAAACATTTTGATGTCTCATCTGATACAGAGCGGTTCCCTGTTTATATCTGCCATAGAGGACCAGGACCGGTACCGCTGGTGGTACTTGGGCTGCCTTTACTGGTACCCAGAGATGATTATATGGTGTCAAAAATCAACAAGGTAAATACAAAGCCAATTAAGTTTGTTGGTGGCTACTCACAGGTCCAAAATCTATTTATTTTGGTAATTCAGTTAAAAAAGCCATGTCAGGTTATTACACACAGAGTGATATATTTCAAGTGTTTATTTCTGTTGTTTTTATAATTATGGCAATTACAGCAAATCAAATCCAGCAACATTGTGCCATATTATGTAAAACAAGTTTGGACAGTTTTGGTTGATTATTTTGGAGCACAGATATGGGCTGTGATTGAGGTCAGTTCTTACGGTGCAGATTTTTTAATGTGACTTCGTTTTGGATAGTTTTCAGGTTTTGCTCACTGTATTTATTCATTTTACTGAACACTTGGTATCTAATAATAAAATAATAATATAAAACAAGCTCAACAGTGCTTACCAGAAGTTTACATTAACTCATGACTGGCGTTAATATCCGGTTATTCCTTGCATACAACCTCAGTGATTTTTAAAATCAAGAATTGTGTGCCCAAGTTTTTAGGATTTCCTCTAATCCATACATCGTCACAATTATACAAAAAGGCTCAAATACATTCATAGACCCCCACTGACATTTACTTAAATTAGCATGTGCAGAGAACCCACAAGTTTTTTTCAAAAGGGTTGAATCCGGGGTGATTCCTGAAGCCTAATGTTGGCTTGCTTTAAACCTTCCAAAACCGGTTTCATGTGTGTTTGAGTTCATTGTGTTCTTTGCCATGACAAAAAGATTATTTGGAGGCATCAAACAACAGCTTTTGAACCTGGGAGCACGAGATCAAGACATCAATTTAAACCTTACTCTGCCAAACAGGTTGTTTTAGGAAAGAAAAAGTCATAAATCTGCGCGTCAATGGCAGCAACCTGTATTTACAGTAAAGAGGATGGTTTATGTCAGCAAGGATAGCTTTAGCCTTCCTTGGCACTCTAGTTCTGTAGCACTGGAGGAGCTCTACAAGATTTATCCCTCTAGCTTTGCTGCACATTTTTAGCACCATACTGTGTGTCTGTTTTGCTGCCACTGGTATTGATGTACCACAGACATTTATGGAATAAGGAAGATGGAGGATTGCTTCCAAAATTAAAACATTTTACCAAATCGACAATTAGGTAGTTAAAAATTAGACAGCAGTTTTAAAGTGCTCCCAAACACACGTTAAAACTGGGTTCTTAATGGATAAAACAGACTAACATTAAGCTTCCAGAATGACTGAGACCTCAATAATAATGAAAATTCATGGACAATGTTGGAAAGTGGGTTCTGAAGCAGAAAACCAACCACTCTCTGAGTGAACTCTATTTCTAATAAGACGAGTGGTAAAATATCCATCCTGAATTAAGCCAGAAGCTTGTTGAGTTGTGCAAAAATGTCGTGGTTCCCTCCCATTTGCACAGGGATAATTTAATTAATAGTTAGTTGGGGTGTATGTATATATTTGAACGTGCATCTATAATTTTCACCCAATGCCAAAAATAGAAAATAAGAAAACCCAGAGTTTACATTTGTACATAAAATGTAGTTTTTAAAAGTTATTAAAGTTGTGACAAAAAAGCGTTAAAAGCACAAATTTAATTTGATTTTCATGTTGATAATGATGTACACTTCTGACCAACAGTGCGTTAGTTTTCACAGAAAAGATCGAGACAGCAAAAAAACTTGTATCCAACTTGTTGATTTTCACATCTGGGTCACATATTTCATATATTCCACATTTTCACACATTTAAAACTATGAAACGCTACAACAACAAAAAACTATGTTTTTAGAGCAAATGCAAGTAACAACTTAAAGTGCTTTACAATTATTAGATGCAAAAAAGTGCCAGACTGATCCATGCAAACATAAAACAAAAAATAAAACTCTGTTTAGTAAAAAAAAAAACTTGAAGACAGGTTTGACTTTTTAATTTTTATCCAGCATATTCTGAGACACTTCATTAAACTTATTCCAAATAACTTATGAATTACCAGTTTAACGTTGCAGAAAGGTCCAATAACGAGCTGCAGAAGTGTGAATTTGTGCATCAAAAGCGAAAAATAGCTAACCTCGCCCTTTCTTTGCTTGTTTGAAGCTGAAATAAAAGCCGTATTTATCAGTTATTTCTTCACGTTTCTGTTGCATCCTAAATTCTTGAGAATCTGCAGAAAAATTTCTGAGAATAAGCTTTCTTCCTGCCAGCGGATAAATATCACAGTTCAGCACAGTTAAGGTTTAATGCTAATGCATTCTCTGGATCCTGAATCGGCAGCCATAATGTGCAAATATAAACCAGCCAAACTGAGGAAGCACTGAAAACTGTTGAACCCTGAGCTGGATTCACCAGCCATCGATCCACATTCCTCCACATGGGTCTGCTCGATTTTAAAGCATCTAGCTGGAGATTTAACACTACAGATCACAGTTTCTTTCTCGCTTTGGATGAACACAAAGAACAGAAAGAAAGAAAACATGGGAGGATGGAGGCTGTTTTCCTAGATTTATGTATTATTTTTCCTCTTTTAGTATCATACTGATGCATCTGTGACGTGTTAATCGCATCTGACGGCAGTGTTTCAGATTTTTCTCCCCATTACTATCCTTAAAACAGTCAAGCATTTTCTCTGTGTGTCTAATGATCGAAACTAGACCAAATTTTTTTTAACCCACTAAATTTATATATTTCAGCATCAAAAACTGAAGTGTGTGTAGGCTTTACCAAAGGTGAAGGCCCGTGTTGATGTGTGTGTCTGTGTGTGTGCATGTGTGAGGGGGCAGGGCTGGATGCTTAGTGAGGCATTAACCCAGTGCTGCACAGAAGGCTTCAAACCCGAACGTGTTTTCTCCACTATAGGCCACATACAGAAAGCCGTCCTCGTCCTTCTCCTTGTCGTACAGCTGGCCCATCGTCAGACTGCGGCAGAAAGCAGAAACATGACCCGAGGTTATCGGCGCTGTCAAGAGCAATAATTTTTTCATTATGCCTCCTGTACAAGGCTGAGCATGGAGGAGGGGATATTTTGGACTACATGAAACCTCCAGAGGCTGCACCGGATGTTCAGGAAACAAAATACATATCAAGAACCGATAGCAACAGAATATATAGTGGCTTGCAAAAGTATTCGGCCCCCTTGAACTTTTCCACATTTTGTCACATTACAGCCACAAACATGAATCAATTTTATTAAAATTCAACGTGAAAGACCAATACAAAGTGGTGTACATGTGAGAAGTGGAACGAAAATCATACATGATTCCAAACATTTTTTATAAATAAATAACTGAAAAGTGGGGTGTGCGTAATTATTCAGTCCCCTTTGGTCTGAGTGCAGTCAGTTGCCCATAGACATTGCCTGATGAGTGCTAATGAGTAAATAGAGTGCACCTGTGTGTAATCTAATGTCAGTACAAATACAGCTGCCCTGTGACGGCCTCAGAGGTTGTCTAAGAGAATGTTGGGAGCAACAACACCATGAAGTCCAAAGAACACACCAGACAGGTCAGGGATAAAGTTATTGAGAAATTTAAAGCAGGCTTAGGCTACAAAAAGATTTCCCAAGCCTTGAACATCCCACGGAGCACTGTTCAAGTGATCAATCAGAAATGGAAGGAGTATGGCACAACTGTAAACCTACCAAGACAAGGCCGTCCACCTAAACTCACAGGCCGAACAAGGAGAGCGCTGATCAGAAATGCAGCCAAGAGGCACATGGTGACAAAATGGAACTTTTTGGCCAAAATGCAAAACGCTGTGTGGCGGAAAACTAACACTGCACATCACTCTGAATACACCATCCCCACTGTCAAATATGGTGGTGGCAGCATCATGCTCTGGGGGTGCTTCTCTTCAGCAGGGACAGGGAAGCTGGTCAAAGTTGATGGGAAGATGGATGGAGCCAAATACAGGGCAATCTTGGAAGAAAACCTCTTGGACTCTGCAAAAGACTTGAGACTGGGGCGGAGGTTCACCTTCCAGCAGGACAACGACCCTAAACATAAAGCCAGGGCAACAATGGAATGGTTTAAAACAAAACATATCCATGTGTTAGAATGGCCCAGTCAAAGTCCAGATCTAAATCCAATCGAGAATCTGTGGCAAGATCTGAAAACTGCTGTTCACAAACACTGTCCATCTAATCTGACTGAGCTGGAGCTGTTTTGAAAAGAGGAATGGGCAAGAATTTCAGTCTCTAGATGTGCAAAGCTGGTAGAGACATACCCTAAAAGACTGGCAGCTGTAATTGCAGCAAAAGGTGGTTCTACAAAGTATTGACTCAGGGGGCTGAATAATTACGCACACCCCACTTTTCAGTTATTTGTAAAAAAAAATTTGGAATCATGTATGATTTTCGTTCCACTTCTCACGTGTACACCACTTTGTTTTGGTCTTTCACGTGGAATTCCAATAAAACTGATTCATGTTTGTGGCTGTAATGTGACAAAATGTGGAAAAGTTTAAGGGGGCCGAATACTTTTGCAAGCCACTGTATTTTATGAAGACCTAAAGTTTGTTTTACTTAAGCTTCATTTGAGGAGAGAGATACATTATGGGAGATAAACTGAGTCAGAAACCATCTCATTATGACAATGCTCTAATTTATTATGGTAGATTTCCTTACTTTGAGAAACGTTGTTGTAGTTATGTAGAGAAACTAAAAATCACTAGAATCCAGAAATAATCATGTTACATATATACTTGACAAGAAAGTAATATAACCTCATTTTTCTCTCTTACATTAAATCAGACTACACTTTTTCTGTTTCAGGTCATTCAAGATTAGCTAAATACCAAAATACTAAAACAGATTCTTTTTTTACAGAGTTTTCTCTATATTCAGTTTACATACACTAAGATTAGCACGGCTTTAAATAATATGACAACCCCAAGATGAGGATGTCATGGGAACATTGGGTGGCATCACACCTGGCAACACCTTAAACCTGCTGCCTCCTTGCCTGACATTAAAATAAAAAGAAATCAGCAAAGGGGTAAGATGTGGGTGGGGTAGTGCTGCAGGAGGGACTGGTGCACTTCGCAGTATAGATGGCATCATGAGCAAAAAGCATCATCGGGAAATATATACAAATATTTAAGTGGCCTTCATTAATTAACAGTAAAACAGGAGAGAGAGACACAGACGAAAAAGAAAGAAAGAAAGAAAGAAAGAAAGAAAGAAAGAAAGAAAGAAAGAAAGAAAGAAAGAAAGAAAGAAAGAAAGAAAGAGAGAGAGAAAGAGAGAAAGAAAGAGAAAAAGAAAAGCAGCAATGGTCCCATGGTTGGGAATTGAACACTAGGCTGCAGCATCAAGGACCCATATCCTCTGTATCTATGACATATGATGGAAATATTGGAACGACATCCCAAGACGTGTCTCACAAAGCTAAAGCTTGGGTACAATTGGTCTTCTAAAAGGACAATCATTCTAAGCAAACCGCTGAATTGGTTACAAAGTGGATTAAGGAGAACCAAGCACATGTTTTGAGTGATCATCACAAAGCCCTGATCTCAGTCACAAAGAAAATGTGTGATCAGAGCTGAAAAGGTGTGTGCGACCAAGGTGGCCTGTAAATTTGACTCAGTTACACCACTTCTGCCAGGAAGTATGAGCCAAAATCCCAGCAATCTACTGTAAAAGCTTGTGAAATTATACTTACCAAGATACTACAACCTTCAAACCAAATCATATACGAGACAGACAATTTTACCAAATACTAAGGACACTTCTGTAAACCTTTGAATTGTATTAATTGGCTTCCATTCATCTTTGCTCAGGCATTTACCAAATAGAAATAAATTTACTAATCCACACTGACCGAAAACAGGTAAAGATTAATCTGATTTGATGTAAGAAAGTCAGAAAAAAAGTTGATGTGCTTTTTTGTACAACTTGTAAATATTTATTTAGCTGTAAATTAAATAACTGGGTTGCATGTCAGAAAGCGGACCTGCTGCAGCTAGATTGAAAAGAAGTAGGAGGAGCGAAGCTGAAAGTTACGAGGTTATTAGTGTAAAGCAAATATTTAAGAGGTGAAAAGACCCACATCCCAACTTTGAGAAAAGTTTAGGATTAAATTAACTGAAACTGAAGGTGTGGCCTAATCCTCTCCCACAAAGGTAACCAATCACTGAACTCTGACCTTCCTGGTCTTTAGTTAAACAGGCGGATGGATAAACACTCTGCAAATATGACTCACGGATGAAAAAAAAAAAAGCCCTAACCTTTCACTAGTTTAGCTAAATACCTGCTCAGATTGCACAATTCTTAACCCTTAAAGGCTTGAGGGTTGATTTTCATATACAGAATATATGGAAATAAAGGCAACATACATTAAAACCTGCTTTAATTTCTTTCTCTTGGTACAATCGTCTACTGAAAGTGATTTGGCCGTGTCACCACGACTCATTTAATGCTCAGTCTGAAGAACCTGTTCATTAACTTACTCACTGTGGGGTTACCGGTGCAGACCTCACCTGGACTGGGGGACTGTTTTGTCAACGAACAGGAAGATGGCTTTCTCTGAAGGCAGCTGGATGCGTTTCCTGATGATCCACATGAACTGGGCCACCGTGATGTCCGAAGGCACCAGGTACTTCCTCTTATCGATGTCGACTATTTGAGACCCGGAGACCTTCTCCACGATCACCTGGAGTCCAAACAGGAAACCGCACCGAGAGTTTAGAAGCGTGCCAACAGTCTCAGCATGCTTCAACAAGAAGATTACGCTTTATTGTTTGATTAGAAGATTTAATTTATTTATTTATTTAAAGTATTTGTTCTGTTGGCTGTCAGTTAAAGTTCCTGGAGCCAATGTCACAGTTAAGGTCCTGAACAAAGCTGTACCACTTGATCTTATGCAAACTGAAATGATATCTGCCCTAATCTTGTTTTAATTTACTCCTCCTAAAATGTCAAGAAGGCTTAAAAGTCGAGCCAGGATCAACAACCAGGACACGCCTGACAGTTTGCTTTAAAAGCAGGTGTGGCTGATCAGCCAAGTTTCCGACAGCAGAATGTGCACAATCTTTTTACTTGGCTCACATTTTGTGTCACAACCGTTAGTAGTTCCTCATACAGTTTTACACGAAGCAAACTCACTTTTCTGAGTCTGTGCTGAAAGAATCTGTGGCAAACGGAATTTCGTTAAACTCCTAAACTAATTTAAGACCTAAAAATAGAAAATTAAAGATTTCTTTCATCATTTTAAGTGGTTCAACATGCATAATCAGTGCAATATATATAAATATATAGAAAACTACATATTGGAGTGTTTGAAAGTTTTCCTAATAAAGGCAAGTTTGACTAGAAAAAATGTATAATTTTATTATTAATTACCAACTCAATCAAGTCTGAAAACTGCAAATATTTGGCTTTCGAAACCAGCAGCTGCTGATCTGTTCCACTCGTGTTTAAGGGGTTAAAACATAAAACTTCAATCAGCTGTAATGTACATGCCAAATTTCTGAATCTACCATTCATTTTTTTCTTCTTTAATGTTCCTGCATCTTCTTTAGCTTTATTGTGAAGTTGTGTCAGGAGGATATAATGGCAACAGTGTTTGAGATTTGCAACATTATGTTAAGCTGCAAAGTTTTATCTCAGCAGCATAATGCAAAGTTGCAGCAAATAAGTGAGAGACTTTTCATGAAATAGAGCAGGATGGAAACCAAAAGTCCCACAATTCAACACATAGAATTTATATAAACATTTATACTAGACATATTGAATAAATAATGATTTGCCATTACCTAAATGTTTAAAAAATCTATTAGATACATAAAAAAAATAAATGTGAAAATTATTTGATTTGAAAATTAAAAGATTTGTGAAAAGTATTCATCATATGTTTAAAGTTTTTATGATTTTAATTTTCTTTATATCATTCTATTATTTCACAGTCCTGCATTGCTGCATATCATGAATTTATTTTATCTGTCAGCCTAACCCATCAGAGTCACTGGGCGGGGCTAACACTGCTATACACTACATGATTGGCTTAAAACATTTCTTAATAAACCATGGCATAGAAAATATTAAATAATTAAATGCAAAATATTTTTGATTTTCACAAATGATAAAGTTTTACTAAATTATTTCAACATTCATCTAGTTGATTGCTTCTTGTAGATATTGATTCATTAAAAATATTTTTACAAATTTGTATTTAATATATTTTCTAAGGTTTTTAGTTTTTTGATCACATTAATGTATTTATTTTGGGACTTTTAGCCCTTAATAGCAGAACACGTTCACTGTGAATTTGGTCTTCTAAGAGCCGCATATTCAGGATTCTGGGAAACCTTAATTTATTTGGTCCAAATATCTGTTGAAAACATTTTTGTATCTGTTGCATATTTTTTCAAACTTATTTAAAAGGTAAAGCCCTTTTCTTGTATCATCCTGCTATACTCTCCTAAAGCCAATACAACACACAATTTAATGGCCACTCATTTCTCTAGCTGCTTTTTTTTTAGACAATGGCCCCATAAACCACAAGTCACAAGCAGCTTATAGAGGAGGATCAAGTATGAAGAAATTCTGATCAAGTTCGTCAGTGAAGAGTAGGCTAATGCTGTAGTTTCTTAGGTCACTCTCTGTTTCTGAGTGAAAACTGAGAGGATGAGGAAGTTTAAACTGACAGCAGGAGCGATATTTTCTGTGTAAACTCTGTGAGTTGAAACTGCTTATTCATAGTTGGAGGAGCCGTGTGGGATGTTTCAGCAGCTCTGCAGGGAGATTTTCTAGGTAGGGAGGAGATACTGGGACAGATTTGTGTCACACTGAAAGGATTAGCTATCCTCTCTGGCCTGGAAACACCTTCGGATCACACAGGAAAAACTATATCTGCTTTGTAGCTGATAGCATGCATAGTCATCAGTCTGATACATTAAAGATACATGAGCAGCAAACGCTGGTTCAGTGTGGTCCATCTCTCAGTCACCACTCACTGAAATTCAGAGTTTTTATCCAACAGAATATGATTCAGTATGATAAATTAGGATGAATGAAGGTAATGAGGCATGGTCACTTAATGAGAATAATTATTGAAATTAACAGTTTGAGTAAATCCAGCTGGCTAGATCATATTATAAATATGAAAAGATATAGGATGTGCAGCAACACAACAAAAATGCATTTGTATAAATTATAAATAAATAAAAAAAGCAAACATAAAAAAGGCTAATAAATGGGAAAATGTTAACTTAGTGACAATCACATGACCTACAACTAGTCTTACTGTCAAAACGACAACAATCATGACAGCAAAATGCAGTTCCTTGCTAAAGTATTCGTGGCATAACTGCAATACATTTTGTTGAGGTTTTATGTAACAGACCCGCTTAAAGATATGCATAAGTGGAAAGAGAAATTATACACGGTTTTCTAAATATGTTCTCTTAAAAAATGTGGCTTGAAGTAGTTTTTGATATAGGCCATATGGGCAGTAGCCCAGGGTGGCATGAGGAAGGGACTGTATCAGTGAGTGGTGCCTCAGACTATTTTTTCTTTATGCATTTGCAGTAAATAGGAAGCTGTGGTTCCCTTCTTCCTGCTGAAAATAAGTAGACTATTTAATGTGCTTTTTGCATGCACTCTTGAAACAGATGTGTCAAAAACAACACATGATGTGTTCAATTTTAACACATGCTAAATCAGCTCAGGGACAACACGTGTCATTTATGACAAGTGTTTTTCTGCCTTTTAACACCACTATTGTGTCTAACACATTGTGTGTTGAAACTAACACATAATGTGCTTTAAGTGTAATAACACTTTTTTCTGGGGGGTTATTTTTTAACACATCTTTTATAAGAGTCTACAAATTGTTTCCTGTATTTTGACTGGTTATGGGACAGCAGAAAGAGGGGCTTGCCCATAGCTGTGTGGACCTCAGAGGTTTGTTAGGGTACATTAGTGAACAAATAGTATCATGGAGACCAAGGGACAAAGCAAACAGGTCATGGGGAACGTTCTGGAGGAGTTTACAGCTTACAGGGTGAGGTTGTAAAATAGTTTCCCAGTCTTTGAACAGCTCAAAGAGCTCCGTTCAATCCATCATCTGAAAACTGAGAGTACGGCACAACGGAAAAGCTACCAGGACATGATCGTCCAACTAAACTGAGAGAAGAGAGGAGCAACTGAAACCCATGGGAACTCTGGAGGAGCTGCAGAGATCAAAAGCTCAGGTGGAAGAATCTATCAACAGGGTGACCAGTAGTTTTCCATGCTACAAATCAGCCCTATATGAAAGAATTGGAAAAGAAAAAAAGCCACAAGATGTCATGTTTAATGATGTTGGTCACGAGCCATGTAGGAGACACAACAAGATGAAGATGGATGAAGGTGTTCTGGTCAGATTAGACCGAAACTAAAGTTTTTACATGCAAAACAGTTTGTATGTCAACACTGGACTGCACCCTGAACACACCACTCCCATAGTGAAACATGGCGGCAACATCACGCTGGGGTGATACTTTTCTTCAGTGGGGACAGGGAAGCTTGCATGAAGCTAAATACAGGATAGTCCTGGAAGAATACGCATGAGAGGCTCTAAAAGGTGGAGGTTCACATTCCAGCAGGAGAGCAACCCTAAAATACACCCAGAGCTACTGTGGGAGGGCTTACATCAAACCATCTTGATGCTGTAAATGTGAAAAAGATTCAAGGATCATGACTACTTTTGCAAAGCACTGTAAGCGGCTGGAGTTTAGCAAATTTGCTCGGTGATATGCTTTTCTTTCAGCTACACCAGCCTGCCCCCGCTTTTATTTGTTGACACTCTGTCACTTCATCTGAACCACAGCTGCCTAAAATAAAAGAGCACCCCTCCCCCACAACTCACCGGTACTCTGTCCGGGTATTTGTTGCGTATTTTGGCTGACTCCACACATCGGTGCTCTGAGGGAGAGACAGCAAACAAACAGGAAGTCAGAGATTAAAGGGATGAGTGAGGCCTCCTGGGATTTGTCCTCTACCGCCTTGCAGCCGGGCCCGGTTCGATACAGAGCTCAGCAACAAAGCAGAGAGATAAACTGATGCTTGTTCTGAAGAATGCAGATACATATCAAATTTTCTGAGTCTACCACCTTTTGTAAGGCAACATATGACATATTCAGTGCTGGCACAGAGCCCAGGAGCTGCTACAGCAGGCAGAAAATGAGCAGAGGTCAGGGAGGGGAAGGTGATAAAATGTGGAGGAGCCATTTAGGTGCAGGCCTTCATTAGCCTACATAGAAGGCCTAATTTGGGATGTTCCTCTAAAGTAAAGAGCCTGGAGGTTATCTAAAGAGACTTTCAAAATAAAAGTTGATTAAGTGAAAATATTATTCTGGATGTGAGTTCAAATTTGTGTAAAACTCAAACTCCTGCAAGCCAATTAGGCATCTGGATACAGCTTAATGTAATTTAGCTAAATAACCTTGCGGCTCAACACACTATAGCAAAGAACTTAAATCCCACTGATTGACTTCACTTATTAAATCAGATAATACAAATAAAATGCAGATATGCACATGAGATAACATTTCAAGGTGCAATCAGCTGATGAATTTGCTTTCTAAGCCTCTACCATGCTGTAAAGACATGGTATTAGAGGTTGCTA
This sequence comes from Valencia hispanica, assembly GCA_963556495.2. Lineage (NCBI taxonomy): Eukaryota > Metazoa > Chordata > Actinopteri > Cyprinodontiformes > Valenciidae > Valencia > Valencia hispanica. The sequence goes on from OY747706.1 coordinate 34,698,568, forward strand.
CAGCCATGAAGCGTCAGCCATTATTGATTTACAGCATTCATCTGCAGGTTGCAAAGAAAAAAGCAAAACAAAAAACCAAACGTGCATTGATGCGCCTATGAGGGGAGATTGGAAAAACAATAATGCGGGGACTGTAAAACAGTAAGGAAAGAAGAAATGAAGATGCGTGACACAACAAGAATCCTCTCTCGTTTCATAACAATTCAATCCCCCCCCCCCTCTTTTTTTTACCGAGGGAATGGTCCTCTTTAAACATCCATTTCATCTTTGCTGGATCCCCGCACTGACGCGTGACGGTACAAGCTTCTGGATCCGCTGGGAATGTTGGTGAAGCGTCCAAAAAAAAATCCAAACAAACGCGATCAAAACAAAACGTCAACAAGGAGTCTGTCTTTCAGCTGTCCGTCCAACACAGAGTGACGTCATAGTCTGACAGCGCGATGCTGCCTTCGGGTGCACTTTCAGACAGTCGGTTTTTGCGCATTCACACGTCCATCTCAGTAAATGGGCATATTATACAACATGTATTTTATCATAGGGAAGACTTGACAGTCGTCCCGCAGACAATCAAAGACATCCTCCAGGAAAGGGGCTGTGTATCAAAATATATTACTTGAAAGCTGAGTGGAAGGAAGAACTTCAGTAAAATTAGTGAGTAAGCAACCGTTAATAGACATCTGCAGAACTGTCGACTTTGTTGTGTTAAAGCCACTCCTATACCAGAGATGACATCAGAAGCATCTAAGGGGAAAAAGACTAGTGGTCTTTGTTAGTGGTCCAAAGTCTTCTTTTTAGATTAAAATAAATGTTGTATTTTCGAGGAACTCAATCTCCCAGAGTCTGCAGGGCTTGACACATGCTCAAACTGCCATGGTCTCAATAGTGACCATGTGTTGTTAATGACAACAGTATGACTTGAATGACTAGGAAACTGGCCTGATTTCAACCCAACTGTCAATCAGTGGAATATTGTCGAGAGGAAGATGAGAGACACTTCAGCCATCAATCCAGGTAAGCTGAAGGACACTATTAAAGATACCTGGGCTTTCTGAAAACCTCTCTATAAACTGACCACTTCCATGCCTTGCTGTGCTGGTGTAGTCATTCATGCAAAAGAAGCCCTGACTAAGTATTATAGGAGCACATACTGTACATTACATGATGACGATATTCGAGGTTGGAGGTTTTTCTATTGGTATTGTGTAATATTGTAATTTTCTGAGGGATTGAATTTTGGGTTTTCATTAGTTATCATCTAAATGAACAAAAAGACGCACATAAAGTAAAGCACATAAAGTATGTCATTCTGTGTGTAAAGGATCTAGATGATATGTGGTTTCTCTTTTTTGATTGGAATTAATGAAATAAATAAACTATTCCAGCTTGGTCAGTAAATTTGCCCTTACAATGTAGGACAGCCAGACCCACCATACAGTTTCCCTAAGCTGCAGTGGGATGCCAATGTTGAGAGAACAGACAAAAATAAGACAATATATAGATGCAACTTTTAAAAAAAGCAGGAATGTGTAGAAACATTATAATAAATAGATATACAGCAAAAAATAAATATTAATACTACATATGTCTCCAAACCGTCTGCATCGACATAAAAAAGTGCTACAAGTAGGCTACTTCCCGGTGCAAAGTATGACCCTTTTCAATTTACTTCTACGTTCAGATGATTTTAAAATAATATCCAACGGCATTTGAACGCACCCTGATCGCAGGCAGCCATGGAAACCGTAGGGACGCTAAACATGGCGCGGCGGCTGCTAATGCGCTACTAGCAAAACTAGCATCTATAAGCGCTACATTGTATCATAAGTACAGAGGTAAAGTCGGTGTTAGAGAGAGATAGATTGATATTACCTAACAGGAACCGGAGTTTATGTACCTTACATTTTTTGCGTGTGAACGTTTGCTCACTTTAGACCACTCGGTTAGCATCTGCGCTAGCTTTAGCATAAACCTATGGCTTTCTATGAAGTTTACTCACACCCGGCTCTGGTTCGGTACCGAACCAGCGTATGTACGAAGGCCACCCTGTTCCGTGTGGTTGTCCTGTGCCTCACATACATCGCACCTCTGCTGGTCGCTTACAGAAGCCAAGGTACGAGGATGTTTATGTGTTGTTATTGTCTCTGTGGGTCTTTCGCTGATGATGCTCTGTCATGAGCTTGCAACTGAGATAAAATACAACAAAAGTACACGTTCATTTCATCTCATTTTGATTTAGTCCACCTCAAAATTAATTTAAAAGTCAGTTTAGGATCAGAAAATGATTCTGTAATTACTCGGCTATACAATTACATATTATCAAGAGTACAGACATATTCAGTACGTTAGAATATATTTAAAAAGTTAATTTATTTCAGTAAGTCAATTCATTAATTGAAACACAAATAGATTAATTACACACAGACGGATGTTTTCCAGCCTTTATTTCAGCTGATTATGATGCTGCCCACAGCAAATGAAAACATGACGTTTAGAATGAGAAAATTACATCGGGCCAATAACATTTTTATAGAAATCTGTGGTCTGAATAAAAACTATGTTTAATATCTGCTTATGGGAACTTTTAATCTGACAATTGAGCGTCATTGGAACGCATATTGTAACTTATTGAGTACGACTGTATTCCACACTGTTAGAACAGTTTTCAAGCCATTACTAAACAATATGATGTTTATCATCCTACAGAATAAAAATATTCACAAGAGGAAAACATTTAGGAAAGCTGCCGATCTGCTGTTTCCTTACCTGGCTTATCTGTTCTCAGCCAAATGTCCTTGTTTACTGTTGCTTTTAATTGTGTGCGTGAAGTGGGGTCATTTTAATCTGTAAAGCACTTTGAGATGCTATTTTGTATGAAAAGCGCTTTATAAATAAAGTTTGATTTGAATCACCCCAGCATTAAGGATGGGCAACACAGACTTGCTATTTTGGGCTGTTAATGCAATAATGCAAACGACAATAAAACATATTTAGATATTCATCACATTAGTCACTGCACAAAGTAAGGGTGCTGTAAACACAAATAATCATGTAAAAATAAAACATTCTCATTTTCAAACATGCAACTAAAGTACTTGATTCAAATTAAATAGTGTGATTGTACAGCTAAACAACATGCATTTCAGTTTTCCACAAACACTAATATTTAAATCCCATGTAATAGATACTTTAAACTGCAAAAGTAACATTCTGAACCATGCTGTAAGCTTTTTCAATTACAGTTTGTTGTTTTTACAATAAATAACATTTTTACAATAATTGTTTTCCAGAGATAAATCATATGATGCTGCAAATGTATCCCAAGAGGAGACTGTGCAGTGCTCAGAGAAACAACAAAAAACCCAGATGTTCAATCCTCAATCGCCGACTCAGTTAGCATGTTACAATATAATGTTGATGATAGATAGATAGATAGATAGATAGATAGATAGATAGATAGATAGATAGATAGATAGATAGATAATTAATGCTGAAATAAAATTACACACATTTTATAAAACACATTCTGCTTGATTGGAAGAGTTGCAAGCTGAAATCCCATTCTCCCATTGCACATGCTCTTTAATGCAGGGGTCTCTAGTGCCACTGTCCTGTAGCTTTTGAAGAAATCCCTGTTTAATACACCTGAATCAGTTGAATGGTTAATAACCAGGCCTTTGTAAAACTTCTTGACACTTTCGATTCAGGTGTGTTGGAGCAGAGATGCAACTAAAAGTTCAAGGAAAGTGGCACTCGAGGACTGGCGTTGCAGACTCCTGGTTTAAAGGATATGGGAGCCTGACATGGATTTGCAAAGTTGCAAAACAAACCCGAAAAACAAGCACATTAAAACACACACAAGCAACTCATATAAGTGTCATACACAGTGGTGGAGGAGTCTTGATATGGATTTGTGTTAGCAGCTACAGGATATGAGGCCATCTGTTTGACAGCTGCAGCTTGGTCCAAACGGCGTCGTTAGCAGAAGATGATCTCAAAGACAGAAGCAAATCTGCAGCAGAGTGGCAGCAAAAAAAATGAAAAGAATGAAAGTATTAAAGTGGCCCAGTCAAAGTCCAGACCTCACCCTGATTAAAATGATATACAAGCAATGAAAGCCCCTCCCTGGGCTACCACCTTATCGTGATGGAGGGGTTTGAGTGTCCCAATGATCCTAGGAGCTTTGTTGTCGGTGGCTTTTTGCTCCTGTTAGGGTCACCCATGGTAATCTGGTCGTAGGTGAGGGATCAGACAAAGTGTAGCCCAAAGACCCCTATGATGAGTACCACCAATGGATCTAGTGTTCCCTCACCCGGACGTGGGTCACCGGGGCCCCCCTCTGGAGCCAGGCCTGGAGGTGGGGCAAGGTGGTGAGCGCCTGGTGGCCGGGCCTTCACCCATGGGGCCCGGTCGGGCTCAGCCCGAAGAGGTAACATAGGCCCCCTTTCCCATGAGCTCACCACCTGTGGTATGGGCCATAGGGGTCAGGTGCAATGTAGGGTGGGTGGTGGCCGAAGGCAGGGTCCTTGGCGGTCTGATCCTCAGCTGCAGAAGCTGGCTCTTGGGATGTGGAACGTCACCTCTCTGGTGGAAAAGGAGCCGAAGCTGATGTGCGAGGTTGAGAGGTTTCGACTGGACGTCGTCGGACTCACCTCGATGCACGGCTCTGGCTCTGGAACGAGTCTCCTCGAGAGATGTTGGACTCTCTTCCACTCTGGAGTTATCCCGGCTAAGAGGCGCCGAGCTGGGGTGGGCATACTTGTTGCCATATAGACCAGGGCACCCTAGGCTGCAGCTCAATTATTGACTTGGTTGTCGTGTCATCTGATCTGCAGCTGCATGTTTTGGACACTTGGGTGAAGAGAGGGGCTGAGCTGTCCACTGACCACTACCTGGTGGTGAGTCGGACAGACCTGGCAGGCCCAAACGTGTTGTGCGGGTCTGCTGGGAACGTCTGGCAGAGTCTCCTGTCAGAAGGAGCTTCAACTCATACCTCAGGCAGAACTTCGAACACGTCCCGGGGGAGGCGGGGGACATTGAGTCCGAGTGGGCCATGTTCTGCGCCTCCATTGTCAAGGCAGCTGACTGAAGCTGTGGCCACAAGGTGGTCGGTGCCTGTCACGGCGGCAACCCTCAAACCCGCTGGTGGATACCAGCGGTAAGGGATGCTGTCAGGCTGAAGAAGGAGTCCTATTGGTTCTTTCTGGCCTCTGGGAACCTTGAAGCAGCTGATAGGTATCGGGAGGCGAAGCGGAGTCCGGCTCGGATGGTCGTTGAGGCAAAAACTCGGGAGAAGTTGGGCGAGAGCATGGAGAACGCGGCTTCGAAGTGATTCTGGTCCACCATCCAGCGTCTCGGATGGGGGGTGGTGGTGTGCTGCTGACGTCGACACGGACGCTTTGGGTTGGTGGATGGAATACTTCGAAGACCTCCTCAATGCCACCAGGACGCCTTCCAATCTGGAAGCAGGGTTTGGGAACTTTGGGTCGGGCTCTCCAATCTCTGGTGCTGAGGTCACCGAGGTCGTTAAAAACCTCCTCGGTGGCAAGGCTCCGGGGGTGGATGAGATTCGGCCGGAGTTCCTTAAGGCTCTGGATGTTGTGGGGCTGTGTTGGTTAACGCGGCTCTGCAATATTGCGTGTACATCGGGGGAAGTTCCCTTGGATTGGCAGACCGGGATTGTGGTCCCCCTGTTCGTTCCAACTACAGGGGGATCACACTTCTGAGCCTCCCTGTTGTTGTAGACCTTAGGTCCGATTTCATGTTTTTTTATCTTCATCCTTGCCTCTGAGTGACTGTGAAACTGGTTATAAATAACTATTAAATGCAGATTTTATCTGCTAATTGAAAGAGTTTTTAATATAACTTGGTGAACTCTATAATTTATGTTTCACATAACTACATTACTAGAAACAATGAGACGCATAAATCTTTGACCAAACTGAGTTGATGTCTAAGGAGAAATGGTGCAATGCTATAACAAGCAGTTTAAAGCAGAATAGATGTTTAGTTCTGTAAATCACTGACTTCTTTTAGAGTGTAAAAATGTAGGTTAATTATTATCATGACCACAAGTATAAAATACATGTTTAGATTGAGCTTCTTCTCCAGTGAAATGTACAACTGGACAATGCATTTTAAGATCTGAGCCGTTGTTTTTGGATCCAGGTTTCTGGATTAAAAGAAACACGTATGAAGAACAGCCTGTGGTGAGATTCCAGTACCAAACGCTGGTGGTGGCTGCTACCAGTTTACAGGGAGACTATGTCGCCTGGAGCACGTTCCCTCATCTCAACAACATGCTTGGGGCCAACCTAAGGATTCCTGCTGTCTCTGTAAGAATAATAATCAGAGTGTCTGCGTTTCTTTTTTTTATGCTTCTGCAAATCACTTTGGCATGCTGTTTATTACCTTGTGCGCCAAATCCTCATTGATGGTGACCAAATCTTGCTTCATCACTGCTTAGTTTGTCATAATTTTTAGCTATTATTTGTCCAATCTAGGTTCGGGACTCACCATAGAGACTGAGATCTAGATCTGAGCAGTTTACCGAATTGCTTTTGGATCATTGACCAAAGTTGCTTCTGGAAAATGCTTCCGTTCTTTTTTGCAACATTTCTATACAAAAACGAGAGGCAGGAACGGTCTTCACTATCACGGTGAAACACCTCCAGACAGATTAGGGAAATTATTTATTCCGGTCCTCTGCTAGTGCTTTGTGCTGAATACCAATCTGTCCTTTATGGTTTTCTTTGAGAAAAATGGCTTCGCTACTTCCCTTCTTGACATCTGGCAGTGTTTAAAACCACATTGAGAAACACTTGACCTGCCCGCCACCATTTCTGAGCAAGCTCTGCAATGGTGGCTTCGGGATCCTTCAGTCTCCAAACTCCTTGCCACAGCTGTACCGTTTAATCCTGTTCAGGTTGGCAGACTGCAGCATATTTAAGCAAACACACTTTCTTCTATTTTTGTATGTACTTACGCCGTAGGTGAGAGAAGGGGACCAGAACCAAGATGGGAAGTTGGACCTTTTGACATTTCAGCTACAGCTTCCTGTGAAACCCAGTGAACAAGTATACAGTGTTCAGCTGCTGCTCACCTTCAGCTACCAGCTCTTTGTACGTAATCCGCTCTCTTACACGAGTCTGTCCTGTCACTGTGAAAGTCTAATACTGTTTGTTTTGATTTAGTGACTCACTTACCGTTTAGTTTGGTCTTGTGGTATAAGCTTAAAAACACAACCCCTCTGTTTCTGCTCAAACTGTGGGCTGTTTAGTTGCAGAAGAGATTTTTCACTTACTTTGTGGCAAAGAATCTCTAACTGCAAAGAAAATGACTATGATTTTCCCTTTTCCTCCCCAGCGGATGTCCACTGTAGTGATGCAGAGCCTTGCATTTGTGCAGCACTCCTCTCCTGTCCCCGGAGCAAAGCTGTTCATCAGTGGAGACCTGAGACTGCAGCAGAGGAGTCCCCTGCCTCACCGGGGGCTCTACAACATTTACAACGTATGAGAACACACACACTTCTGGGCAGCTATCACTCAAAATGGACCTGTCTGTGTTTTATAGAAAGGCTTTCAGATTGTGCAGGTCACTCAAACCAAACACAGGCAGAATGTAACAGAAAAAAACACAATTTCACAGGACTTTCATAACTGGGGGGAGAGTTAGGATATAAATGAATGAGAAGATAGGAAAAACTGCTATAAACCTTTAGTTTACTTTTCACTGGAATTGGCATCAGAACTTAGTGAGGTTGACATTTCCATGTTGGATAGTGGGATACATTTAGTTTTCGTCCATGTTTTGGATCTGTTTTACTTTTTTTTTTTTTTTTACGTGTCCTGTTTGGCAGTGTGGAGCTCAGAATTGGTGTCTGAGTACCAAGTAGAAGCCCAACAGATTTACTTTCACAAGCGGAGCAGTACAGCTTTTGCTATAGTACTCCACTTGATATATGTGTGAAAAATCTTTATTATGAATTGTTGGGATTTTTATTTCCTGATGTTATGGACACGGATACGGAAAATTATGGGCAAGAAAGAAGGAAGATGAAGAAGAGAGGTAGGAAACAAAAAGTCAAGAGAGAGGGTGAGTTGAAAATACAAGAGAGGAAGGGGAACAAAGAAAACACAGGAAGACATTGAAGTCTGCCTCCATACCCACAGGTCGGCAGAGAGGGGGGGAAAAACAAAACAAAACAAACCAAACATTGTGAACTAAGAATTACACAACCACATCACACAAAAATAGATATAAAAATACAACAACAATGTCACAGAAAAACTCATGGTACCGATGATCAAGCTCTAGTAATGATAACCTCAGCCCAAGAATATATCCTTAAACACCAGAGACCCCACATCTATGTGTGTGTGGTAGCATGCTGGTGCATATAAGGTTTCTCCATAAGAGTGTTCGATAGTTGGTGTGAGCAGGCATCAATCCGTATCCCAGGAATCGATGCAGACATGAAGGAGATTCCTTTTTTACCATATCTTTACTATATCTCTTTACATAGGCGTACATTTTTGTTTTCTTTTATGAAGTAGGAAAATCCTTAATTTTGTTAACTGTACTTCCGTTATTTCGCTACACTAATACATTATAAGTTGCAACACGTTGTACGTTTCAACTTGTAATACATTTCACGCAGCTGTGTCAATCACTGAAAGAAATAAAAGCGGCCACTTAAATGGGACCCGCTGTACTCATCCGGGCTTTTTAATACGTGACACTCGGTTGCACGTAAGGGGAAAAAAGAGACTGATGAACGGAGCTGTAAAGCACAACAATGTATTTTCGTGGTGGACCAGTCGGTGATGCCAAAAAGTTGAAAAAAGAAATAAAACTTGACGTCCGGATTTTATTCTCAGGAAGGCGGTCAGGATCCACGTACTATTCTAGGTCGTTCTCCTCCCAGGTATCAGCCTGTGCGGTGAGCCTCGCTCGCTTCTCAAAACAGCGGTGAAACGGTGCGCACAGGCGCGGCAGCGCGAGGCAGACAATCGTCTGCCGCTCGCAGTTTTGCTAGAGACGTGTGCGCAAGTCATCGCTCGCGGTGTTCCGGCCAGTGGGTTTTGCTGTCCTGTCTCAGCTCCTTTCACGTGCAGCCTAACCATAGACGTCATTTTAGCCGGGGACGCCGGGGACATGTCCCCGGCAAAATTTGTGATTGGCAGCTGTGTCCCCCCCTACTTTCAAAAAAGCCTGCAAATGAGGATGATTGTTTGTTTTTTTTTATACCAGCGCAGATCTAATACATACGTCTGCTCCTAACAGTCTGTTAATATACTTTATAAATGTTGCATCTAATTATTTATAATTTAGCTTTAAATAAAAATAAAACAGTTATCAATTTAGATTAATTTGTAACATTTCTGACAAAACGCACTCTCGGCATGCCGGGTAATCGGTTTTACAGCCACCGCTTCATATTGAATCATACTGAAGCAGCTGTCAGCGATTACAATAAGCAGGAGAAAACGTGGCCCACACTGCTCATGAATCCGTCATTCTTCTTTAGCTCCATAAGTTAAGCAATATTATATCTTAGCAACAAAAGAAGGTTCTATTTTAATGTGATGAATGTCAGTGCATGTTTGGAGTAAACATAGCTACAGTTCTGCATTTTAAGCTAACATCATTATGACCAGTAGCCGCAAGAGATAAGTGAGAATTAAAAGGAAGGAAAAAGCTATGTTCTTCTCTCAAACTGAGAGGGAATTATTAATACAACCCTATGAGCATCAGAAATTAATCATAATCCAAAAGGGTAACATCAGGTGCAGATTTGTTTTTCATGTTAATTGGTAGAGCTCACTTATGGTGCAATGTTAGCCGTTCTCCCTTTATTTTGTGTGGATGACGTGAGGATTGTTTTTAAGCTTAAAATAATAGTTAGAAAGCCCATGGGTTCTTAGTTCATATCTTATAGTATTGTTTTTCATTGTTTTCACTACAAGCTGATATATCGTTATGTTCATGAATGCAACATGCTGTTTAAATGCGTCACAGGTGCGATGCAGCGCAGCTTAGAAAACTTGTCTGCCTTTTGTCCCCTTCCTTCGCTGCAGGAGTTTGGAGAGTTGTTTTTTCACTGTTCATATCGGATTGTTGTTGTGTAAATGCCAGCAGCTGAGTTTTTAAGTGTTTTTTTTTTTGTATAGTTTTTAAGTATGGTTAATCATATTTGTAGAAGTTTAACTGTGTTGGAACTCTGTTTAATCTGCTACTCTGAAAATTAACCTTTTTTTTTTTAAACAATCCAACCCTCTCCTTTTTAAATTTGAAGGATTCTTTAACCAAAGATGGGTCAGTTAAGTGTTTTATTAACAGAACAAAAATAAAAAGGGAAATAACCATTAGGTTTAAATGCACACAAGTTGAGATTCTGAACACACTGAAATCTGTAGAACAATTAAATGTAGCTAAAAAGCCTATTGGTGAACCAAAATTAAATGCATATTAAACTTGATGTCAGAACGGTAAATTTAATAACCAATGCTCTGTGAGTGTGTTTGAGACGGTAAACAAGTGGATTGTGTGTGTTCTATGCATTTTCTCAGTCAGGTTGACAGTTAATAGTGGCCAAAGATAAAGCAGCAGCTTGTCCAGATTTTCCAGGCTCGGCTGGTCAAAGCGATCATGTAGCTGGGTGATAACCGTGTCAATGGCGCTGAAAAATTGGACCCGGAAATACTCCTCTGGTGTCGCAGGAGTATGATGCTTGGCTGGAGCACCATATCGTCTGGATGGGATTCGGACATGAGGTGGTTGTATTGGTCTGCAACAAGGTTCACAGCTTTTTCATAGATTCCCAGGAAACTATCATCAGTCCTCAAAGAGAGAAAGCCCTTTCTGGTGTAATCAACTGCTTTCAGCATTTCACTGATGGTCTAATACTTTTGAGTTATGGAGGGGTCATTTAACATAAGGCCATTTGTTGTCGGGACCTTGTAGGAATTAAACAGCGCCACTCAGTGACAGGTGAAGTCTCCTAAAAAAAACGATGAAGACCGACATTTTATCAATCTATGAAATCCTCCCTGATCCCCATGAGAAGGAAACATGTCTCAGGAAGAGGTTTGGTCACCTGGCATAGCTGTCTGGTTTGTAACTGTTATTGCTGCTAGCTAACTGTTAGCAGCCAACAAGAGAAAAAGTCATTGTCCTCTTTAATCTACGTCAGTTTCAAAAATGATAACACTGGATATCTTATTTTTTTGTAAGGGCTGCACTTACAGCACATTTTTTCTTGCCGAAAAACCATCGGATATCCACTTGTTTTTCTTTTCGACATGGTGGGACACCAACTTCAGCGTAACATTTTTTTAAAATCAATTAATCCGGTAGTTCACGGAAAGCTTGACTGTGGTAGTGTGGAGTTGACCAGAGAGTGGAGCCTGATATAAGCGGTAAGATGAATATATTTTTCTGAAAATCTGATCGCATATTTGACTACATCTGCAACAAATATAACATTCATCTTTTGTGTTAGGTTTGCTATCATATGGTTATTAATGATTCTTCCTAGCCTACAACCTAATGGTGGGTTTTAATGTCATTAAAAAAAACATCTGGCTTTCAGCTTTATTGAATAATTGGATGATTTTTAATAACTGTCAATACACTATGGTGCATACTGTAGTGAAACGTCAAACTGAAGAATTCTCAATTATGCATAGTATAGGCTATTTAAAAATGTCCCCGGCAAAATTTAAACTCCACTCAAGTGTAATTATATTGTCCCCACCAATTCTAAAAACAAACGGACGCCCTTGAGCCTAACAAGTTTTTGCGCACCTGTAACAAAGCAGCTGATTGCTGTGCTCCTCTTCCTGACTCATCCAGATAAGTCAGTTTTTCTCTAGGAGCTTCACACACCAAATCCACACAAACAAACCATGCTAAAAAAAATATACAAATATTTCCCACTGTACAACACATACGCATTAGTTAGCCTATATTCTCAATGTTTACAGAGCAGTCCCTGCAAAGTTTTTAGTTAAACTATAGAAGAGACTATTGGATTAGTGTGTGTCTGACAGGGTGGGGGCTTGACATCACCATGGTGGCTCTCCATCGTGATGCCGGTCAGCCATCACGATGGACGATGAAATCGTCCATCGGCACAACCCTAATACAGGCCAATAATGGGTGAGTAAATAATGCAAGGGTAAAGAATGGGTGATGACACGTCAAACTGTGCTTGAAGGTCAGCAAGCACAGGCCATGTTTATTATATAAGGGTTGCTTGTAGGTTTGCATGATTTTGGGGGGTCATATCATCTAATTACCTGGCTATGCCACCACTTAGGACCCCTGGTGCAGATTTAGATCTCCCAGTTCCCTACATATCGGATACCATTGCCTTGCAGCTGTACTTTCAAATTACACTGTCACACCTGGATGCTTAGCTGTTTTTTTTTTTTTTTTCAGAGATTGTAAAATAAGTTATCTAATCTATCTATATCTCATTCTGTGAGCCCCGTTGAACTTTCTGACTCTCATAATCAACATCATAGATGTTTTTATATACAGTGTTTTGGACACATTCTACTCTTGTACAGAATCAGGCATTCAGGTATAATTCATTCTCCTTGTTTGTTTTGATGCGAAGGTTTCAGTGATTGACAGCTCCAGCCCCTTTGCAAGTGCATACGACCTGACCAACATTATGAGGAGCTACCAGGAGAGAAACTGTAAGCTAACAAAGGGACAATTGCTTCCCTTCTTTCTGTGCTTGTCTTGAAATTTATTATTTTCTTCACTGCATTCTCCAACCCTTAGTAACAACGGTGCTGTTAAGCCCAACACCAGTCTGGACTGTGGGGCGAGCTGCTGGCTCCCCCTTTGAGCTTAATGCTGAAATCCATTATCCCTTGGAGATCATCAGATATCCTTTTAACAAGAACAATGAAGGGTTTGAGCTTGTAGTTTATTCTAAGACGGTTTCTTTAAATATTTAGGATTAAACTTGATATTTAAACCAGTAATTTATGGGGATGCACCAAGAAATCCCCTAACTGGGGATTAGCTGGTCAAAACCTTAAAAATCCTGTGTTTTTCGAATCAATGAATGCACCATACTAAGAGCTACCAGGTCCACTGACAATCCTGAGTGAAGAGGACTCAAAAGTAGCAATTGTCGATACCACTTAGGATTTTAAAAATAAAGTCAGTGGAAATAGGATTGGAAGGAGCTTTTTAAAAGGAAACTATATTTTCTACAGATCGAGACATGTTTGCCGTCATTATGCAGTGAGAGAGAGCAAGACTTTCAGCAGATACCAGGAAGGCTGAGTAGACTATCAAAGTAACCTATCCAAGTAAGAGTAAACTTATCTCCATTAGTGTGCTCAGAGTATAAAAGTTGTCAGAGTATAAAATGTCCCCCCAAAAACCATTAAAGAAATTAGTAGGTTTAGGCTAGTGGCTGCCCTGTTTCCAAAAATATTCCCAGTTTGTTTTCATTTGGTGCAGTGAAGAAACGCCACCTAAAAAAGTTAAAAAAAACCATTAAATAAAAATTTGAGCATTAAAAAAATAAGGATACAACCATAGACTGTATATAAAGTACAATACAACACTACTGAAAATTATCATTTGATTTGCTTTGACATATTTAATGGGTTTTCTTTTTTTTCTTTTTTTTTACCTAGTTACATAATAGGACTTGTTATGATGGTTTAATAACAGAAAAGAACATAAAATTACTGTTTTTATCTAAGTTTTTTCTTTTCTACTCTGTTTATTTATGGGGTCCTGAAAAGCAACAGTTTTCATACAGAAATATTCCCTAGAAAAGGTAATGAAGCTGGTTTAGACCAGGTGAGTCAATGACTCTGAAACCTATCGGGAAAGAGGAACATATTGAAAGTCAAATAAAGGCTCTGCTGACAGTTTACAACATTTCTGCCTTAACTGCCATCTACTTATCGCCCCGGCTTCTGGGAAACCATCAAGTTTGCTTGGATCCAGTACGTCAGCGTCCTCCTTATCTTCCTTTGGGTCTTTGAACGCATCCAGAGATTTGTTTTCCAGAACCAGGTTATCAGAACCGTCCCCATACCTGTGGGGAAAACTCACTTTTCCTAATACAGGGGTAATAATGGGTATAGACTTTCTGAAAACTACACAATTTCTCAATTAACTCCATATTTTTGATATTAGTTTTTTAACTTTATGCTCTAGCTAAATGTGAAAGCTGAGAGTTGACCGTTTCAGGTTTAGACTTTTCATCACATTGTTACAAAAACATTTACAAAAATCTTCTTTAGTGAGGATGAGCTTGACACCAAGAAAACATCTTGTGAGACCAGGACTAAAAAGAGCAACTTAATTAAACATATGTGTTTCTCAATTTGCTGTTTCCATTCATCACCAATATAAGCATTGTAAATCTGCTGTGATATAACACACTTACAGCATGTTGGTCATGTCAAGAGACTCAGCTTTTATTCAAGAAGAAAGTGAAACATCAAACAATGAGTCGGTTGTATTTTACTGCACCTGTAAGCTCAGCATAGACACCCTAAAAGGCTTTTTTTTCCTTTACCAGCAATGCATGCCACAGACAACTCCCATTAACGGTCACAGCCTCAGCTTTGGGTGTTTTATCTCATTACAAGAGGAAAATACCAGCTGCATCTGTTAGATTACTGGAAAACACCCACGTTTCAGAATCTAAAACTTCTGAACTCGTTGCTGTACATAAAGTTGTTTCTGGCAGTTTGTGCTTATTAATCAGAGAGCTGATTAAGCGTTTCTCTGTAACAGAAACCTTTTACAAGAAAAGCACATTTATTCTCATAGATTTCTAGGGTTTTTCTTTGTAATACCTTAATAAACCTTTGTTCTAGAAATGAAATATTCTTTTACTGCTGTTTTTATAGCATTTAAAGTGAATAAATGCTCTAAATTTTGCAATTTTTATGTTTATGACTTTTCAAAACAGTTTGACAAAAATAAATGATTAATTTTGTACTGTATCTAGTTTTGTTTGACCCATACCTTTTTTATTTTTGTCTTTTCTCTGTTATCCAAACACATTTTTTTTATTTTTCCACTTGGTAATCATATTTAAATGCACATCACTGTTTAGGAATAACAGTGAATCAGCCTTTAGTAACTCTTGGTTCATAATTTTCTGTTAACTACAAAAAGAATAGCTATTTTTCCCTCATAATTCTTTAAACAATCATGTACTAAAAGGATTACATGTTGACTTTTTATAGATGTGTTAAATTTAGTTTCAACAAGTATTTACAACTTTTGTGTCAGTTCACGCTTTGCCTCACACTTTCTTTCTTGCTTCCATCCATCCTTCCATTGTTTTTTTTTCTTTGCTAATACTGGGTTGCAGATCAAGGGGAACATCCTTCTCTCCACCAACATGCTACAATTCTTTCTTGGGGGATCCCAAGGCATTTCCCTGGGTAGAAGGCAGATAAAGTCCCTTCAGCAAATTCTGGATCTGTCCCTGGGTCTCCTCTTAGTGGGCTGGCCTGCCAAACCAAAAAGTGGGAGACAGCAAGGAGGTATCTTAATCAGATGCATGAAGCAATTCATCTACCTCCTTTCAGTGTGGAGGAGCCCCTCCCAGACAACAGACCTCCTTTCTCTAAGCCTGTGCCCAGCCGACCTACAGAGTAAGTTCATTTCAGCTGCTTGTATCTGGGGTCTTGTTCTCTATGCTTACAAGAACTGATAAAGTAAGAGATCACACTTCACAGCTGTAATAGAAAAGTTTCCTCTCTGGTCTGGGAAAGAATTATGAAAACGGATCCAGGAGAGGCAGCCATGGCCATACAATAGCCAACCAGATTTATTTCCTTGAAGTAACATGTGATCTCTGGTAGTTTCTGTAAATAAACAAAATTTTACTTAAATCAGCAAATGGGATTTGAACAATTTGATTTCACTTCATTTTAGCGAAAGGTGCCATCAGTTAAAAGTCGAGCCTCATAAACACTGAATTCCAGCAATATTTCTACCTCTGTCTTCTGAAAGATCAGTGTTGTTCTGGTCAGCTGTGCTTCAGAAGTTAGTCATTTTTCCTTAACTTCCTCTCACTGCCTGTCTGTCTCTGAAGAGGTTTGCCAGGACATGCCTCGTTTGTTTTAGCTGTGTTCTTGGCTCTGAGTCCATCCCACTGAATTAGCTCATCTAAACGACTCATTTCACTGCATGGCCAAATGGAAAAGTACACAACAGTTACACCCACTGAGCTATGGCATCTAAAAAACTCCCTAATTTTTTCCCAGATAAGAATAAACATGTTTTCATTCTATAACAATTCTCTGATGTAAATACGTCCATCTGATAGTTTGTCAGCGAAATAAACAAGAACAAGTTTTCGCTTCCTAAAAGTATTAAGTGGACGATCTCCAGCGTCTCCTGCCACAAGACTAACACTCAAAGTAAAGTCATTTCTTGAGCTTTCTTAATTTAACATTTTTGAGTCTGCAATCGCATTTCCTCTGCTGCTGCTGAAGTCCTCAAAAATAATTTAGGTCAGATGAGGAAGGTAGCAGGTCATTATTTACTCATTTTGGAGGCATTTGCTGACAAACTGAACAGAGAAGTACTGTTTGCATATAATTGAGCATTGTCCTGCTTAGCATTCATTGCTGCAAGTTTCTTCGAGCGCAACTACTCAGACAGTGCAGCTTTGGGTTTGTGGGGAAGTTGATAATGATTTCAATCCTTGTTACTTGTTACCAGTGGTTTAACACTATAGTGTTAAATAATTCTGTGCCACTAAGTTCTTCCCATGTGAATGTTTTCAGACTTTTCAGGTCAGTGAAATATGGGACTAATGCTGCTGAAGATAATTCTTCCTTGGTTAACCATAAATTTATTCTTTATTTATCCTGGGCATTTTACGGTCTAGGCTTGTTTCACACTATGCAATAAAGAGCATTTGTTTGTCTCTGAACTCTGCTATTTTGTCTCCTTTTACTCACTAATCAGACTCATTTTTTAACAGAGATGTAATAAAGCTGCCCAATAATTAAACCAAACTTTTAAGTCATTATGAATGCATTTCCTTCTTAAATCCTCACCTCTCGCCTGATGATTGCTGGAGATCGGCACCAGCCCCCCCCCCCCGCAACCTCGCATAAGATAGACGGTACAGATAATTGATGGATAGATGGATGTATGGTTGGTAAAGAGGATTTTAATAAAAACATCAAAAAAATGTTGGATATTTTAAGACAGATAATGAAGACTGTTTTATTAATAATAATCACAGTAATGTTACACAGCTGCTCTCAATGTTTACCTTAAAAACAGGTACAGCTAGATAAATTTCTTTTTAAAGAAGTTAACGCCATTCAGCCATAAAACACTGTCGAAAACGATGGTTTTTAAACTCTGGTGTTAGTGCCACTGGTAGTATTTGGGCTGCTTTTAATGGTGATCAGATAAAAGTATCGACATTAAATTTTAGGAAAGTAACAAGAACTACATAAAGTAGAGGTGCGGTAGGGAGAATTTGACAGACTGCAAAAACTTCCAAAGTGTACTGTTTCCCATCCGGATTTAGAATTGGCCTCTGGGAATCACATCTAACGCAACTTACCCATGCTGCAGTTCAAGGTTTTAACCAGTGGAATTTGCTACCAGCCTTAACTACTGTTAGCAATGCAAGCTAATAACCATGTATAATAACAGTGGAAACATGCTCACTGAATGACACTATAGTACTATGTGAGAGGCTGAATGAGAGACAAATCCGGACTTTTTCAAATAGTTTTTAGCTGTGCATATGTGAAGCAGCCATGTTGGATTTTGAGGTCAAACACAGACACGTTTCCACTATCAGAACTTCAGGGTAATTTTACCGGAACTTCACGGTAGGTGTGTGTCACCACTACACCGGGCCGGGCCGACAGGGTCGTTTTTGGGGCCATTTCAGTAACCAACAGAGTACCAGTCTTGGGGTGTGTATTCGGAAATGGCCCGGTATGGTCGCTGGGCAGGAGCTGTCGTTAAGCAGGAGCTGTCGTTAAGTCACGCTGATTGGTTGTAATTGGAGAGAAGCTCCAACTTTCCGTCTCAGAATTCTGATTTGTAGTTTGTGTTAATCTTGCAAGGATTTTTGTGTTAATTTCCACGTGAAAACTTAATATCGACTTCTAATGTGACAAAATTAAACGTAATATTTTAAACAATGAAGCAGTATCAATAAATAAAATGTAGCTGCAGCACCAGCATCATTTGGTGCGTTCACACCAAAGCATCAAAAGCGCGCCGCACGCCAAAGTTTGACGCTTGGACATTCGCAGCTCGACGCGCGTCCAAAGGGAGTTGGACACACTTCAAAATATACCATTTTGTCGCGCATCAAGCCAGATATACGCAACTTGTGGGAGGAGCTAGTGCCAGACTGTTTTTGCAAGATGGTAGCTGTCGGTTGGAATAAAGAGTCTCCATTCTCTATTTACTGTGGTGAGTACCCTGTGCAGGTTCGCAGGATCAGTAACGTGAAAACTTTAAAAAGTGAAATGAACTTACCAGGTGGCCCTATCTCCTCACTTATATTCGTCCAAGCGAAGTCCTTTTTATTCCTGTCTCTGTAGAGAAAGCAACTGGTGTATAGCTCGGGGTGATTAGCCACGGCCGTTATCAGTATTTCCTCCATTTTGAATGAAACATTGTGTCGGACCTGACCCCATGAACTGGATCACAGCATCACGTGACACCACGTCACCAGGCTCTTGATTGGTTGACGTGGCGCGAATTGATGCCGAAGTACAGATTTTTCAACTTCAGACACAAAAAAGCACGAATGCACGAAATCCACCACATAAAATGACGCGTGTATTTTCTGACGTGCGTCAAACGCTTCATTCAAGTGAATTTGACGCGTGAATGAGGCAGAAATGCGTTTTTGCGATGCAGAAACCTTGACGCGCTTCTGCATCGATTTTACTTGTAAACCTGACGCCCTTGACGCTTCAAACCCGTTTGGTGTGAACGCACCATTAGGCATGTGAACTGGTAACAGTTAAATATTCTAACATGATATAGATAATTAACAAGAAAAGATCCTTAAATTCCAGGTATCATAACTATTAAAATATAGATAGAAGCTCATTCAAAACGGGTCAATAACACTGCATCATTGAAACATAATAAATGAAACAAGTGAAGCTTTGCTTTACCTTATTTGCTCATTTACTATGTTGCCATTATTGATGGAGCCAAACAGATTAACCAAGACGGTGCCAATGATGAGACAAGACCAAGTGATGAGAGGAAGAAGAGGAGAGAAAACAGCTAGAGATAAAGACAGAGAGAGACCGCAATAGGTGAATAGTGTATGAATTATAGTATATGCACAGTGTTTGTGACCAATCTAATTCTACATTTAAAAAATGGGGAGTTCACTGGTGGAAGGAGAGAGATGGAAAAAGCAAAGACAAATGGGAAAAAGAAAGGGACTATCAGGTAAAGAAGAGAAAAGGGAGGTCAACAGAAGCAAGTGAAGAAAGATCGATCGAACTGAATTATTGTTTGGTTTTGCTGTTTTCAGATGCAATTTTCCAAAACACAAACATTGAACATTAAACATTAAATTGAACATTAGATATAAAATTATAAGCCATTTGTATATTAGATGACACATTAAACTGTTTTGACATGCATGCATTGAAAATAAATTATAATTTAGGCACCTTACTATGTATGTTATAGTCTATAATCTATTGTAACACTTTCCCTCCCTTTTTTTCACAAAAATATCACATCTTGTCTGGGCTAAGCCCAGGGACTCCTTAAAGGCTGGAGACGCCCTTGACACATACAGTATTTTTGAGGCAGAGCTGCTGTCTTTTCTGAAGCTTTGATTCATCTCGTATAAAACATTTCATACCAACCCTCATAAATATGTACTCAAACATTCCAATCTGAATCATATAGATCAAATACATGGTAAATAAAAAATAATCCAAGATCAAATACATGGTAAATAAAAAATAATCCAAGAAGTGCTTTCTTCATGTGGAAGATATTAAGAATGCTCAGTATATCAGGTAAAATCTTAACCTTCTAGAAGAACATTAGGTTATTACACAGTTTCTAACTAAAAAATAACATTAAAAATAATGATGCCCTGTATCTACTGTTTGCATGACAGAGTGCCGTTTGTTTTTTTACACATTTGCGTGACTTTTTCAAACTGATTCCAGACCAGCGCTTCGGGATAAAGCCATTGTCGCGACAGGATATGAGGCTGCTGTATACAGGAACCAGATGCATCCTCCTATTTTGTCCTGCAATAAGTTTTTTTTGGGTTGGAGGATCAAGTGACCAGTTAAACTTTTTTTTTTTGTTTATCTGCGGATATTCTTTCATATGGAAAGGCAATTTTGTTTGTATTGCACACTTTCAACAACAGGCTAATTCAAGGTGCTTTACATGATCTGGTGATTAAAAAAATAAATAAAAAAGCGTTTTCTAAGGGACAGTTCAGTTGACACTTTTAAACGTATTTACCCTCCCACCACATCCCCCTCATCTCTCAACTCAAACTCAGTAAACAAGCTGGTAGATAATTTCCTTGTGAAAATCTTAGCCATCACTGATTCCTTTGCTCCAACTAAAGAGAAAGTATACTCTCAGGTAGAAAGAAGTCTCCGTGGACAAGCGATCCACTGGTACGTAGTGAAAAAAGGGATTGTCAACGATCCGAGAGACAATGGCGGAAAACTTGACTCCAGGTTCACTGTGAGATCTACAAGGACAGACTAAACAGTTATTAATCAACTCTAAAAGATGCAAGCGAATCGTTCTTTTCTGAAATCATCAACAGAAACATTAATAACCCGCAGACTTTATTTGCAACAGTGGAAAGACTAACTAATCATTTAGTGACAGTAGCCCCTGAACTAAACTCTACCAGGGCCTGCAATGAATTTGCCAGCATTTTCACTGAAAAGATTATAACAATTGTCAATCTGTACCTCAATACTGAACCCACTACCAATGCCATCCCCAATCAACACCAATGTGGAGAAAATGTCTGAAGTCCACAAATTAAATTTAAAAAAACTTGAAAAAAATCATTATCCAATTAAGCTCCTCCTCTTGCATTCTTGATATCCTACCCACAGAAAGTTCTTCCTGTCACTGGGTCTGATCTGGTTCATATATCTACAGCGCCATCTTGGCATATGCTAAATGTTTTTCCTAAATTCTGCAGAGGAGAACTAATCGGAAACAAACACTACAGATGACAAGATAATAGTTTCCATCTTCAGGGAATGTCAAGTCGTTTGAGTGTTATGGATAGGTAACTAGAAGCGTTTGGCCTACTTTTGCTATAGACAGGAGGTGAAACGGATTATCTGCTTTACTGGCTGCTGATGAATAGATAACTGAGTGCAAAAACAAAATGAAAAGAGAAATGGTAATGTGAAGAAGCTGACACAGACGCACTGTAACAATGAGCCACTGTTATATTTATATTGCAGATAAATGCGAGTGAAAACACATGTACAGTTAAATAACAGCAAATAGATTTGTGTGTTTGTGTCTGGGCTTGTCTTCCACTGACTTAGCAGGCCTCATCTTGGCATTTCCTCTGTGAAAAAGGTAAATAGAAATTAATTGTTTACTTTTCAGTAGTTCAGTAGTGCCTTTCTTCAGGCACTAAAATAGCAAAGTTGACTGTTTTGTTATAATATGTATGCCATTCTCTACCTTCCAGAAGATGTGTGCAAACAGAGCTGTTGGATCAATAATATTGCTTCATAACAACACAATCTGTATGCACGTGAATCGATCCATCAACCCATGCTTGCACATATATTTAAAGAACTTAAAGGTACAGATTGCATTTGGAAAGTTAAGGTGTCCCATCTGTGTTTGGTTTGTGTATGCTTCTTGCTTTATTGCTGTTTTTACTTTATATGGTTTGTCTGTGTTTTACTGCTGTTTTCATTTTACCCCTTAATCATGTAAAGCATGAATTACCTCATTGTTGAAAGTGTGCTATACAAATCAAATAGCCTTGCCTTGCCTTGTGAGGTCTGCAGTATGTAAAGTACCAATGTTTATTTAAGTTTGCATGTTTGCACATAGAAATTTGAGTTACACCTGTTCAGTGCTACTGATTGTATGCATGCTATTGCGAGATGTATTTGCAACTACAGTGCACAAAGTTTAGAACAGTTTTGTCTGATTTACATCCAGAAACCCACAATTCAAATTTGTTTGTTGCTAAACACAATATGAAATGTTGAAATCATCAATTAAAACGTCAACAAATTCATTCATATATTTCTATCATTATCTAATTGATTCATGCTTCTAAACCTTAAAAAGGAAGCCCAGGTTTTTAAAATCTTATCATTTTACTTGCCTCCATTGTTTGTGGTGGTGGCTCATCTTTCTTTCACAATGCTCCATATATTCTCTAAGGGGTTCAGATGAGGCCAGTTTGCTGGCAAATCAAGGACAGTAACACCATGGTCATTGAAGCACCTTTTGGTACTTTTGGCAATGTGGGCCCGAGTTCTAATATATAGTGCCGGGGGGGGCAAAGACTGTAGACGTCTGGACAAACTGTTCAGAAAGGCCAGTTCTGTGCTGGGTCGGGAGCTGGACCCTGTAAGGACTCTGGTGGAGAGACAGGTGAGGAGGAAGCTGTAGGGCATTCTGACTAATACAAAACATCCCCTCCATGATGTCCTGACCAGCCAGAGAAGCAGCTGCAGTGAAAGACTGATCTCTTGGAGATGCAGGCCTGTGAGGTTCAGGAGATCGGTTGTTCCTTCAGCCGTAAGAATGTTCAGCAGACATCCAACATCTTTCCTAAATGATTTATTAATTTGTTGTTTTATTTAAATAAAATAAAAAATATATATAGTGAATTTCCCCGTTTTTGGGGAATAAATAGTATCTATAAAGCTTGTCAGCAGTGGGAAGCATGAAGTGCTCTACGACATCTAGGTAGATGTCGGCTCTGACTTTCGAAACTTTGAAAAGAAGCCAAACCTATCTCCCAGTACTTTTCCTTCCACTTAACTTTGCAGGATACAGCCGATACAACACAGACAGTCGGCTTCTTTTGCAATGACCTTTTATGACTTACCCTCCTTGTGCTGAGATAAAGCAGTTTGCGTTCTATGTTTCATTTGTATTATCAAAACACTTCAACATGTCAACAACTTATCGTTGTTTGTGGGTCTTTTGGCCCTGGGCAGTTTTTAAGCAGTGAGATTAATCTTATGTTGTTGGGGGTTTTTTAACCCAAAATTCAAAACATTTTCAGCGTAGTGGCGAGCAAAATTTCGGTCCGGTTTCTGAAACCCTGAGAACCACGTTCTATGGTTGCTTAGCAACCCCGGGGCAGCTAGCCTTTAGCAGCAGCTGCTTCCAAGCCGCTGGAGCTCATCAGTTGACTTGCATCTGTGTGTGGGGCGGTGAGGGGCACACGTTTTTGGGACAGTTCTCTCCAGGACCCGCCTGTTTCTCCCACCCACCAGCCACCGCCCAGCCCACTGCCCAGTCAGTCCAGCACCGCAGAGGCATCGGACACGTCTCAGAAAGCACCGTGCTGTACCCAGGCGCGCCGAGGGACTATTTTGTATGTGCAGCTGCTGGCCTGCTGTAGCAGAGAGCGGAGGGGAGCGCAGCGAGGTGTAGGGACACGGCGGACCGAGCGACGACCCACCCTCCCCCGCGCTGGAAGTCTGCGAGACGACGAAAAAACTGTTCGAGGTAGGATTTTTCCCCTTTCCTTTTCACCTAAATTAGTTTAATTTATGTTCAACTTTCGCCACTTCTGCCTGTCTTCACTGCGGACCGTTGTTTTGGTTTTCATTAAACGACGAAAGAACTTAATAAATAAGTACATTAGTCTTTAACAGATACGGTCTAAAAGAAATAAATAAATATAATAATAAAAAATATAAATATTTTTTCTTCATTAACCATCTTCAACCAAACATAAGTAAAAGGTGCTAGCAGGGGCGTTACAAAGATTTCTGTGTTCCTGTAGATTTTGTGACTTGGTCTGGATGGCTCACTTAAATCACTTACATTTTTTGTTTTACTTTCAATACAAAAATTTTCACTAGATTTATTTCAGATTCAAAATTAATATTTTCAGTTACAATAATATTTTTCGATGCCAATTTTTATTTTCAGTGCCAATATTTACTTTCAGTTTCATTTCAAGGTGATACTGTTCTGATCCCATACATGCTTTTCTTCTGCTAAATCGGGATGGAACTGAAGTTTTAGTTATTGGCACAGGCAATCAGAAAAAGAAACTTACGGCCCAGCTCCAGACACTGATGATGAATCCTTCAGGTCAGCACAGAAACTACATTACAAACATGCATTTTATCATCTGAACAACATTCCCAGTGTGCGACCGCTTTGGTTCACGCTTTTATAGCTTGTGGAATCGATATTGTAATGCTCTTTTTTTCTGGTCCTCCCACAAGAACTTTAGCTCCACTTCAGAACTTGTCTGCAGGAATGTTGAAGTGGACCAGAAACCTACATTGGCTGTCCATTTTAGAATTGATTTTAAGATGCTTTTACTGCTACTTCAAACTCTTAATGATCTCAGGAGACCAGACCCATCAGGTTTCCTGGAAAGGGTCTGGTGTGAGAGTAAGAACATATAGTGGGGAGTCCTTTTGTTATTGGGACCCTCAGCTGTGGAAAAACTGATCTATTCACTCTGGCCTTTAGTTAAAGTTTATAAATTTATTATCTCTTATAGTAGGGCTGGGCGATATGGCCTAAAAACAAAATCTCTGATTTTTTCACACCAAATCCGAATTCCGATTCCGATTTTAATCGCTTTTTTTTCTTTCTCCCTTTACTGTCTTAAACAGAAATAACAAATGACAGAATCTATTTTTTTAAAACTCTTATTTTAATATCTCATTTGGGAGTCTACCTGAATTCAAAGTTGTGTGCAAAGTTGGTAGCACATACCTGGGATCCAAAGTTTTCTGTAGGTAAATAAAGCCGGGCTTTTCCACTGTATAAACCGGCACTATATATTTGGCAACATAAATTGTGATGGCATCTCTGATTGCTTTCCACTGGACACCCGTCTTATCATAAGGGACACAGTGTGAAAAAGATTCCCCTATGGTGGCTTGTCTTTTGGCGGTGTTTTGTGAGCTGCTGCTTGCTTGAGCATCTCGTAGGGAGCAGCACGGTAAATCTCGATTTTCCCAAAAATAAATATTCTTTAAACGGCAAATTCGAATTAATCGATTAAATCGATTTATTGCCCAGCCCTATCTTATAGTTTATTATTTTGCGGCAACTGTGGCTCAGGAGTGAGGAGTTCGTCTTGTAACTGGAGGGTTGCCGGTTCGAGCCCCTGCTCTGTCCGTCTCAGTCTTTGTGTCCTTGGGCAAGACACTTCACCCGTATGCCTACTGGTGGTGGTCAGAGCACCCGGTGGCGCCAGTGTTTGGCAGCCTTGCTTCTGTCAGTGTGCAGCTGTGGCTACAATGTAGCTTGCCATCACCAGTGCATGAATTACTGAATGTATTGTGAAGCGCTTTGGGGTCCTCAGGACTAGATAAAGCGCTATACAAGTACAGGCCATTTACCATTTATTTTAGCTCTAGCAACTTTGGGTGCTGTTTAAGTTGTCAATAATCATGGCAAGTGCTGTTATGTTTTAAGAATATTGTTCTTAACATACTAACAGGATAATACTGCCACCGCTGTGTTTTGTCTAAGGAATGGTTCTTTTACGGTTCTATGCAGTTTATGCAGCCCTTTAGTTTGCCTATGTCATGGGTTGTTTTAATTGATTAATATTTTTGCTCAATAATTTGTTGTCAGATTGAAATTTGTATCTATTAAGACTAGGGGTGCAACGATACTGATAGCCCACAGTACGGTCCGTACCTCGGTTTTTGGGCCACGGTCTCGGTTCGGTTTCGGTACATGTTTTGTGCAAAAAGAGACTGCTATTTCATCCCAAAAATATGTTTTATTTTTCTTATGAGCATAAACAGAATGTCACAGTAGGAAGAACATCAATGTATGGAATAAATTAACACTCTAGTCTGTACTGAACAACACTAAGTAATACAACCTCTTCTTCAACTATCACTTATAAGAAATACAAAATGTAAACAAACACACTTCAAAATATTCAAGTGGATTCCAATTCCAAACCTTGATAACTGGTATATGAAGTGATCAATGTGAAAGAAAAAGTGCACTTTACCTTTAACAAACATAAATTAGCTTGTGCTTTGAATAAAAAAAAGCAGAGCAAAATAATATGATAAAAAATACTGCATTCAGGATACAAAGTGCAATGTTATTTACTCATCCACTATTGAGAGATTCTTGTGCAAAAAGATTAGTCTATCAACACTGTCTGGTGCAAGGCGAGACCGGTTGGCACTAACGATGTCCCCAGCAGTGGAGAAAATTCTCTCACTAGGAACTGAAGTCCCTGGGACACAGAGGAGACGTTTTGCCGCTTTTGCTACATGAGGGAACTTGCACTCATTGGTCTTCCACCACACAAAAGGATCAGCATCAACACCAATGGAGTCTGCTAACCTATATGAAGCAACTTCATCCTCAACAATCTGGGAAAGACCCTTGACCTGGTCTTGTTTTTTAAAAACCTCCCCAAATAGCTCTGCCATTGCTGTCTTCTTTGGAGGGGGAGAGGCTGACTCTTGTCCCTCTGTGGGGGGCATTGTCTCCGCTTGTCTCTGAAAGAACAATGACAAATATTTATCATATAGAACAACAGCGGTAAATGTTTATATTTTGCTCCTGTGAACTTAGTATAATTGCCACAATAGAGAATAGCTCAACTGCTGTTTTGTTTTATTGTTGAGAGATATGTACAAGTATGACATGTTAAATCATCTATATGTATTTTAACATAAAAAAAATTAATCATTAAATATACAGCCATAGATTCACAGAAAATAAGATCATCATACCTGTGGTTCATACTCCAGGATTTCTGTGGCAAGATCTTTGTAGAGTCTGTCAAGGGAGGATTCATCAAGGGAGGGCAGGGATTTAAACCTGGGATCCAGGGCTGTGGCTTTTTGGAGGTACTTCTGAAGGTCAGGGTCAGTGTACCTTCTATCCAGGTCCTGTGTAATGGCTTCTTTTGCTTCTTTGATAACTGTACTATCTTCATCTCCAGGTGCCATGGATTTGAGAATCATTTCCTTCAGTGAGAGGATCATTGAAATTGTGGGGGTTGTTTCACTGCTCATGAGTGTTGTCACAGTCTTCAGTGGTTTGAGTACTTCGATTAGTTGCTCTGCCATTTTTTGTTCTCCATCAGTCAACATTGCAATGCCCGTGACGTGGCTCCTCAGGTTTTTGTCCATTGTTAATGCCGAATAGATGGCAGGCTGCTGCTCAACATATCGTGACAACATGTCATGTGATGTGTTCCACCGAGTTATCACATCATTGATTAACTTGTGCTTTGGCAAGTTTAACATTTCCTGTTTCACAGAAAGTGCTTGGTTGGCTGTGGTGCTGCGGTGAAAAAAGTTGACAACTTTCCTCACTTTCCCAAGGAGGCGGGACACACCATTGATTGACACTGCCCTCTTGGCTGCGAGATTCACAGTGTGAGCAAAACATCCAATTTGGGGTCCCAGCACAACAGTTTCCTTGACTGCATTAACTATGTTTGCAGCATTATCTGTGGCGACGGGTATAGTTGTGTTTGGCCGCTCCAGCTTCCACTCGGTGACTGCATTTTTCAACTCCTCTGCTAAATGCGCACTTGTGTGGCTTTCATAGAGTGGGCGGGTCTGCAGCACGGCACTTTTCATCTGCCAGTCCAACATGTAGTGAACCGTCACAGTCATGTAGCTGTGTGTTGCCCGAGAAGTCCAACTGTCCGTAGTCAGTGCGAGGCTTTCTGTTTTCCCCAAATCACTCTCGATGGCTTTGCGCGTTTTGTCATAAAGACCAGGGATGACAACCGCACTGAAATGTGTGCGACTGGGCACAGCATAACGTGGGTGGAGCGATTTCATTAAATGTTTAAACCCCACATCCTCTACTACAGAAAAGGGCTGTAAATCTTTAGCGATAAACACTCCCAATGCACCGGTTATCTTTATGTGGTTCTCTGAAGAGGCCCGATAGGTCTGAGCAAAAGCATTCTCAATAGACAATTGTTTTTTTTCCGGCTGGCGCCTGTTCGGGTCGCTCGACTGACCTGTGTTCAGGAAGCGTTATGTCTGGATGCTTTCGCTGGATATGCTTTGACATATTGCTCGTGTTTCCTTTGGAGTATGCCACATGTGCCAAACAAAGTTTACAGACTGTGTAATTTCTGTTGATTGTTTTCCCTCCTTCGTCGTTGTACTCAACCCCAAAGCCAAAATTATTCCACACTGAAGATTTGAAAGATGCTGGTGCATCTTCAAATTTCTGTTTTTCAACTCCCCTAGAGCTTGCCATTTCTACGTGTCTCTGTAGCCCATGTGTAGCCAAACAACTAGTAGTACGAGCCAGTGAGTGACAGAAGTTAGGGGTGTGGGTGCACAACCGTGATTGGACATTAACTTGCGGGGGCGGGCTTTCGTCTGCCTGGACAGGCAAAAGCACTGATGGCGTGTAAAGCAAAAACTAAAAGGATCAGCACGAACTCAATGGCAAAACCGAAGTCCCGCGGGACACGAGGGTAGGTTGTCCCGTGCCGGGCTGACCTAACGGTCCGGGATTTTACCGTGTACCGTTGCATCCCTAATTAAGACAACATAAAGAATGCAGTCTAAAATGGACGACAGAGCAAACCGTTGTTGAAGCAGTGTGAAGGTTTTGATTGCTATTGCAACTACAAAAGAAATGTACCATTCAGGTAAGCCCAAAAGTATGATCTAGATTTTTTTTTCTTTTTTTTTTTCTCGTTCTTTTTTTTTTACGTGTCCTGTTTGGCAGTGTGGAGCTTAGAATTGGTGTCTGAGTACCAAGTAGAAGCCCAACAGATTTACTGTGGGTTTTATTTCCTGATATTTTGGACACGGAGACGGAAAATTAAGGGGAAGAAAGAAAGAAGATGAAGAAGAGAGGTAGGAAACAAAAAGTCAAGAGAGAGGGTGAGTTGAAAATAACGAGTGGAAGGGGAACAAAGAAAACACAGGAAAACATCAAAGTCTGCCTCCATACCCACAGGACGGCAGAGATTTACATAATTTGAAATTATTTTCTTTCAACCGAGAAGTTTGATTGTAGAGGGAAATACAAGAAGCAACTGTACAAGAGGTTTCACTTCTCTGGTTTATTTACATTTAAACAGAATTGGGTTTGGATTGAAAATCACTTGCAACCTCCACAATAATTAATGGCGAGAAACCGTTTTACAGCAGTAAAGCGCTTCTTATAATTGCTGAAAAGCTTTCTGCATGTTTCTGCCAGTATTTTCAGGATTTATCTTCAGTGATGAGCTCCAAGTCTTTGAGGTTGCCTCCGCCCTGATCCTGAGCGCCGTCCACAGAGGGAGTCTAACCCCTAACCCCACCTTCAAGTCAGAACCCTGGCTGGGCCACTCCCAAATGTTAAAATACAAGATTACTTCAAATCCACACCCTTTCGGGGGTGTCAATAATTTTGGTCTCAAGCATGTATATGCATAGACCCTTAACACTCATATATGCTGGAAAAACATTTTACAGTTTGGCATTTTACCTTCAAAACGTATATATAAAAGAGAAAAAAAGTCAGTCAATGTTCAGGTGAAATACTATGACCCACTTTATTACAGGAAAATCTTAGCCAAGAAAAAAAATTTGGTTTGACAAATAATTAGTTCGGGGAAAAAAAGCGTTAAGCTCGTTGTTTTTGTCTCTGAGATATGCAGCAGAGTAAGTAGGTTTGCTTTTATTGAAGGTTGGCCATTCTTCCAAGACATAACAATGTCGTAGTCTGTAAGATATGTACTCATATTTATCAATCGACTGTAGCTGTTACCTTGGATGGCCCAAGAGTAAAGGGACATGCTGTATACATGTTTTCTTTTCAAGTTGTTACAAACTGGATGTGTGTTCAATTTGTTGCAGAATATGTTGGCTTCAGTTCTAAGAGTGTTGCTTACGTCTTTGGCTCAGATAAGATGAATAAATATGTGATTCTGTAGCTGAAAACATTTGGGCCAAAATATATCCTTGATGAATCATTGGTGTGTCAGTATGACCTTTAGAGATGTGACTGATAATTAACCAATAAGCAGGGGACAGAGAGTTAATAATCCCTCTGTGTATGGAATCACCATCAGCTTATACAAGCCTGTGTATCACTCCTATATGTGGACAGGTTATGGATGAGCCAATAGAAACTAAACCAAAGAGTCAGCAGGTAAAAGTTTTGTGATAATTCATCTGTAACCGTACAAATGAGTGAGAGGTGGAGCTTGTTTTACTGGTTTTAGATGTTACATTGATAAAGACTGTTAAAGTCCTCCGATTCTTCAGCCTCAGCATCAGGTTTATTATTTATTCCTGTCTTCAGCTGCATCCATGAGCAGTTTGTCCATCATGAAGTAATATCTCGCTAACAGCCTGGCGGTTTCCAATGAGCTCTTAGCCAATGAAAATAAACGGGTATATTTTGGCATGGTTTTAATGTTTTCTTAAAGGTCTCATTCACTCGTTTTTTCAATGAATTTCCGTTGGTCTCTAGGTTGAATTAATGCCCTGTGAGCCGTTTCTGCCTCGCTCCTGTTTCAGGAGGTTGCAGTCTGACGAAGGAGTGGGCGGGATGAACGGTCAGGATCACGAGTAGCCAATTATTATTCACGATATGCAAACGTCTCGTCTCTGATTGGCTAACAGCAATGCGACTCTCATGCTGCCTTCGATCAAATAAATAAATTAACTAACTTTTCTGGCGATGTTCCAAAGACACACTCCAACAGTTTCTTCCTCAGCTCCTCTTTCTTGGGTAAATAATGCAACATTGATGTCTATGTCCACAAATAACACAAGCCCCACCGTGTTCTGCCATGTTGTGGAGCTGCTAACTTTTAGCTTCCACCAGCCGAGATGCCTCTCCTCTCTCCAGCCCCCCACCTTCCTACTGGCGGTAGCAAGCCAAAGTGGGCCTAGCCAGTATGCTTTTCTACGTAGATAACACGGCTTTCTCTGAGTCACTCGTTTTAAGCTCAGATTTTGTTTTGGGGCTGAAGCAGGCAACAAGGGTGGGACAATAGTATGACGTGCAGCATACGTGTCCTACTCAGATTGAAGGATCGTATTTAAAAAAGAACGCGTTTTAAACGGTTTCTCAGTGAATGAGACAAATAGACAGAATATAAAGATGGACAGAGCCTCTGTGACGTCACCCGTAGGTTTCTGAAGAGCTGAATTGATGCCCAAAGGGCGTTTCCCGTCACTGCCATCTTGGCTGCGTCACGTGTCTCGTCACTCCCGCAAAATACATAAAGCCGCTAGCTCTTTATAATGTCAAGCTTAAAATACATTGAAACGAATTAGTTATAAAAAAAAATTCATCCCCCTCAGAATTGTCATGACGTTAAACTTGACCTATTAAACCTAAAATGTTTTTTGAACCAGGCTGTAAACATGTTTATTTCTGCTGTGAAGTTGGCATTTTTAACATGATAGTCAATGGGAACTTTCTCCTCTCTCCTTTCTGCAGCCAGCCCCCAGTGAATGAGGGGGAATTGCAATTTTTTTGACTTCCGCATTGGCTTCACATTGGGCCAGCGGAGTTTGCCCCTTGACGAGACCTTTAAAAAATAGATACTTAGACAATGGAGAAGATACAAAGGGGAAAATGTACCTACAGAAAATAAACTGTGGGGAAAAAATCCCTAAACAGAACCTGAGAGATGTTGATCCATGTAATTTATGCCCTTAATTTAAAATAATAAAAGGTTCTATGACAGTTTTAACTAAGAACATGAACTCATCAAGTCCAGTTTCTCTATCCTCAAAAACGATGGAGGAACTGGACTCAAAATCAGACCTTTTTGGTGTTATGGCTTTTAAATGAATAAAGCTAAATGGGAACCTCTCAGCAACATTTTCATAAATACCTGCTAAATATTTTGTTTGTTTTGAAAGGTAAGGAATTTAAATTAAAATGTATTTCCATTTTCAGATTTGAAAACCAGATAAATCATCTAACTTTTACAAAGGGGAAAAAACGTTGTGCTGAGGCCAACTGAGTGATAAATATGGAAAATGAAGAAAGATGGGTAGCACATTAAAAAAATATAAAGCACATTGTATAAAGCTAAAAAACATTGGATTGCTTTTACAAATGTTGGTGCCCTTCTGTTGTGATATTCTATGCAGATATTGCATAAAAACATTTAGAATAATTGCTAAAACCACCCTTTCTTATTGCTTTTATAATTAAAAAGATTTACTGTTTCCATTTTACTATTTGGTTTTGTAAGAGCCACATGTGGTTCTGGAGCCGCCCTGGTTTAGATCATTCATTTATCCATTCCTTCCATCTTTTTATATCCACTTAAAGAGCAACTCACCCCCGAGTCAACTTTTTCTTTTGCTGATAAACTGTATAAATGTAGTGCTGTCTACATGTCTGGTCATTACTTTTGGTATTTTAGTACATTTTAGTAAAAATGTAATTGGGCAAAAGAGCAATTTTGAGACATAGTGCAGGCCTGAAAGAGGCTTTGGTGTCAAGTTTTGTAGGGCAGGTCCATTCACAAAGTGTGGTTGTACAGTACACTGTGTAAAAAAAACACTACACTGTATGTGCTTGGGCCCGTTGGCATTGATAAAAAGACATATCAATCATTTGCTGTGAGTTGGGTTGTTTGTGTTCACTGAGGTCTATAACATTCGGTCCCAGTAAACAAGATTAATGTCATACTTGGATGTAATGGTTTGGTAGGTTAAATAAAAAGACAAAAATGCACCAGATGTCTGTTGATTTTAAAACTGACACGATGTTATTCTGTTACTTCCTCTACATCTCTGTTCAGAGCACTGTTAATGTTAGTACAACCTTTGAGTTCAACATAGCTACTTTGCACAACTGCTTCTTCAAAGCTGCTGCCAAAATTGAACGAAATTCTCTGTGCAACTTTATTTACACTGGTAAATCTTTGTGATAAGATAACCTGAATAATCTTGGTGTTTAAATAAAGGCCTTCTCTGTTTAACACATTAGAGCAGTTAATTAAACAAGGAGCAGTAATAAATCGCTTCAAACGTGTAGCAGGGCACATGGTTCCAGTGAAGCAGAATGACAACAAGGGCAAAGCTGCAGGCAAAGTAAAACGTAGTGCAGGATTTGTAGCATTCTTATTTTTATTTGCATTCTCTTTTTGTTGTATCTCAGTCCATGCTGCCGCAGGAACAGTTACAAAATCTTTCTGAATTCAAAGTTGTGGGTTTTTTTTTTACCTCGAGCTGCAACGAATTCACTTCATTTTATTTACATAGCTCAAGTTCATGATTAATATCATCTCAAGGTACTTAATCAAATCCAATCATAAGATTCAATTTCAATTACATCCATTCTGATTGAACCTAGTAATCAAACAATGTAGTCAAGGTCAGTTTATTTTTCAAATGACACTAAATGAAAATGTACTTGTTTTAAAAAAATGGCAATATGTATTTTGATTTGATTCAAATCCAATCACCCATAGTTCAGCACTGTTACAAAACCAACAGTGGATTGTTTTTTTTCTTTCATTTCCTTCTTCTTGTCACCACTTATTACACATGGAATCTGCTTTATTTGCCAAGTTTGAGCACACAAACAAGCTTTTTGACTGTGGTTTGGCATGCTTGAGGTGTACAGACATTAAATATATAAGCTTTGGAAGAGATCAAAAAAAATGAACAATGTGTACATATGCGTATGTACACCCATTATGTTATTGTTTATATATTTTTAAGACAGTTTAAGATGGTCCAAATAAAACTAGTGTTTAACAGTCGAGTAGCTGACTACTCAGACTGGAAGGTTTCGTTGTGTTCACCAGAGACACAGCCTGGAACACGAAACTGTCTTTGTGGCGGACGGTTTTGGCAAAAAGCGTTGTGTAGCACTGACCTGTGGATAAAAGTCCAAACTGTTTGTGTCCCGGATGTGTGGGATCTGCAGAGATGTTAGTGGTCTGCTTCCTGACTCTAAACCTGTACAGTAGAGATGGATCTATCTGTAAATCAGTAGAAGCTTCTCTTTGACCTGATTTAGTCTGAAGTGCTGCCCCCTACTGTCAGCAGGATGTGCCCCTCTCCAGAGCCCACCTGAATGCACACATCTGTTTGGACTTGAACCTAATTTCTTGTTCTATTACAGTAACAATATAGTGTTGAAATTATATTTTAATTGCAAAACACGAAACTTATCAGTTTTCTGTTCACACAGAACGGGAAATTTATCAAGGTCAGTACTGGGGCCACACCTGCCAAAGTGCATCAGAAGGGGGCAGCGTTGCACAACCAACTGGGCTTAAAACTTACCAAACTCACTGAAAATATTTTTGCTTCGAGAACTATTTGCCATCTTTTACATTAACTCAAGGAATTCACAATAGATGTTTTCTGTAAGTTTTCATACTATAAACAAAACAAATTAATATTTGAGAATAAAATCTTGTTTCAGACAGCGCTGTAAAGCAAAGCTGCTACAGGAATAGGTACGGCAACCGGGGCAAGGAGTGAGTTGGTGCAAAGATGTGTTCATCAAGAGCAGTGACGCTTGGAAATAAGTCAGTGTAGATACGAGTCATCATTGTTCAGCGTGTCACAATGTCAGACAGTTTTGTCCTAGGGCGGATGTTTTCAGCTTTAGGGCCATGCCTACTTCCAACAGTTAGACATTCCAGATCATCTTCACTCCTCTCATACTTACACTACCGTTCAAAAGTTTGGGGTCACATTGAAATGTCCTTATTTTTGAAGGAAAAGCACTGTACTTTTCAATGAAGATAACTTTAAACTAGTCTTAACTTTAAAGAAATACACTCTATACATTGCTAATGTGGTAAATGACTATTCTAGCTGCAAATGTCTGGTTTTTGGTGCAATATCTACATAGGTGTATAGAGGCCCATTTCCAGCAACTATCACTCCAGTGTTCTAATGGTACAATGTGTTTGCTCATTGGCTCAGAAGGCTAATTGATGATTAGAAAACCCTTGTGCAATCATGTTCACACATCTGCAAACAGTTTAGCTCGGTACAGAAGCTACAAAACTGACCTTCCTTTGAGCAGATTGAGTTTCTGGAGCATCACATTTGTGGGGTCAATTAAACGCTCAAAATGGCCAGAAAAAGAGAACTTTCATCTGAAACTCGACAGTCTATTCTTGTTCTTAGAAATGAAGGCTATTCCATGCGAGAAATTGCTAAGAAATTGAAGATTTCCTACAACGGTGTGTACTACTCCCTTCAGAGGACAGCACAAACAGGCTCTAACCAGAGTAGAAAAAGAAGTGGGAGACCGGGTTGCACAACTGAGCAAGAAGATAAGTACATTAGAGTCTCTAGTTTGAGAAACAGACGCCTCACAGGTCCCCAACTGGCATCTTCATTAAATAGTACCCGCAAAACACCAGTGTCAACATCTACAGTGAAGAGGCGGCTGCGGGACTCTGGGCTTCAGGGCAGAGTGGCAAAGAAAAAGCCATATCTGAGACTGGCCAATAAAAGAAAAAGATTAAGATGGGCAAAAGAACACAGACATTGGACAGAGGAAGACTGGAAAAAAGTGTTGTGGACGGATGAATCCAAGTTTGAGGTGTTTGGATCACAAAGAAGAACGTTTGTGAGACGCAGAACAACTGAAAAGATGCTGGAAGAATGCCTGACGCCATCTGTTAAGCATGGTGGAGGTAATGTGATGGTCTGGGGTTGCTTTGGTGCTGGTAAGGTGGGAGATTTGTAAAGGGTAAAAGGGATTCTGAATAAGGAAGGCTATCACTCCATTTTGCAACGCCATGCCATACCCAGTGGACAGCGCTTGATTGGAGCCAATTTCATCCTACAACAGGACAATGACCCAAAACACACCTCCAAATTGTGCAAGAACTATTTAGAGAAGAAGCAGGCAGCTGGTATTCTATCGGTAATGGAGTGGCCAGCGCAGTCACCAGATTTGAACCCCATTGAGCTGTTGGGGGAGCAGCTTGACCGTATGGTACGCAAGAAGTGCCCATCCAACCAATCCAAATTGTGGGAGCTGCTTCTAGAAGCGTGGGGTGCAATTTCTCCAGATTACCTCAACAAATTAACAGCTAGAATGCCAAAGGTCTGCAATGCTGTAATTGCTGCAAATGGAGGATTCTTTGACGAAAGCAAAGTTTGATGTAAAAAAAAATCTTATTTCAAATACAAATCATTATTTCTAACCTTGTCAATGTCTTGACTCTATTTTCTATTCATTTCACAACGTATGTTGGTGAATAAGTGTGACTTTTCATGGAAAACACAAAATTGTTTGGGTGACCCCAAACTTTTGAACGGTAGTGTATACATTTGCTATATTTCTGGTTTATCAAGCTCTTTGGAAACCTTCTGCATTGATTAGGAGACTGTTGTGCAAATCTTCCAATGTGTCTTTGAAAAACAATAATTTACTAAATTATGGTATAAGCGGGATAATGCCCTTCGAGGTGTCCATTAACAGAAATTAATAGACGACGCGGAGGCGTGAACCGTTCACCTCGGATGGTCTGCTGGCATCCCAACATGAGTGGTGTCAGATCTACCCCTCCCTCCAGTGTTGCCAACTTAGCGACTTTGTCGCCATTTCTAACGACTTTTCAGACCCCCATAACGACATTTCTGACCACCCTTAGCTACTTTCTGTGAAACTTTGTCGCCGTTATTTCCTGCAGTTTAGAGACCCAGCTTGCTTCTTCCCAAAGGTAAGGATCTGCGCATGTGTATGCTGCATGATCAAACTATTTCCACTGACCAATCAACCCTTTTTCGGTTCATTTCATCCACTCACAAACGAAGTTGTTTTGTACTTAATGTTAATTCAAAAGTAAAAAATAAATCTGCATGTATTTAAGACCGATCTTTCAACAGGAATTAAGGCAGAAGCTTGTCTGTACTACGCTGCATCGCACACCTGTGGTGCATTCATGGAACGTTCAAAATGTATGGTGGGTTCAAAAACGTACGACATTTAAAATTTATGACAAAAAAACCCATTGAAAATAATACTATAAGCAATAAACTTTTGATGCATGCTATATATGCCCTACTTATTTTTTACAAAATACTAAAAAACAATCAACTATATTCTCTCTTAATTTCGTCTTCTTGAGATATCTCAGCAAATGTATTTTTTTTCTTCAGAACTTTAAATTTTGTTTAAAAGGTCTTTGATGTGCAGTTGTAATTTGATATCTTGTAAATTTTGTACCAGTTTTCTCAACAATATATACTTCAGGCAAGATAATATAACGTGCTCAACAGTCTCTTCTTGATGACAAAAGTCACATTTCCCTGTAGCATGTTTCCCCTGTTTAAATAATGTATTGTTTAACCCTGTATGACAAAATCCTACTCTAAATATAATTATTTCATCCTTTCTGTTTCATTAATCATCACGTGATGACATTAACATTATGCAAATTAGCGTATGACGTCATCTGGCGACATCTAGCGACTTTCTTGGGCAACTACAGCTACTCTTGAGACAGTTGGCAACACTCCCTCCCTCAGTAAGCTGGTAGCCATTGCCCTCACAGTGCCGATCTCAAGTGTCAACTGTGAGAGAGATTTCTCCACCATGAACAGGGTAAGATATTTCAGCGTTATGTGAAATGAGAGATTGTTCAGCTATAAATATATCTCTCATCACTCGTTTTATTATTTTATAGGTTAAAACAGACTTAAGAAACAAGCTGCAGGGGGACCGTCTAGCAGCATGTATGCTACTGAGCATCATTGGACCACCTATTTCGGAATTCCCCTATAACTAAGCCTTGGAGTTATTTTTCCAAAAGCCTAGGAAAATTAAATGTGCACAGCAAGGCTGCCAACTTTGCCACTGTGGCAAAGATGCTATTTGTTTCATTTCGTTCAATGCTTTGGGTTTTGGCTTCCCTATTAAGGATTTCTGTTGTAGATTCTCCAGAAATACAGTTCAGTCACAACTGAAATATGTCTCGTTGTGTGTGAATAGAGGTGAATAAATATATTTGTTTGTGTTGCAGCAAAGTGTCATTTCCGTTTCATACTAGGCGGGACGGGACCGGGCAGCAGTTGGGACGTTTCTGGGGGAGGCTTTCGGCAGGCCTGCCCCCACTGCTAAAGAAAATCCTAGAGGAAACACTGAATTATTGTAAATAAAATAAAATAAATTCTTTTTCTGTATGTAGATTTTAAAAAGCTTTTTTTTCCTAATGGGTGCGGCCCTTCTCCATGTTTATATTGTGATATGGAATTTAAATAATTTCTAATTTGCAAATATCTAAAAAAAAGAAGCTATTTGGTCATTTATATTGTTTTTGGAGTTCTTCAAATGATTTTGTAATAGAGCCTCTATATAAATAATTGATTAGTCCTATTCCCCGTTTCTCCAATTCTTTGAATCCAGGGTCTATAGAAGAAGGAATAAATTGTGTATTATCAGCTATTGTCGCTAAAAATGAGTATTTTGTATTAATTGAAAAACATTCTTTTTTATTATATTACACACATTTAGGATATTACCAACTATGCAATTGTATTTAACTGTTGTTTTATAGATGTTAAAAATGGGAACTTTGATAAAAGTTGTGGATTGCATCCCAATGCATCTAATTCCAAACACAGATTTTCAGGATCTCGTATTACCCACTCTGAGATGTTCTTGAGTTTTACTGCCCCATGATCCTACTGGAAATTTGGTGCTGCAAGCCCTCCACTTTCAACTGACAATTGTAATTTTTCCAATGTCATTTTGGGGCGTCAATTATTCCAAATGAGCTTTTTAATTGCTGTATTTAAATCTTTAAATACATTTTGAGATATTACATTTGGAATCATTTGCATTAAGTATAAGATACATGGAAGTAGGCTATATTCATTTTTATGGTCGCAATTCATCCGATGAGAGATAAAGGTAAAGTTGTCCCTTTAAGAAAGTCTAATTTTACCTGTTTAACAGTTGGAGTTAGATTTATTTTTACAAGATCTTCTAATTGGTATGGAATATTTATTCCCAGGTATTTAAGCCCATTACGGCAGACGAACTGATTTAGAGTCATTAGAATTTTAATTTCGACTTGTCGCCTAGTGGTAAAACTAAGGATTTACTCATTAATTTTATATCCTGAGCACTGACTAAATTTGTTAATAACATCTATTACGTGTGTAACAGACTGTTTAGGGTTCTGTAGAAAAAGTAAGACATCATCGGCATATAAAGAGATTATGTTTTAAATGTCCACTGCAGTATTAGGATGGGATCTGATTGCTTCAGCTAGTGGCTCAGTAACTATTGGGAACAATAATGGGGACAAGTGTGATCCTTGTCTTATTCCACGTTCCAACATAATTGGGCTAGAGGTTATCCTGTTTGTGATTACAACTGCTTGAGGAAATGTGTAAAGCAAACTTACCCACTGAATAAAAGAATCGCCAAAGCCGAATTTCTCCATTACTTTAAGCATAAATTTCCACTCAATGCGATCAAACGCCTTTTCTGCATCCAATGAGATGATTTTGGCATCCAGCTTTTTATATTTAACAAACTGCATAATTCCCAGTAGACATCTTACATTAGTGTGTGAATAACAGCCTTTAACAAATCCAGTTTGATCTGGTTTAATAATAGTTTTTAATACAAGCTCTAATCTTTTAGCCAGTATCTTTGCCAGGATTTTATTTTCTGTACTTTCCAAACTAATAGGTCTATACGAGGATGGGTCTTTAGGGTCTTTTTTTTACTTGTTTTGGAATGAGTGTTATAGCAGCTGTTTGAATTGGGCAACTAATTAATAGAGAATGAGTGTATGTGAAATTTATATAACAATGGAGCTAAAATATCTTTAAATGATTTATAAAGCTCAGCAGGGAAACCATCTAAAGCAGCTGCTTTCCCTGATGGCAAATTATCTATGACCTCTGAAATCTCTGTGATTGAAATTGGTTTATTTAAAGGGAGCTGTTGCTGTTCAGTTCACGCTTCTTCAGGATCGACAGCTTTTCAGATATGTCACCTCCACCCTGGCCTGACAACCTCGACATTATGTTTATTCATGTATCACATTTTACAGGAGCGCGTCATCAGGATGACCTCTGAGTTGACGATAAGAAATGCTTTTCTAAGAACTAGAGATTAAACAGAGCCGCTGAACAGCTTCAAGAAATCAGACCGAAATGGGAGAACGTTTTAGCTACTTATTCAGTAAAAAAAAAGTCTGTTATCAGAGAGATGTAACATCCTCAGACATTTTCCGTATCGTTTCTAAACCAGCTTTGGAAACAGTCAGCAAATTCCTTCCTCTGTGGAAGTGATTCTTTAATGATGTGTTGCAGCACGCTGGTGACTTTCCAAACCTTCAGCAACAGAAAAGCAAACTGTCAAAAATCTACCTTTATTGCTTTCAGTAAAATTTGACCACTATTATGATAATAACCCCGTTTACTCTTTTTTTTAATATCTATCTTTTAGGGTTAATAAATAAGCTGTTTTAGGTCAGTTAAAGGTCCATAAATAAATCCTGCGCTGATTTCTTCTTTCAGTCCTATAGAAGGACCATTCTATCGTCTAGTTATGTTTAGGATCCTCCTTTTCAGAGTCATCTTTTCCCACTGACTTTAGGCCTACTCTGACACTGTATTCTGTAGTGTTTTATCTAGTTGCCTCAATGGGATGATGAGTATTTTTTGTGGTACTAGCGGCATTTACTCACAGTAATCAGACAAGACAAGGGCAGAGAGAGAAATCTGTAAAGGTCTGAAGGTTGGAAATTTAAAGCCAGACTGCTGTGTCGAGGACTAATAGCCTCTGTAAATGTAGGATCCACTCTACAGCTATGCCTCACACCGCCCCAATTAGTAGTTTCTTTCTTTTACAGTTCAAAGGATCATACGTTTTATGGTACATTTGTATTGTGTTCGTTTTTTAAATATCAAGTGCTTTGTTGGACCTGAGCAGTAAATTTAAAGAGGAAAAATCATTGAACCAGTCTGTTTTACTGCAGTTTTGATCAAGTAGTATTTATAAGTGTTTGGAAGGCTAATGGAAGAATGTGAAATGAAATGATAGTGGACCAAATAAAAAACCTTGGGGAACCCTACAGGTTACTGAAGCTGGAGGAGTGATCACTAGCTTTTATAGAGAGACTTAACCCATTAAACAGGAAGAAAGCCAGTAAGCTATTGTCAAAATGCAATATGTGTGCAATTACATAATAAATACCTTTTGGGTGAAGGACAGGAAAATCCTTTGTGTGTGCATGTCATCCTTTATGCTTCACTTAGAGCAAATATACTTTCTTTTTGTCAGCTGCTTGTGATTGAAGTTGCTGATTGACTGTATTGATGTTCAAATGATAAGATGATTGTACGATAAACTTTTAACTTATGACGTGACGTACAATAACAACTGCAAAGAAAGAAAAAAGCTGGTGTTTAGCCTGGTATTTTTTCTGAAGGGGTGAAACTTGATATATGTCTGAGCTTGTTCTTTATCTACGATACCAAGTGACAGGGTAACATGCCCCATTACAGGCTCTTCTGCTTGGAACACATGACGACCATCTTTTATTTTCTAGCGAAGAAAAAAACAGACGCCACTCGGCTGTCAGGACACTAAAATTTCATACTGATTCTAAAAGTACTCATTACGTGATATCATTTTTGATAGTACAGCATCATTTTTTTTTTTTTTTAAGAACAGGGTTATTTCTAGTTTGAGCAAAAAATATGGTTACAATATGACAATATTTTAACTTCCTCTATAAGAGCAAAACCAATCAGTAGGGGACAACACAAGATAATAACAGAATAGGTGTTAATATTCTATATGGAAGTGTTTACCTTTGATCAGCAAATATTGCATGTCTTTATGCGTTTTTATTTGCTGTTGATACAAAAACATTTTACTAATGTAGGACAAACAAAGGACGCTGCAAAGGACAAGATGGATGGATGGATGGACAAACAAATCAAAGATCATTCTGTACTAAAATAACTCAGAGGTTTGCAAACAGAAAAGGATTTGGTTTAGATGAAATTTGAAATCTGTGGAGATCACTAATAGGGGATGCAAATGATTTGATTTACTAAGAACAAGCATTTCTAGAACCAACTTTCCACCACTGGGGAGTCGAGAGATTTGTTCCAGGCATTTACCAGAGCATCCAGCAGTCAGTCAAAGCAGTGTGCCGCAGGGGAGGCGTCATTCATTACAACAACACCACATTTGAGAGATTGGAAGTGTTTCCTTTTGCGTTTGCACAAGGCCACTTGTATTTTGCAATCGTCCAGCGTTTGGGATGATGCACATGTGAAAATGTCTTCATACACTTGCTGATTCTAATGCTAAGCCCCTGTACACTTCATATTATAACCTTTAGCATGTCAGGTTACATACAATACTGTTTAGGAAACTATGAATTTGAGTTCAAACATGTGGAACTTCAAAGTTTTATTTCTTGTAAAATGTGTAAAATCTGAGGAAATGGAAGATTAAGACATTGTCCAAACGACTTCAGAAAAAGGAAGACGTTTTTTGGTAAATTGTTGCGCATACGTGGGTAAATTTTAAGTGACTTTTTGGACGACAGGAAATATATTAAAGTATGTTAACATACGATTCTATTCGATTGAAATTCAAAACTACTTTATTGATCCCTAAGGAATTAAGTGTTGTTGTAGCTCATACAATTAATTCTTTAAGGAGTTTTTGTAGATCGTGATAGCTGTGGGCAAGAAGGATTTCCTGTCGCTGTCTCTGTTGCAGTGACACATAAACCATAAACATTTACACATAAACCCAGTTAAAGGTTTACTGTCATAATGTGCGGACACGGGAACAATAATGGATGGCCTCACAGAAAAACAGAGTTCAATGGAAGGAGCCAATGGAGAAAAATGACAAAAGGGAGATTTATATACACTGAGGAAGGAATAGAGAATGACAAAAGAACCAGAGAGCTAATCACAGGTGAGTAGGGACAGCTGGGGACGAGAGCTGGCAGAGGGAAATTAAGGGAGGTCCGTTAGTTCACTTGCTTTGGTCAGGACCAAATGTCTATTTCTTTATTTTCTTCTATTCCTATTCACACTGCAAGTAAATGGAACAGGACCAGAGTTTCTCAACAAAAAGACGCGTGCGTTAAGGTCTTTCAGCCAGTTAAACATGTAAGCGGAGTAAAACCAGTAAGCCATATGAAAATAGGTCAACATAAACGATGCTAAGAGTGCTGTTCTTATCGTCTTTCTGGCCTTATGGTTAATACACGGGTTGCGTTAAAACAATATTTTCCGTACCAAAGAGGTTGCAGTACCAAAGAGAACTCACCCATCAGTCATCAATGACTATAGACCTGTTGCCCTGACATCCCACATCATGAAGGTCCTGGAGAGACTCCTGTTGGCACCCCTGAGTAAGCAAACAAGGACATATCAGGAGCAGTTTGCTTATCGCTGTGGAGTTGGAGTTGAAGATGCCATCATCCACCTGCTTCAACCAACCCACTGTCATCTGGACAAAGCAGGCAGCACTGTGAGGATCATGTTCTTTGATTTCTCCAGTGCATTTAACACAATTAAGCCTGATTTGCTATTTCAGAAACTCCTGAAGACACAGGTGGAGCCCTCAACAATCGCCTGTATCAACGACTACCTGACAAAGAGACCACAGTTTGTGAAACTTAAGAATTGTGTGTCAAACCATGTGGTGAGCAGCACAGGAGCACCACAGGGGACCGTACTCTCACCATTCCTTTTCACTCTATACACCTCAGACTTCCAGTACAAATCAGAGATCTGTCATCTGCAGAAATACTCAGATGACTCTGCAATTGTCGGGTGTATCAGAGATGGACAAGAAGCTGAATACAGAGAGCTGGTGGACCACTTTGTGACATGGTGTTGAAACAATCATCTTACTTTGAATGTGAACAAAACAAAGGAGATGATTGTAGATTTCAGAAGAAACAGGGATAAGTCAAACACTGTTTCCATCATGGGAGAAGAAGTGGAGGTGCTTGAGGAGTATAAATAACTAAGAATTCACCTTGACAACAGACTGGACTTGAGACTGAACAGTGAAACTGTCTACAAGAAGGGACAAAGCAGACTGTACTTTTTGAGGAAGTTTTGGTCCTTCAAGATCTGCAGCAAGATACTGCAGATCTTCTACAAGTCTGTTGTGGAGAGTGTAATCTATTCAGCCATCATCTGTTGGGGTAGCAGCATCAGAGCCAGGGATTTAAAAAGGCTAAACAACCTGATGAAGAATGCTGGTTCTGTTCTTGGCACTACTGTGGAACCACTGGAGATGATGATGCAAAGAATGATCCTTCATAAAATCAAATAAATGTTGGACAACCCTGAGCATCCTCTTCAAGAGACTGTCATACAACAACAGTGTCTTCAGTCGGAGGCTTCTTCAGTTTCGCTGTAAAACAAAACCCTATAGGAAATCCTTCCTGCCCACAG
Organism: Valencia hispanica; assembly: GCA_963556495.2. Classification (NCBI taxonomy): domain Eukaryota; kingdom Metazoa; phylum Chordata; class Actinopteri; order Cyprinodontiformes; family Valenciidae; genus Valencia; species Valencia hispanica. The sequence continues at coordinate 34,743,195 of OY747706.1, forward strand.
CCATCATTATCTACAACAACTCCTTTTAAGAATTAATTATATATATGAGCTACAGCAACACTTAATTTCCCTCTGGAATCAATAAAGTATGCATTTTTTAATTTGAATTTAATTTGAATGTGAGTATTTAAATAGTAATGACCTGTTTGAAGAATTTCAGTCCGTTTTAGAGCTCATCATAGCACTGTAAAAGTATTGGTGAAAGTTACTAATGATATTATCATGGCCACAGATAATGGACTTGTGTCTGTTCTGGTCTTTTTTTCTACATTTCTAACCATTCCCTGGGAATATGGCACTCAGAAGTGATGTCTGAGTGCCAGAGAAAGTCCAAAAGATTCACTTTGAAAAGTGGAGCATTACAGTTTTTGTTAGTATAAACAGTAAAGGAGAGTGAATGGTAACTGATATTAAAGGGGTAAGTCAGTGCAACAAACCCCTTTGTTCCAGAATCTGTTCAATAACATAGATAACTTTTGTTTTCTTATTTTTAATGCATTTTTGTTTATAGAAAGACTAAGGTAAAGTAGTAGTGTTAAACATCTATATGTTCAATAATATATATATATATATATATATATATATATATATATATATATATATATATATATATATATATATATATATATATATATATATATATATATATATAGCTTGTATATATTGCTTGTATATATTTTTTTTTATACAAACACACCTAGGACAACTTAGGGGCTGTTTACACGACAACGTTTTTCAGCAAAACGGAGGTTTTCCTCTCCGATTCGGCCTCTCAACGGGAAAACGGGGGGGGAGGGGGAAACGCATATTTTGGAAAACGGCTTCCAGAATAAGGGGCTGTTTACACGACAACATTACTGTTTTTGTTTGAATACGCGGGTGAAAACGCACTACGTTTACACGACAGGGCGCACGATGGAAAACGATGTAGTACATATGCCCGGCCTTAAGATGGCAGTGGGCCCCGTGAATGCAGTGTTCCAAGTTTTCCCCCTCACAACCCGGAAAAGAAACATTTCATGATAACTAACAATGGCGGTCTGCTTGTAGTTCTCCTCCGCTTAAATAAAGGCATATTGATTATTTGGCGCACGTATTGTATGCGTTTCCGTTGGCGATCGCAGAGAAGCCTGATGATCTCTAAGTTTTGCTTACAGAGAGACCAAATAACTTCAGAAGCTGCATCAGCAGTAACCGCATATCTGGATCCGCCATTGTTGTTGTTTTTCTGTAGAAAGGCGGAGTGCGCAAGTGCAACATGTCCGTAGGTGGCTGGCAGTGACGTCATCGTTTTCAAAAGTCTCCGGCTTGCGTTTACACGACAACGAATCCCCCAGCGTTTTCAATGGTACTTGTTGGACTTACACCCTATATATATGTCAAATATATTTTTTTCCTTCTTTAATTTTTCTTGTTTTTTTTTTTTACATTTTTTTTAATGAATAGTAAAGAAGAGTAAATTGGAAGGTGAGATTTTGGAAGGTGACACATTGGAATAAATTGGAAGGTGAGACGTAAGTAATATTATATATATATATATATATATATATATATATATATATATATATATATATATATATATATATATATAGGTTTTTTTCTTATTTTAATTGTGTATTTTTGTTTATAGATAGACTAAGGTAAAGTAGAAATGTAAAAGGGGTCATAGATATGTTTAATAATAAAGAATTTGTGTTGCCTATTTTTATATATATATATATATATATATATATATATATATATATATATATATATATATATATATATATATATATATATATATATATATATATATATATATATTATATATATATATATATATATATATATATCTTATCTTATCTCTACTACACTTCCAACATTTCAACAATTTGTCAGCTGCTCTACAAGAGAAAATAGGACCTTGGATTTGTTTTATGCAAATGTAAAGGATTCATACACGTCCAAACCAAGACCTCCTCTGGGACAATCAGATCACAATCTTGTTTTTCTCTGTTCAGAATATAAACCACTTGTTCAGAGGCAACCTGTGACAAAACGAACTGTGAGAAAATGGTCACAGGAAGCTGAAGAAGCCCTGCAGGATTGTTTTGCAACCACAGACTGGATGACTCTTTGCCAAGCACATGGAGAGGACATCAATGACATGACTGAGTGTGTGACTGACTATATAAACTTCTGTGTGGACAACATCATCCCCACCAGAACAGTGAGATGCTTCCCTAATAACAAACCCTGGATCACCAGTGACCTGAAGGAGCTGCTAAACAAGAAAAAAAGAGCCTTCAGGGAGGGAGACAGGGAATTACTGAGGAGTATACAGAAGCAACTTAAGGTCAAGATCAGAGACAGCAAGGAGGCATACAGGAAGAAGCTGGAGAACAAACTACAGAGGAACAATATCAGAGATGTCTGGTCAGGAATGAGAAAGATCACAGGTTTTAAGGACAGGAAAGATTGGATAGATGGAAGTCTGGACAGAGCCAATGAACTGAACATATTCTTCAACAGGTTCAGTTCTGGAACTACCTCAGCATCCCCCTCTCCTGTTCCCAGCCAAACAGACATCCCACTATCCTCTGATCAACAGCTTTCCTGTTACACCTCGGATGTTTTATCCTTCACCTCAGCCATGGACTCTTCTAATTCCACAAGTTTGACTTCAACCAAGTCAGGAAATGCTGCTACCCCCTTTGCCTCCCCCTCCCACTTGTCTGTCTCCAAAAGTCAGGTGAAGAGGCAGCTGGAGAAACTGAACCGGAACAAGGCTGCAGGTCCAGATGGTGTCAGCCCCAGAGTCCTGAAGGCCTGTGCAGAGCAGCTCTGTGGGATTCTGCAGCACCTCTTCAACCTTAGCTTAACTCAGGAGAAGGTTCCAGTGTTGTGGAAGACATCCTGCCTTGTTCCAGTACCCAAAAGAACTCACCCATCAGTCATCAATGACTATAGACCCGTTGCCCTGACATCCCACATCATGAAGGTCCTGGAGAGACTCCTGTTGGCACCCCTGAGTAAGCAAACAAGAACGTATCAGGACCCACTGCAGTTTGCTTATCGCTGTGGAGTTGGAGTTGAAGATGCCATCATCCACCTACTTCAACCAACCCACTGTCATCTGGACAAAGCAGGCAGCACTGTGAGGATCATGTTCTTTGATTTCTCCAGTGCATTTAACACAATTCAGCCTGATTTGCTTTGTCAGAAACTCCTGAAGACACAGGTGGAGCCCTCAACAATCGCCTGGATCAATGACTACCTGACCAACAGACCACAATTTGTGAGACTGAAGAATTGCGTGTCAAACCAGGTGGTCAGCAGCACAGGAGCACCACAGGGGACCGTACTCTCACCATTCCTTTTTACTCTGTACACCTCAGACTTCCAGTACAAATCAGAGACCTGTCATCTGCAGAAATACTCAGACGACTCTGCAATTGTCGGGTGTATCAGAGATGGACAAGAAGCTGAATACAGAGAGTTGGTGGACCGCTTTGTGACATGGTGTGGAAACAATCGTCTCACCTTGAATGTGAACAAAACAAAGGAGATGATTGTAGATTTCAGAAGAAACAGGGACAAGTCAAACACTGTTTCCATCATGGGAGAAGAAGTGGGGGTGGTTGAGGAGTATAAATACCTCGGAGTTCACCTTGACAACAGACTGGACTGGAGGCGCAACAGTGAAGCCGTCTACAAGAAGGGACAGAGCAGACTGTACTTCTTGAGGAAGCTTAGGTCCTTCAAGGTTTGCAGCAAGATGCTGGAGATCTTCTACAAGTCTGTTGTGGAGAGTGTAATCTCTTCAGCCGTCATCTGTTGGGGTAGCAGCATCAGAGCCAGGGATTTAAAAAGGCTCAACAACCTGATAAAGAAGGCTGGTTCTGTTCTTGGGACAACTGTGGAAAATCTGGAGATGATAATGCAAAGAAGGATTCTTCATAAAATCAAAAAAATTATGGACAACCCTGAGCATCCTCTTCATGAGACAGTCACACAACAACAGAGCATCTTCAGTCGGAGGCTTCTTCAGTTTCGCTGCAATACAGACCGCTACAGGAAATCCTTCCTGCCCACAGCCATCATTATCTACAACAACTCCTTAAAGAATTGATTATATGAGCTATACCAACACTTAATTTCCCTCTGGGATCAATAAAGTATTTTTGAATTGAATTGAATTGAATTGAATATATATATATATATATATACCTAAGGACAATTTAGAGAGACCAATTAACTTAACTTAACAGTCATGTTTTTGTACTGCAAGAGGACGCCAGAGCACCCGGAGGGAACCCAGGCATATAGAGGGAGAACATGCCAACTCCACGCAGAAAGAAACCAGGCCAGGATTTCAACCCAGGACCTTCTTGCTGCAAGGCAGCAGTCCTACGAACTGCGCCACTGTGCAGCCCATTCTTCCCTTTTTTAAATCTTTTTTTATTGTTTTTTATGAAAAAAATTGTATTGTATTTTTATTTTTTGTTTTTAATATTAGTAAAAGAGAGTAAATTGGAAACTGAAGTTAAGGATGTAAGTGCAATAAGTACCGTTGTTCCACAATATGTTCAATAATATAGATACATTTTTTTTTGGAGGGGGGGGTTATTTTGCATTTGTGGGTATATAAACAATAAAAGGCAGTAGAAATGGAAAATAGGGTTGAAAGAGTGTTTCTTTCAGGTGGAGGGTATTTTAGTTCTGGATCTTTTTGGAAAACCAGCTCCAAAACCCTTTGCTCTTTTTCACTGTATCTTTCATTGCCTCTTCTTTCTGTTCTTCTGCGACTGCCAGCTGTGTCTCTGCATGTTTCTTTTGTTTTTTTCCTTTTTTGTGTTTTTTACCACTTGTCTTCTGAACCTCTTGATTATTGGTCTTTACGTCAAGTTTTTTAATTTCTTCATCAATCTGCTGTTTTCTTTCATCCTGCTTTTTCTTCTCATTGCATAGTTCTTCCTGAATTTTTCTCAGCTGACTGTCTATCTTTACCTTCTCTTTAGCAAAGTTCTCTTGTTCTTTATCCAAATCAATTCTCTCTGCCTGAAGCTGTTTCTTTTCTTCCTCCAAATCTTTCTCTTCTCTTTCTAATCGTTCACCCTCTGCCTCTAGTCTTCTCTTTTCTGTCTCTAGTTCTCTACTCTCTTCATCAACTTTCACCTTCCTCTGTTCCACCCGTTTCATTTCTTGATCTAAATTTTGCTTTCTTGCCTCCAAAGTTCTCCTCTCTTCGTCCACAACCTGTCTGAGATCCTTTACCTCCTGCTCTGCATTTCTTTTGGCATATTCTGCCATTCTTTTCTCCCTCTCTGCATCTTTTACCCTCACTTGCATCTGCTTAATTTTGTCTTCATTAATTCCTATTTCCTTACGGTTCGTTTTAATTTTTTTCTTTTCTTCTTTCAATTTGTCGATGGCTTGTTTGACTTTCTTTTTAATCTCTTCCGTTTCATCTTTTTCTTGGCAAAGTTTGATCTTTTCCTCGTTCATGTCTCTAATCTCCTGCTCGAGAAGTTGCTTTGCAGCCTCTAGTTGTTGTTTCTCTGCTGCCAGTTCTGTTTTTTCTAGAAGCAGCTCTCGTTTTTCTGCCTCTAGTTGATCTTTTACCTGTTCAATCTCCTTTTTCTCCATCTCAAGCTCCTCTCTCAGAGCAACCAGGGTTTGTCTCTCATCTGTCAGTGCTTTAATCTCTAGGAGCCTTCTATTTTCCTCCTGAAACTCTTTCTCATCAATCAATCTGACTTTACCTTTCTCTGCCTCTTGCTTCTCTGCAATGGCTGCTTCCTCCATGTGCAGATTTGCCTTCTCTTGTTTCAACTTTGTAGAGTATTTTCTCAGTTTACTCCTCAGATCCTCCAAAGATTTCTTCTCTATGTGAATTTGTTTCTCCTCCAGCTCCGTAGATTCGGATTTGGTATTCCTTTCATGCTTGGAGTTTTCCATAAGAGCGTCTCGCTCTGATAAGAGCTCTGTAACTCTTAATCTCAGATTTTCTCTATAATCACACAGATACTGGTTTTCTGAACAAACCTTTTGAAAAGCCTTTATTTGGGACTGATGCTGCTTGTTGAGGTCTTGTATTTCAGCCTGGAGCTCGGTCATGCGAAGGCTCATAGCCTCATTGTTTTTCTTGAGTTCAATATTCTCAGCCTGATATCTTTTGTAGAGACTGTGGACAAAGATATATTCGCCAATGAACCTCCTGTCAGTCTTTCCAGATGGTGGAGTGATAGTGGTTCCTTCCATCTTTGTGCTCTTGCTGTAGTCTGCCATTGTGCTTTGAAAAGATGAAAATTGTGCAAAATTCAGCATGTAAAAGGCTGAAGGCTGCTGAAAGTAGTTTTTGGACACTCAGTATAATTCGCTGCAAAGACGAAGTGATCACAAAAACCTTTCTGTTGTATATTAAATGAATTCTAGACATCACAATGGAATAAAGTGTGCCTTTATGACATCACAATGTCATCACCAAGCGGAACAAATATGATGACATCATGACCATAGAAGAAAAAGAATGGAATTTTACTTTTCTTATTCACTGAGAATTTTTGTGGTTTCCATGGAGGTCTTATATGTTTTGTATAAAATTAAACTATTTTTTTTAGAGGGTTTCCTGTGCACCAAGCTCAATCTAGGAATCTCCGTAGCAACATATCTGCATCAATCAAAACATAACAGTTTGCTGAAGGCTAACAATATTCCTTTTGTTCAGACAACGAAGTTGTAGCTGTACTTATATCCTGATGCTGTGGGGAATATCAGGTCTGAATCTGAGGAAGCAGTGGTGATGGTGGTAGAGATTGGCGCTGGCTGGAATTACTTTAAAAAAAAATCAATAACAATTTTTTGCAGTACTTATTGTGATATCAGTAATAGTGATGACAAAAAGTACTTGACAATTCATAGCCTCATTCATCATCTCTTTTGGGAATAGACTGTAAGACTATGATGTCTGTCACTTTAAATAGGAAAAGCCCCACAAAGAAAGTATAAAGTATAAAACTTACCCAACATCAAAGTTCCAAGAACACTGGTAAATTAAGTAGTGTCTGTCAGGTTCCGTGGATATTTTGCTTTTTTTCCTTCCACTTCATTTCCTTCCCCTCTGTACCCCTTGTTGCTCTCTTGTTTTGTCCCTCCTGTTAGTATTTAAACTTAGTTCTTTTCCTTATCTAGTTTTATCATGTTAGGTTATTCCTTGACTTTATTAGTATATTCTGGCACTTCCTTGTTTCTGTATCGTCTTCTTGCTCTTAGATGTTTTCACCTTTTGATTGTGTCCTCATTTGTTTCCTTAGTTTATTCCCTCTAGATAGTTTACTAATTTATTTCTTCCTTCTGTTTTCCAGTGTTTCCTTTAGATTCCCTCCTAGACTTATTATCTTTAGTTTCTAGTTTCTTAAGAGTTTTCTGTCTTCCTAGCCATTCCACCTCTGTCCCAGGTGTTGATTGTTTCCACCTGCCCTCTCCCTCTCACCTGCATCTGATTTCTCTAATTGGCCATTGGTCTTCTCTGTCACTTCTTCATTTCCTCCCCAGTATATATTCTACTCTCGTTCAATCACTACTCGCTGGTCTATCGTCATTTTTTCCCTGTCTGGTTCCTGATTCCTGCCCAGTTCCTGGTTTTTCCTCATCGCTGTATTTGTTGGTTCTCCTAAGTTATGTAAGTTCATTTCTACTACAACTACTACTACTTCTATTACATATTCTAGAATTGCGCTGCTCTGGATGGCTGGATGTTGGAGTGTCTCTGTTGGCTACATATTAGGTTTTTTTGTTGTTTTTTTTGTACATTGGTTCCTCTTTTTTTTCTTGAGGAAGATTGCATTTTTTTTTTTACCTGTATACTTTCTAGTTTTTGGAGCTGTGAAGCTGGAAGGATTTTTGCTGTAAAATGTTCACTTTTTGACAACTTGTTATGATGCGTAACCATGGCAACAATGTAGTTTACAGCCGGGAGCAGCTGATTTACATTGCAAAAGCTGAAATAATACCTTGACTGAAGCCACAAATCCCTGATGAGTTGAGAAAGAGGGGGCGTGAATGCAGAGCAGGAGCGAAAAGGGGACAGAGAAAGAGGAAGTTCAAGCCATCTCTTCCATTGATCATAATGGGCAACGTCAGATCATTGGCTAACAAGATGGATGAGCTCCAAGCCCTTACAAGGACTCAGCCAGAGTACCGAGAACCCAGTGTTATATGTTTTACGGAGACGTGGCCGCTGGATCATATCCCCGACTCTGTCTCTCTGACTATACGAGCAGACAGAGATCTGAAGACGAGCAGACAGAGATCTGAAAAGGAGGTGGAGCAGCAGTGGTTGTCAACAACAGATTGTGTCATCCAGGACATGTTACTGTGAACTGTCTTCTCTGCAGCCCAGATGTCGAACTCTTGGCAGGAAGTTTTCGTCCATATTTGCCAAGAGTTCACCAGTGTAATTTTGGCAGTTCTTTACATTCCACCTTCAGCCGTTGCCGACAATGCATGTGATGTCATCAGTACCGTTGTTGCTAAGCTAAAGACACAGCACCCCAATGCATTTGTGGCAATATCTGGTGATTTTAATCATGCCTCGCTCTCTACTAAACTTCCAACATTTCAACAGATTGTCAGCTGCTCCACAAGAGAAAACAAGACCTTGGATTTGTTTTATGCAAATGTAAAGGATGCATACTTGTCCAAACCAAGACCTCCTCTGGGACAATCGGATCACAATCTTGTTTTTCTCTGTTCAGAATATAAACCCCTTGTTCAGAGGCAACCTGTGACAAAACGAACTGTGAGAAAATGGTCACAGGAAGCTGAAGAAGCCCTGCAGGGTTGTTTTGCAACCACAGACTGGATGACTCTTTGCCAAGCACATGGAGAGGACATCAATGCCATGACTGAGTGTGTGACTGACTATATAAACTTCTTTGTGGATAACATCATCCCCACCAAAACAGTGAGATGCTTCCCTAACAACAAACCCTGGATCACCAGTGACCTGAAGGAACTGCTAAACAAGAAAAAAAAGAGCAGTTTGTGAGACTGAAGAATTGTCTCAAACCAGGTGGTCAGCAGCACAGGAGCACCACAGGGGACCGTACTCTCTCCATTCCTTTTCACTCTGTACACCTCAGACTTCCAGTACAAATTGGAGACCTGTCATCTGCAGAAATACTCAGATGACTCTGCAATTGTCGGGTGTATAAGAGATGGACAAGAAGCTGAATACAGAGAGCTGGTGGACCGCTTTGTGACATGGTGTGGAAACAATCGTCTAACCTTGAATGTGAACAAAACAAAGGAGCGTCTTCAGTCGGAGGCTTCTTCAGTTTCGCTGCAATACAGACAGCTACAGGAAATCCTTCCTGCCCACAGCTATCATCATCGACAACAACTCCTTAAAGAATTAATTATATGAGCTCTACAAACACTTAATTTCCCTCTGGGATCAATAAAGTATTTTTTTCATTATTCTCCTTGTTTTTTTTTTTTTGTTACCATTATATCATTTTAAGTTTTATTTTGCTGCCTTTGGGTCCAATTAATACACAAATATGACAGTGCCATTGTATTGATAAAAAGCACTCAACATTTAATCATGTTTTCAAATAAATTGGTACTTACTAACAACCTCAGTTATTGGTGGAGCAACTGGAACTGTACTGTTTTTTTTTTTGTTTTTTTTTTAGATTTGCAGCCATGATAATTGTGATTAAAACGCATTGTTTATTACAATACAGAAATAAAAAATGGCCCTTGTAACAATAATTGATACAATCATTGCCCAGCTTTGGTAGAGACTACCACCGCTCATTGGCCAGTACAGCAGCTGGTTACCATGGAGACTGAAACTGAGCCACAGAAGAGACTTTGCTGAGCTGATGCAAAGTCTTTTGAAATGCATAGTGCAGCATTATCATAATAAAAGTGATGGACGGAGCTCCTTTAGTTTCTACAGCTTGACTGGCGCCGTTTTTCAAAGAAGTAAACATTTGCAAATGCCATCAAACTGGCAGCTAACATCATGACAGAGGGACACATTTATGGAACACCAAAAATGCTCAAAATTAAATATATTTAAACAACATATTTTAATATCTAAATGAATAAATATTAGATAAATATATAATGTGACAATGAAATTGTGGGGAAAAAACTGCATATAAAATTCAAGCTGATTGGTATGAAACATGTTTTATATTCCTTTAAAAATGTATTTATATAAAACATTTAATTGTACATTTTTACCTAATTATAGAAATATATTTTTTAATTTTTATTTAATTCCAACAGTTTTTATTCCAGGACATCATTTTCACAAGGCAGCTTTCATTTTTATAATGATTTTTTTTCCCCCGCGGCTTAGTAACTTCATAATGAGACTTTTCAACTGAATGAGTTCATCTGTCAATCAGGGTCAGTGGGTTGGACCTTAACGCTCATTGGCTGGTGCTTAAATGTTACTCTTCCTGAATAACTGTTCTAACTCACTGTGAGCAGCCTGTACAGCTAGCAACAAGCTATGTCTGAGTTGCAGGAACTTCATCCAGCTCTGGTTACTCCAGCAAATTGAGAGTTTGACAAGAATGGCTGGCTGGAACAATATTTGAGCAAGTAGAGGAGGGGGACTAAAAAGTGAAGTGAGCGTGTATGAGTGGATAAGTAACTGCATGTCTAGTTAAGAAATGGACTGACACTTGCTGTTTGATGCTGTTTCTCCTGGTTAACCAGTAATACATTCTTAGATTCTGAAATCAGTTTTCTCATCGGTTTATGAACACTCGTAAAAATTCCTCAACAACGGGTAAATTGAAGTATAGACAATGAGAGAGGAAATAAATTCAGGAAACACAAACCTTCATGAATCTTTTCCCATACATATCCAGTCTCAAAAAATAACTAAATCAAACCCATAATTCTCCATTCTTTCCCAGACTTTTTAGGATCTCAAGAGAAACTTAACCCATTAAACAGGAAGAAAGCCAGTAAGCTATTGTCAAAATGCAATATGTGTGCAATTACATAATAAATACCTTTTGGGTGAAGGACAGGAAAATCCTTTGTGTGTGCATGTCATCCTTTATGCTTCACTTAGAGCAAATATGCTTTCTTTTTTTCAGCTGCTTGTGATTGAAGTTGCTGATTGACTGTATTGATGTTCAAATGATAAGATGATTGTACGATAAACTTTTAACTTATGACGTGACGTACAATAACAACTGCAAAGAAAGAAAAAAGCTGGTGTTTAGCCTGGTATTTTTTCTGAAGGGGTGAAACTTGATATATGTCTGAGCTTGTTCTTTATCTACGATACCAAGTGACAGGGTAACATGCCCCATTACAGGCTCTTCTGCTTGGAACACATGACGACCATCTTTTATTTTCTAGCGAAGAAAAAAACAGACGCCACTCGGCTGTCAGGACACTAAAATTTCATACTGATACTAAAAGTACTCGATACGTGATATCATTTTTGATAGTACAGCATCATTTTTTTTTTTTTTAAGAACAGGGTTCTTTCTAGTTTGAGCAAAAAATATGGTTACAATATGACAATATTTTAACTTCCTCTATAAGAGCAAAACCAATCAGTAGGGGACAACACAAGATAATAACAGAATAGGTGTTAATATTCTATATGGAAGTGTTTACCTTTGATCAGCAAATATTGCATGTCTTTATGCGTTTTTATTTGCTGTTGATACAAAAAACATTTTACTAATGTAGGACAAACAAAGGACGCTGCAAAGGACAAGATGGATGGATGGATGGACAAACAAATCAAAGATCATTCTGTACTAAAATAACTCAGAGGTTTGCAAACAGAAAAGGATTTGGTTTAGATGAAATTTGAAATCTGTGGAGATCACTAATAGGGGATGCAAATGATTTGATTTACTAAGAACAAGCATTTCTAGAACCAACTTTCCACCACTGGGGAGTCGAGAGATTTGTTCCAGGCATTTACCAGAGCATCCAGCAGTCAGTCAAAGCAGTGTGCCGCAGGGGAGGCGTCATTCATTACAACAACACCACATTTGAGAGATTGGAAGTGTTTCCTTTTGCGTTTGCACAAGGCCACTTGTATTTTGCAATCGTCCAGCGTTTGGGATGATGCACATGTGAAAATGTCTTCATACACTTGCTGATTCTAATGCTAAGCCCCTGTACACTTCATATTATAACATTTAGCATGTCAGGTTACATACAATACTGTTTAGGAAACTATGAATTTGAGTCCAAACATGTGGAACTTCAAAGTTTTATTTCTTGTAAAATATGTAAAATCTGAGGAAACGGAAGATTAAAGCCGCGTTCACACCGGTCAGCGCGTCCAGGCGTCAAATCGCTCAAACGGACGAAAGTCAACGCTTTAAAATTAAAACCCAGCTGCTTGCACACTTGTGGTCTGCGTCGGCGCGTCGGGGGCGTTAGCGTTAGCTAGCGTAGCGTTAGCTAACATAACAAGAAAGTTAAAAGAAAAAATATTTTTTTCTATGTTTAACTGCTTACCTGGCACTCCAATATCCTCCGATATCTTCCTCCAAATCAGATCCGATCTCTTCCTGTCTTTGTAAAAAGACGAAGACGGGTCATACAGTTCACGGACATTACATACAGCGACGATCAGTTTGTCCTCCATCTTGAATAAAAAATTTGCCGATTCACCCATGGAAGGAGTTACTACGTCAGTACAACGAGTCGCTCTGATTGGTTGACGCCGCGCGTCTGCTGCCCGAAAGTTCAGTTTTCCCAACTTGACGCAGCAGACGCCCCGACGGTCCGGGCATCAGCCACGTGGACGCGCGCGACTTGCTGCTTGGCAGTTTGGCGCCCACTAGATGCGTAGATACCATAGACTTGCATGTAATCTAGCTGCCCTGCTGCCTGGACGCGCTGACCGGTGTGAACGCGCCTTAAGACATTGTCCAAACGACTTCAGAAAAAGGAAGACGTTTTTTGGTAAATTGTTGCGCATACGTGGGTAAATTTGAAGTTACTTTTTGGACGACAGGAAATATATTAAAGTATGTTTAACATACGATTCTATTCGATTGAAATTCAAAACTACTTTATTGATCCCTAAGGAATTAAGTGTTGTTGTAGCTCATACAATTAATTCTTTAAGGAATTGTTGTAGATCGTGATAGCTGTGGGCAAGAAGGATTTCCTGTCGCTGTCTCTGTTGCAGTGACACATAAACCATAAACATTTACACATAAACCCAGTTAAAGGTTTACTGTCATAATGTGCGGACACGGGAACAATAATGGCTTACAGCCATAAAATGACGTCGAATATGTTGATAAATTTGATGGAAACATTAATCTTACCTTCCTTGGTCCCGAACTACATCCTCTTACTCTGGAAATATAAGGCCTATCGAAATTATTCTTTCACTGTGCGTATCAAGCAGGCTTTGATGAAGAATCATGGTTCGTTTCATGTGTGTACCTCAATCTGTCTAGGAGCAGTGATTTTGTAAAAATGAGCATAATTTTGGCATTTTTGAATCTGAGCCGTTTTAGCGAAGAGAAGATTTGTTACACTCGAACAAACAAAACTTATGGAGAAACGGTAACGGGTATCAAAAAAATTGTTGAATCATGAGCGTCAGGAAGGTCTGAAGTTATATTGGCACAAGGCTCATGTTTCTACGTCGCATCGTTAATGAGATATAACTTTACGAATATGAGTCAGAATCCAGCCGTCCTCCTCTGAATTTTTGCTCAGACCCAATGCATTCCAATGGTCCCTCCTGTGTGCGGCCACTTTGCTTCGGGTCGATTTGCCAAAAAACTGTAACTGTCACATAAATATTGGTGACATTTCCTCAATCAAAAATTTATAACCTACGTTTTGATATATAATATGTGCAGAAAGAGTGAAATATGAGCGAGTGAGCGGAAGTTGTTCGTGGAAAATCAGCAAAGTGGAAAAGTGAAATTCTGCTAGAATGGGCCACTCTAGCTTAATTGCTTCGCTCCCTTAGACATTCATGTATTTTCAGAAATCTGACCATTTCGAGACCAAAAATTTGAGGAAGGATTGTATGAAAACGGTACAAGTTAGGAAGAAGCCGAGACATACAGTAATAGCTGAAGAGTATGACTACATTTTAAGATTTGAATGGTGTTTCTAAGTGGAAGTATGTGGAAGTACTTAGTTATGTAGCATTCACACTAACAAGTGTTATAAAGCACATTATGAAATAGTTTAACATGCTGCTACGTCTCACTAAATAAACACTAATATCTGACTGGTTAAACTCCACAGCAACTCAACTGCAGACAGGTTTAAAGCTCAAACCAGCTCAGAGGGGCTAACTACTTTTCTATAGTAGTATTAGCAAGTTTGAGAAATGTTGATTTTTAAAGTCGAGAGATAAAATAAATTCATGATATCTTCAGGACACAATTTTCACAATTTCAAATAATTTAAATAAATAAAAATGTAATTACTAGGATAAGAATATATTAATTTATTTGACAAATGCATTTCAAGTTTGATTAAAATTTTTACATATATAAATCTTGGGACATTTTTATTGATTGGCATGTCTGGCTCTCCTGCTGCGGTCCAAATTGTCTGTACAGTTGGCTATTTCCGGCTACAGTTTATGTGACATTTTTAGTTGTGATCTGCCAAAGTTATGGGCATAACGTTTTAGCAGCTGAGACAGTCAGTTCTTTTCATTTACTGCCGCTCACCTCTAGCCCATATCCGGTGTGCAGCGGTGAGGACTCGCCTTGTCATGTTAGGTGAAACTAGGGCATAGAGCGAACGGAAAGTCTGCTGTACCTGGGCTGTGAGGCGTTCTTTTTTTCTTCCTGCCTGTAGCGGGTTGAGCAGTTTGTAGCTACAGCGTTGGAGCAGCCTAATAAACTGAAAGTCAGAAGTTTTCTCTGAGGCCAAACCACTTCTTTATTTTGGGGAGGGGGGCGAGGGGGATCTGAAACTACTACTGCAAGGACGATGGCGAAGAAAAAAATGAATAAAAGTGGTTTTATGTAATTTCCAAATCAGGACTATTTTCCTTCACAAACCAGCAGAAAGTCTAGATACTAGGGTTTAAAAAGACTTCTGTAGAAGTTGAAGTATCAAGTCAGGTTTTTTACTCAAGTAAAAGTTAAAAGTACTGGATTCACTACTTAAAGTGTAAAAGTAATGTCATTTAAAAAATGACACTAAAGAATAAAGCTTTAGCCACACCTAGATATGAAGATATGATGACTACTGTAGTTGCCTATAAATATTGTAATATTGCCTTGTCCTGGCTGGACTGTGAAGTGGTCACAGCCAGAGGTCAGCTACACTAAAAAGATCAGCAATTTTAAGTCATCATCTTTCTGTCTATATATATATAATTTATTAGACAGAAAGATGATGAATCAAGATAGATCAATATCTATTCAGTTTTCTTTCTTGGTTTGGCAATATGCAGTTTTCATTTGTTAAGAACGGCCTCGTTAGGAGAGGGGAGGGGCTGTGTGCCCATGGTAGCGACATACTGACCATGGCAAGGGGTTAACATACGCCTTGGACGTTAATACCTTAATAAGGCATTAATCCACGCCTTATTTTTGATACTGATGGCTTGCCATAGTTGACTGTAACCTGACATACAGTCAAGTCAGCTGGAGGCTGATCAGAGTAGAACACACCCGGCCATTATGTGTGATTGAGGAAGCAGTGAGCCTGTGCCTGGTGAGTGCAACAACAGACTGAAAACATCTGGGGCTGAAGCCTCTGTTAAATCGGCTAATGATGCCACTGCAGCTGAGGACGTGGAGGGAGAGTCACATCAGGGTGGAGCATCATGGTCAATGGTAATTCAGATCATTTATCTAAATGGTTATTAATAGTTTGAAGTTAATGTTAAGGGGCACAGGCAGACCTCCACACACACCCTCTCCAAAAAATAAAAAAATATACATATTGATCTTTTTTCAAAAAGGGGCACTTGGAAACACAGATGACACTTATACCAAACCCTTATATGTAGATCATGATATTTACAGTGAAATATATCTGTTGCATAAAAACAAGCAATGAAATGCAAGTTTGAAGCAAAAACCCAAAGATTATTTCCTTTTTAACAATCCTACAGATATAATAAACAATAGCAGGATAAAAACATAATCTAGTGTGCAAAGCAGAATTTCACAAAAATTAAGTTCTTAAAAAGCACGTGACCAGACACAGAGGGCATTCCTGCTGTAACGGGTTTAGTCGTACATTCCTGGTTTCCACTGGTGTTTGGGTCATTGAGGTTGGAAGGCCTCTTTGCCATCACCCTAATCTTTAGCCCTCTTAACAGATTTTCTTTTGGATTGAAGTCAGGCTCCTGGCTGGGCCACTCGAACATTTATATTATCTCCACAAACAAGTAGCATATTGGTGAAATTAAAAGATTAACTTAAAAATCTACTAGTCGAATGAATAATTTTAAGCTAAACTGTACAAATGACATACAGATTCGCTGCAATATACATTAGACCCTCCCTAAAATAGATAAACGGAGTACAGGACATAGTTTTGTAACTTGTACAGAATTAATCTAAATGCTTTCTTGTTCAGTCGCTGCAACACACCTCATTCTTTATGTTGAAATTTGTGCTTAGACTTCTTCCCTCTAGTATTGGCTGTTATGAAGGTGGAGGCATGGTGGGGCTACGTAGTTTATCTGATGGGCGATAGTTCTTAGTTATTGTGGCAGAACAGACAGTAGATAAAGCTGGTACTTGAAAATCACATTTTGCTATTCCAGTCTGCCCTGATCCTCTGCATGAACCTGTTTCATGTTTTATTTGTTGCAAATTATTAGGAGATTTCCTGATAATTTTATAGAGTTAGAAAGTGTTGTCCATATGACTCATGAGCTTTGTTACAACCGTATAGCATGCAGCTGCACACCGATTTACAGACTGGTCCAATTTGACCCATTGTCTTGGTTTTGGTCAGGATTCTGTCAGCAGTATTTTGGAAGAGCTTTAAAGACGTAAATCTGTTGAGTTAATTAAAATTTACGTCATTAATGAACGTATTTATTTTTAGCCTGAAGAACAATGTTCAACAGGTATTTTAAATGTTGCGGTATTGGGATGATTTATCTATCCGCTGAGAGGCTATGATGGGTCCTTTAGATTTGTATGACGCGCTGGGGCCTTAACAGAAACGCTGGATCCAGGATGCTTTTGATGATTTATTATAACATGCGGCTATCACAGCAGTACAGTAAGTGTATGAAGAAGGCAGGGATATTCAGTCGTGTGAATACTTGACAGAAAATAAACCAGGAATAAAGGGATTGCGGTCAAAAAAAATTACGGCTACCCATGACTGCCTCTCCCCTCAGCTACCTCTCCAGAGGTGAGTGCGCACCCTTGAAACCTCTGTACACGCCCCTCAAGCACGCACACACAAGCGCACTAACGCACTCGTGACACACACAAGGTGGTGGCAGACACACATGCTATGATCACCCAACTAGGTGTCTTCTATACATCAAGATTTCTTCTACTAGTTTTGCAGAGTCATTCTTTTGTGTGCGCATCAGATAAAATGTTCCTCTATGTGTAACATAAGAACGTTTTTCTTGACTCATCTTTGTCCTCATCTTGACAGTTGATTGCAAAACTAGAACAAGCCCTAGCGTTTATGTTTTACAAGGAAATGTGCGTGTTTTAGCTGAAGGGAGATGACATTCCAACTTTTCTTAAGTTGGGCTTAGTTCCATGTTCTGTCCTGTTGTTTCTGTTTGGTCTGTTCCTGATTTTTAAGCTGAAAAAATGTACTTCAGACAGTCTCCTCCTTTTCTGTATTTTGTTTCATTCTTCATCTGCTTATTATCTGTTTTTGCCTCCTGTTTTGTGAAGCACGTTTCAATTTATGTAACATGCAGTTTTTTTATTCTTCCTCGCGCACAGTGTCTTGAGTCTGACCAAGTTAATTTGGTCATCCCACCCAGCTGCTGGTGTCAGATTTACAACAATGTAGCTCACCAGTTTGCAAGGATACACTGAAAGAAAACTTAGAAGAAAATGCCCTCCTTATAAGAGTTTTTAAAAATAGGTATAGAGGAAAATTTACCATCTTTTGTTTCTATAGTTATTGGATTTGTGAAAATAATTACTAAGACTGCACAGTATATCCCCAAAATATGTGGCAATTACAATATCAATGTAGGAGATTTTTAATATTAAGAGGGACTCTTTGGAGAGCAATAGTTGTTGGCTCATATATTCCAAGGGTTATAAACTTGCATATTTCATGCTAATGTAATAATTAGCTAGTTGGTCAGGCTTTCAATTCAGCAGATGTTCACACAGGGCACCAAGGGCATTGCCCCAAATGCTAAAGATCACAGAGTGATGGAAGTACAGACAAGAAAGAGAGGAATGATAAAGACAATAGGCATACACTGTTACTGATATCGACGTCACAGTATTTGCTATTGTTATCGCCATCGTAAGGTTTTCTAATATCGTGCAGCTCTACTTCCTATGGTCATGAAGGTGGTTGCTATTTGCTCTTTTTAACACCGTTTTAAAGATGGTAATGCAGCTATGAAAAATCAAAGCTGACATGAGATCTGAAAGACTGACACTCTGCTAACACTAACAAGCACCCTATTCTGACTTGAACACCGATCACTGTGAGCCTCACCGTCCGAAGCCTGATGTTGGGTTCATATCGTCTAACTCTGTTTTTCAATAAGGTTTCACTGAGAGTTCCCCAAATGTCCCACCTGCTGGGTGACTGATGTCAGTGGGTAGAGTAGTCGCTAAACAATCATAAAGTTGAGAGTTCAACTCACAACATGTCGATGTGCCTCTGGGCAAGCCACTTATCACCTAGTTGCCCATGGATCTCGGTGCATGAATGTGTATTTTTTGAGTATGAATGGGTGAATCTGGCTACATTGTAAAGCGCTTTGAGTGGTCAGTGGGATTCAAAAAGTGCTATATAAACTGAGTCTGTTCAACATAGTAATGAGCAAATAGATACTTTTGGTGTTGTCAGGGTGATTTGATTTGATTTTTTGGACTCTGAAACCATAGGCTTTAGGCTGTTGAGTCAGATATAGACCTCAGATAGAAGAACATATATAACCTGCTGTCGTAAAACCTGTCTTCCTCTCTCTCTGTGTGCTTCCTGTGTTTCAGAGAAGAGGATAAAGTTGTTCTCCAGCACCACAAACTGACCTCCAGCCATGACTCCACGCTTCAGAGTTAATTTCAACACTATGATTCTCCTGGTTTTCCTGCAGGGGGCAGCAGTGGTGATGTTCTGCAACTGGTACATTCAGCTAAGCCCCTGCGACTCTGCTCCTACAGACCGCAAAGTTCACGTTTTGTTGCTGTCGTCGTGGCGATCTGGTTCATCCTTCCTGGGTCAGGTGTTCAGTCAGCACCCATCGGTTTTCTATCTTATGGAGCCCGCATGGCACGTGTGGACCAAAGTAGAGAAACCCGGAGCACGGACTCTCCGAATGGCCGTGAGGGATCTAATGCGGAGCGTGTACCAGTGTGACTTTTCAGTGATGGATGCCTACCTGCCTGAAAACTACAATGTTTCCACCTTGTTTATGTGGTACCAGAGTCGGGCGCTGTGCTCGCCTCCAGCCTGCTCCCTCACACTGCGCAGTCAGATGAGCAATGAGACCCAGTGCCAAAATAAATGTGATGCTCGAGGTTTGGAGAAGGTGGAGGAGGCCTGTCACACTTACAGTCATGTGGTTTTAAAAGAAACTCGATTTTTGGAGCTGGAATCCCTTTATCCCCTTCTGCAAGACCCCAACCTGGACCTTCGCATTGTTCACCTTGTTCGAGACCCTCGGGCCGTGATGCGGTCGAGAGAGGAATCAGCCAAAGCCTTTGACCGGGATAACGCCATAGTCCTGGAGCAGAGAAACGTGCCAGCAGCTGACATGCAGTATGAAGTCATGCAGGAGATCTGCAGAAGCCATGTGCGGATCAATGAAAGAGCAATCCTGAAGCCTCCTCCATTTCTGAAAGGACGCTACAAGATGATTCGCTATGAAGATGTGGCACGCAACCCGCTTAAGGAGATCAATGATGTGTACGACTTTGCAGGTTTAGAGATGACCGGTGAAATGGAGGAATGGATCTACAGGGTGACCCACGGAAAGGGGAAAGGCAGCAGGAAGGAGGCTTTTCAGATCACCTCTAGGAATGCCGCTGATGTCTCGCAGGCTTGGCGCACCATGCTGCAACACAGCAAGGTGAAACGCATTCAAGCGCTGTGTAAAGGGGCCATGTCGCTGCTGGGCTACAGGACAGTTGACAGCGATAAAGAGCAAAAGAGACTCGATATAGATGTGCTTGTTCCACGGGAACCATATGAGTTCAGCTGGGTTCCAGCTAAAGCTCAGCATACAGGGAGCAGCTAAAAGTTCCCGGGTCTGCTTCATGTTTCAGTTCCTCTCAGAGACCCCAAGCTTGATCTATCACAGAGTAATCGAGCTATCGCTGTCAAACACTGGCTTTGTGAGACACTGTGAAAAGTGCAAGCTGCTCTGTATGACAGTCAGTACGTTTACATGCACAGCTAAATCGAGCTTTTTGGAGTAATCGGACTAAAGACTTCCCTCCTGCAGCGAGCCGAGTCCCAGTTTACATGTTACTCCGAAAATCGAATTATTGAAAGAAGTGTGCCAACCACCACAACGGTAGGTGGCGACATGCAACCCTTCGTGTGGCATTCTTTCGTTTCGCGTCACACACTCAGGGTTAACAAACACTTGTGGAAGAGAAGCCGACATAGTAAAAAAAATGGATGACGACAACGCTGCCGCGCTGTAGATTTGATCGTATTACAGCGTATTACATCGCTTTTTTTGTTGATTACGGGGCTTCCGAGCTCATCATTTCCTGGAGGGGCAGGGCACAGCTCCTGATAGCTCGGCTTCTCAAGGCGAGAGTATATAGAAATTCTAATTTCTAGTCGCATTATCTAGCTGCAGTAGTCGAGCTTCTGAAACTCCAGTTCGGTTCGACTCCAGCCGGACTAAGGTGTATACATGCATTTTAAAAGTCAGATTTTTTAAAAGGCAATAATTTGAATTTCTCTTGCTGCATGTAAACGTACTGACTATAGCATGTGGGTGTATGACAGTGGGGGGAAAAGACTCACTTCTATAAACAAGTTTTGCAGGATTTACACTACATTGCATTTTACAGAACATCACTCACACTTTCTGTTCACAGTTGCCTTGAAAAAGTCACAATTGAGCTTGAAGACTAACTAATGAAGCCTCTTTTCATTGCTTTCCACTTCTCTGTGATTTCTGCTCAGTTCTGTGATGGACTCTTCTCTTCCCTTCATCTTTTATTTATTTTAAAACAACAGGTGGAGTTTAATCTAATCATACTGAGAGATCATGTTTGTCGCATGGATCTACAGATTCTATGAATGTGAAGATAACCCATGACAATTTTAATGTTATTTTGTCCCTAACAACTAACTTTTGTATTTATGTGTTATTATATTTGTTAGATTATTATCTTTATCTGGATTTTTTTGTCTGCAACAACACAAAATACTGAAGAGTTGTTTGGTGATACGGGGTTTTAAACATTTTTTACAAATAGAAATCTCCAAAATGTGACGTGCAAATGTATTCAGCTCTCCAGGGTAATAATTTGTAGAAATCACATCCTGCCATAGATTCTGATTCTCATAGATTTTCATTTAGTTCTGGACTTTGACTAGTCCATTCTAACACATGAAAATGTCTTGATCTGCATGTTAAGGATCGCTGTCCTACTGAAAGGTGAATCTCTCTCACAGTCTCAAGTCTTTTCCAGCCTCCAACAGGTTTTCTTCCAGTCTTGCCATGTATTTAGCTTCTTCCAACTTCCTCATCTCTGCCAAGGAAACATATACTCCCCACCAGTGTTACTTTTCCTAAACATCCAGTGTTGGACCAGCATTTAGTAACCTTAACACTCTCCCGTAGAGGCCAGAGTTGCTGACTCTGTATAACCTAACTCTGCTTTAAATCTCTCCAGAACTTCATCCCTGACCGGTCTGCCTTGTTCCTCGGTCTTCATGATGCTGGTTGTTCTGTAACAAAACCTCTGAGGCCTTTACAGAACGGCTGGATTCATGCTGAGATTACATCACATTCAAAGTGACTTTATTTACTGATTAGATGAATTCTGAGTGTTTATTGGAGTATTAGAATAAAGAGGGCTGGATACAAATGCACATAACGCATTTCAGATTTATATTAAAACTAAATAAAACTTTGAAAGCCATGCAACATTTTCCTTCCACGTCACAATTTTGTGCCTTTTTGTGTTGTTTCTATGACAAAAAAACATCTCAGTGAAATACATTGAGGTTTGTGGTTGTAACGAGGCCAAAATGTGGAAAAGTTAAAGGGTTATAAAAACCTTTGCAGGACACTCCATATGAACCCTTTTGCTTTATGCTAAGTAGCATACAGAGTTTATTTATCTTTGAATCTGTTATTTTCCTCATGCCCAGTGATTTCTGGAGTCTCTACAGCTGAGGTGGAGAAACTTCCTGAGACTTCTGGAAACTCAAAGGTCACATTATACTGGGGTGCACTGGCACAAATCTGATTTACATAAAGTGAACTACATCAGTAGGGTTTGCAAATATCCCCCCTTACATGTAGTTCAGTGTTGTGCTTTGTGCCCAGTGTTTCGCAGGAGCACATTTATGAGGGTACGTTTATATTTTCTGAGAACTCTGATCTCAGTGTGGCTTTTTATTCCTGAGAAACTTGAACTGAGCACAGCTCATTGAGATACTATTGAGGGGTTACTTAAAACTGAGAGTTTTAGGACAAACTTTGGCTTCTTCTGCAGAAAAGAATATTTCTCAATATTTTCCTTCAAAGACAGGATTTGGTTGTCTGCTGTTTGTGCTGCACAGGGTCAGGCTGGTACACCCTTGTCCACTTAAAACCACGACATCTAACCATTTCTCTATGACAATATAAATGTACATAGTGTTGCCCAGAAAACCAGCGTGTGTTGCTTATTTATATCATCAATAATGCAACATTTCCCCGCCATTGGTGTTCAGACTTGTAGCTCATGATATATTCCTTTAAATGTCTGAAATTCAAAAATCTCTTTAAAAAAGGTGTTTAAGGAGTACAGGGAAGCGGAAAGATGAAAAGGGATAACTGTGTAGCACCAAACTGTGACGTTTATACACAACACAGTGGCCAACAATGAAAAATGTGTAATAGAAAACTTTGAAATGTGAGTTTATAAAGGAAACTGCCATTTATCCAAGGAGGAGGAAGAAGTCAGGGGAGACACATGCTGTTTTTTTTAGCAATACTTTGTACATTTCGCAGTGTTTTGTTTGGCCCTGCAAGGTCACTTAAGGCTAATACTACACATGTAGTAAATATAACCAATAAAGTATATTGTTTAAGGCTAACTCAGAAAGAATCCTCACCTGTAGGTGATACAGTACCGCAAACTTCTGCGCTCTGACGCGTGAAGGTGATTATTTTGGCAACACACAAATAATGTCAAACATTTCTGATCCTTCACACAAACAATGACATGGTAACCTGTTTCTCTTATCATGAGGGCATCAGGTTGTTTCCACCTTTATTTATGGTACTATCCTGTCCTCGGCGGTAAGAGCGTTAAAGAAGTTGAACAGAATTTGTTGAAGCTGCACTAAGCAGCTCAATAAATTACAACATTATGAGAAAGTTAATTTATTCCAGTAATCCCATTGAAAAAATGAAACTCAAATATTACATGGGCTCATACACACTGGGTGACATATCCTAAATGTTTTTCTTTAAATTGTGCTGACTATATCTTAAGCTTCACTAATGAAAAAAAAAACAAATTATAAAAAAAAAGTTATGTGCAAAAATCAGTTGACCAAAAAGTATGTCAATGATTATGTGAACCATAACACAGACCTCAAGAGACCCCTAAAGGCTCGCATACGTTCTACTAACACTTTTTCCTTCCACTCAACCTTCTATTGTTTTGCTTGGACACTGCACTCTGAAGATCCAACTTCTTTGACTTCTTCTTCCACCAGCTTATCCAATCATGTGGAGTGTCAGTGACCACCTGGTGGACAACCGTCAATGTCAGCAGTCTTCCCAAGGCCGTGTAGACCATAACCTTTGTATTAAAAATCCTTTCCTAATTGCTCTGATGTGTACCTAAAATGTCCAGAGAAGCTGAATTTTAGATTTTTTGGATCAGCTGTCAGCAATAATCACAGAAATGAACAGAAATAAACACTAAGTATATTGCCTTGTGTGTTTCACTCTTTGACTTGAATGACTGAACAATCATTTTACTTTTTGATCATTTTTTGCATTACTGAGATGCTCCTATGTGATTTTATTTCCTGTATGTAACAAATAAAAGCAAAAGTTTCATTTCATTATTCTCATTGGAGTGACTGGAAACGTGGGTTATTTTAAGTCCATTTTAGTGATCTTTTTTTATTCTAAATCTTTTAGTGATTTAATATCCAAACCATACACTTGGTGATGTTTTGATTTTTAGTCGTAGGATTTTCATTTTGACTGAAAAACATAATTTTCTTAATGGACCAGATTTTTATTTTCCAAACTGTAAATGTATTCACACATTTTAGTTTAAATGATCAGATGTGTTGAAGAGGTAGTTTAATATAAGTTGTGATTATTTATGTTAACTGAGTACTTTATGTGAAAATGTTGATGAATCAGACCTTTAAGGTTTGAGCCTCCATTTTTGCATGCTGACTGCAGTAATATGTACTGTTACAGTAAAACTAATGCACAGCATTTCAGTTGTGACTCAACAAAACGTGGGTGTGTTATAAGAAAGCAATGTTTCAGTTTTAGAAACTTAGAGTTGCACTAATGTATCCAAGGTGTGTATTTTTGTGAATTTTAAACCAGCTTTGTAACGTTTCACATGTTTAGAGGTTTAAATCAGCATGTGGTGAAGAATGTAGGAAGTTAGAAAGATTATGAAGCAATTAGCCCCTGGTAGAACGGTTTTCTGGTCCCTTTTTATCTCTTCATGTTTCTGTTGCATCTTCCTTTTTCATCAGTTTGTTTTTTACTGTTCTTTGTCGCTGCAGATGTTCGGATTTGTTTCCCCTGTCTTTGTTATTTGCATCGCTTTCTAAAATATAGTTTTTTGAGTCACAACTTTGTGTTTCTGATCAGTTTAAGTTGTTTTTTTTCAGAGAAATTTTGTGCCTTTTAATTGCATTTTTCATTCATTTCTCAAAATAAAATGTCACGCATTGTACTAGAAGGTCTGACCCAGGGGCTTCTCCATCTGGTACAGAACTGTAATCCATCCATGCTCATGTTGTTGGAATATATTATTAGTGCCTTAATGTATGTTGTATGTTCATTAAAATTTACTCAAAAAGCAGAACTGTGTTGAATGCATGCTGTTAATTTCCAGTGTTTCATTCTGAATGACAAGGTGCTGATCTGTGCGAAAATAGCAGAGAAATAAAAAACTGCATCCAACAACAAAACTAAATCGGCTGAATATTTTCTATAATGGAACAAATGAAAGTTGCAAGAAGGAAAATAAATATAGCTTATGCATCACCGTTTAGCAGCAGTCACTGCCAACAAACAATCTTTGTGATTATGAAGAGACGTCTGCATTCCCCAACAGGTATTTCAACATCTCATCTTGAGCAAAATGATCAAGCCGGTTTAAACTACTGTCGCCGTGCTGCAATTTTTACATTTTTTATAGATGTTCAGGAAGAATAAAACCTTTGCTCATGGAGGGAACGGTCCACAGCCCTGCGACTGAGGCTGGCCTTTCTGGGACTTGGTGGTATGTTTCTCTCCAGGGTACTTTGGCAATCTTGAAAATAAACAAAAGCTCCGCCATCTTTCACAATAGATACAGCTTCAGAGCTTTACAGCTCTGTAAACATAGAATTTTAGTGACTGGATAAAAGCATAAGTTTTGTCTAATTAGTGTAAAGTGGTGGTTATGACAGTTGCCACCTCAGTCAATACTAGGATCCCCAGGCACTGCTGTGAAAATTGCTTTTTAAAGCAGAAGTACAGCAGTCTCATATTTTGTATTAACTTAATTAATAAAACCTAGAAAAAAATTGCATTGTCTGTTTGGTTAAAACATATAGTTTAATTCATTCCATTTGTTCTCTAATGTCAAAACTTCCATCAGAGTTGCAAATTTAAACAGAAAGTAGCTACACCAAAAATTGAGTTAATATGTTAACTTAGGTTCAGGAGCAGGACCACGCCTCAGGCCCACTTCCCCTTCAGCAATCTATACAAACTCGACTCACCTGGCCTCACATGCAACTAACAAGTCCCTAATTATCCATCGGTCTATATAAACTCAGCCTGCCTAGCGCCCTGCGTCTGTCTCGTTTGCTTCACACCCCTCCCAACCCACTCATGGTACCTTCTCGATCCATCTCATCTCCCCATCCCTTCCTACATCCCCTCCCTACATCCTTTCTTGCACCGGCTTACTCGCAGTCCTTGCCTCTTCTAACATCTCTCACTTTCAGGTTCTGTCTGGGGGGGGGGTCCTGAGCAGGCTCGGGAAAGATGAATTCCTGAAGACTGCACCCCACGCTGAGTCTTCTTCCCAGCCTCCATCGGCACTTCTCCCCAGACCATTTATCCCTTCCTTACAATAAACATTTAAATTCAGATCTTTGAAGCATGGTCCTTGCTCGTGAAATCAGAATTAAAAAGGGCAAAGCCAAGATTTCTGACCAACCCAACCTTGAAATAAAACTTAAAATTCAAGTCAAAACTGAAATTTAAGGTCAGAATTTTGACTTTTTAAGGGGTTCTAGAATTCAAAACCACATCTATGTTGTTATTGTTGGCATGTCAAATGTACCATACTAAAAAATCTGTGTCATCTCCAACCTGTTGTGCAGATGAGAAAATCTGCGATAACACATCCTAGGAGCTGCAGCCGACTTAGACACAACCCCTGTCACAGTTCTTAGGTTTTGCGTTTAAACTTAGTTATTTTCCTTATTCGGTTTAATTATCACTTTAATGTACTCTTTGGTATTTATTTTATGGCACTTCTTTGTTTTCATTCTCTCTTCATGCTCTTAGATGTTCACCTTTTGTTTGTGTCCTCCTTCTTATGTAGGGATGGGTATCGTTAAGGATTTATCGATACTACTACTCTTAACGATACTCCTTATCAGTACTTTTTTTTGAAAGACTAAAACAAAAGGGGAAAAACACAAATAATGAACTGTAGTTTAAGAGAAAAAAATTAACTTGATAAGAAGGAAGCTGTTGTTCAAAATATCCAGCATTTATTAATTGTAAGAATAAAATAGCAGGTTAACTGTAGTTTAAGAATTTTTTTTTAAACTTAGATAAGAAGGAAGCTGTTGTTCAAAATATCCAGCATTTATTAATTGAAGAAAGAAATGGCAAACTTATGTCCATGCTTCACGTGTTTGGTTTGCATACAAACATACATACCTGTTGTATCTGATTCAGTGGTTGTTGTTGCTGCAGCACTCAGGCGGTCAAACACCGTGCATCTTTTGGTTTGTAGTTGGTGTATTTTGGCAAGGTGTTGGGTCAAATTACTTGTGTTCCTGCCTTTGCAAGCAAAGCTTTTATTACATATGTGACAGCATGCATTGTCGGCATCTATTTTCGTAAAATGAAGCCATATTTTGGATCTTTTCGTTCGTTCTGCCATCGTATCTGTAATGGCACGTTCACACCGGTCAGCGCGTCCAGGCAGCAGGACAGCTAGATTAAATGCATGCTTACAGGTCCTTCTCAAAAAAATAGCATATTGTGATAAAGTTCATTCTTTTCCATAATGTAATGATAAAAATTTAACTTTCATATATTTTAGATTCATTGCACACCAACTGAAATATTTCAGGTCTTTTATTGTTTTAAAACTGATGATTTTGACATACAGCTCATGAAAACCCAAAATTCCTATCTCAAAAAATTAGCATATTTCATCCGACCAATAAAAGAAAAGTGTTTTTAATACAAAAAAAGTCAACCTTCAAATAATTATGTTCAGTTATGCACTCAATACTTGGTCGGGAATCCTTTTGCAGAAACGACTGCTTCAATGCGGCGTGGCATGGAGGCAATCAGCCTGTGGCACTGCTGAGGTGTTATGGAGGCCCAGGATGCTTCGATAGCGGCCTTAAGCTCATCCAGAGTGTTGGGTCTTGGGTCAACTTCCTCTTCACAATATCCCACAGATTCTCTATGGGGTTCAGGTCAGGAGAGTTGGCAGGCCAATTGAGCACAGTAATATCATGGTCAGTAAACCATTTACCAGTGGTTTTGGCACTGTGAGCAGGTGCCAGGTCGTGCTGAAAAATGAAATCTTCATCTCCATAAAGCTTTTCAGCAGATGGAAGCATGAAGTGCTCCAAAATCTCCTGATAGCTAGCTGCATTGACCCTGCCCTTGATAAAACACAGTGGACCAACACCAGCAGCTGACATAGCACCCCAGACCATCACTGACTGTGGGTACTTGACACTGGACTTCAGGCATTTTGGCATTTCCTTCTCCCCAGTCTTCCTCCAGACTCTGGCACCTTGATTTCCAATGACATGCAAAATTAGCTTTAATCCGAAAAAGTACTTTGGACCACTGAGCAACAGTCCAGTGCTGATTCTCTGTAGCCCAGGTCAGGCGCTTCTGCCGCTGTTTCGGGTTCAAAAGTGGCTTGACCTGGGGAATGCGGCACCTGTAGCCCATTTCCTGCACACGCCTGTGCACGGTGGCTCTGGATGTTTCTACTCCAGACTCAGTCCATTGCTTCCGCAGGTCCCCCAAGGTCTGGAATCGGTCCTTCTCCACAATCTTCCTCAGGGTCCGGTCACCTCTTCTCGTTGTGCAGCGTTTTCTGCCACACTTTTTCCTTCCCACAGACTTCCCACTGAGGTGCCTTGATACAGCACTCTGGGAACAGCCTATTCGTTCAGAAATTTCTTTCTGTGTCTTACCCTCTTGCTTGAGGGTGTCAATGATGGCCTTCTGGGCAGCAGTCAGGTCGGCAGTCTTACCCCTGATTGTGGTTTTGAGTAATGAACCAGGCTGGGAGTTTTTAAAAGCCTCAGGAATCTTTTGCAGGTGTTTAGAGTTAATTAGTTGATTCAGATGATTAGGTTAATAGCTCGTTTAGAGAACCTTTTCATGATATGCTAATTTTTTGAGATAGGAATTTTGGGTTTTCATGAGCTGTATGCCAAAATAATCAGTTTTAAAACAATAAAAGACCTGAAATATTTCAGTTGGTGTGCAATGAATCTAAAATATATGAAAGTTTAATTTTTATCATTACATTCTGGAAAAGAATGAACTTTATCACAATATGCTAATTTTTTGAGAAGGACCTGTATATGGTGTCTACGCATCAAGTGGGCGCCAAGCTGCTCCGCAGCAAGTCGCGCGCAGCTGGCGCGTCCATGCGGCTGCTGCTCGGATGAGTTGACGAACACACACGTCAGCGCGCAGCAGTCGCCACTCCGTCCCCGCAGCGTGTGTGCTTGTCAAGGAGGAGTGGGCTGCAATACAGTGTTTGGCTTGTTTATATCTCCCGCAAAACATGAATACGACCTTAATTTTACCGTTAAGAGGACCGATAAGGCTGAAGCTTATCGGTCCGGGTGGACCGTCAGAATCAGCCCCGGGGCCAATTTAATACCGGGTTTCGGTACCCATCCCTATTCTTATGTTTTCTTAGTTTATCTCTCCTTAGATAGTTTCCTATTTATTTATTCCTTCTGCTCTCAGTGTTTCCTTAAGTTTCCTTTTAGATTCCTCTTTAGTCATATCTTTAGTTAGTTTCTAGTTTCTTAAGAGTTTTCTGTTTCCCTTGCCTCTCTTGTTGTCTCCCTGCCACTCTGCTCCTCACCCAGTTTAACTAATTGTCCTCACCTGCATCCACCTTCACTAATTAGTTCTTGGTCTCCTCTGTCACTTCCTCATTTCCCTCCTCAGTATATATTCTGCTCTCATCCTGTCACTATCCGCTGGTTCGTTGTCATTCTTCCCTCGTAAATCTTCCTGGTCTGTTTTCCACGTTTCCTGGTCTCCTGGTTTCCCCAGTTCCCCTGAGGTTTTGTAAGTGTTTTTGTTCCTTGTTTAATTAAAATCAAGTTCTTAATTTCTCTGCGTTTGGGTCCTCTCACTCACGGCAACATGACACCCCCTTAAATTTATATGCTTCAACTCACTTCAGTCGGCAATAAATAAACGTTGGTGGTGGTAATGCACCACATCATTGTGTCAACCGCAGAACAACACTAGCCCAATATATTGTTAACGAGGAAACGAACAAAGAATATCCAGATACTGTACATTTCATAGAGCCAATGGGGTAAAACGGTCCATCAGCACGCAGCTCATTTAATATTCATGTCCTGGCTGAGTAGGCATGGAATAGTCTTACTGTTGTAGGCCTTTATTATGAGGTTGTTTTTGGCCATATTGGGGCTCCTGGGCCATTTTCAGCCCCAGCAAAGTTTCATATGCTGTACAGAGGCTTAAAAAACTGTTCCAAATTGTCAAAAAGTGTTTGTCTAGAATCGCCTTACAATTCAAGTCTTTGACTTTCAGTCTTAATTGCATGATTCAGTCCTCACAGTCATGACTGAAAGAGATTTCTGACTAGTAAAGTCATAATTTTGAATTGCAACATAATATAACATTCATAGTTATAATTATAGTTCTGATTTAAAACTAAATTCTTACTTTTTAGGTCATAATTGTGAGATGTAAAGTAAGAATTAGAAGATTATGTCTGTAGGAGTTTTAAAATTGTGTGATATATGATAGAGTATCTGTTTTTAAAAAATGATCACAGTATGAAAAGTAATTGGACATTCTGTTTTCAGCTTCCAAAGTCACACGAGTGACTTTCAAAATGTCATAATTGTGACAAATCGTGAGTCACGAGTCTGGATATATTTGGCATGAATGGGCTTCCATACGTATTAGCATCCAGATCCCCAAAAGTGGAGTAAAAATACACATTAAATCCGGGAGAAGCGTTTTTGTTGCTCTCATATCAACCGCGGTAGATGACGGTAGGTCAAAGTAGTAAACAGAAGCGACCAACCCTTATATATCCAGTCAATGCCACAGCTCCGTGGTCAGGATGCAGGGATCAGCCAACTAACGCAGCGCAGTACGGGGGTGGCGCACCTTCCGCTGACCGCAGATAGCTTCTCTGGAGGAAGCGCTGAACTCCTTTTAACGAGTCGTTGTCAAGAGAAACTGACCAGAAGAAGTCCTCGAAAATAGGAACTGAAACCTTGAGACAAGCAGATACAGTCAAGCTGTGCAGGTTCACAGCAGCTCTAAATTTAGTAAAATATAACAAATCAAGATGCAGTGAAGAGAAATTAGTTTTACCCTCAAATGTTTTACTTTTAATCACCTAAATATATACCGATTCATCTGGTTTCCACCCGCAGAACAACGCGAAGGTGGCAGCGCTCATCCGCCCCTGGTCCCGCCTGCTGATCGACCATCCAACCCGCCAGCCCAGGGGATGGGGACACAGTGCAGGAGGAGAGCTGCTGGAAACCATCAGTCAAAAAACATACTCAAGGTAGGAATGTATTGTTATCAGAACAAGTCAATAATATACAAAAATATATGATAAAAATATTTATTTAACATTATAATGTGAGATTTGGTCGCTTTATTTTTCTTTTTAGGATGTAGAGGGTAACTTACGTTTTAGCTGGACAATCAACCATGATGAATAGAAATTAATAAACATCTTTAACGCTGCACGAAGGCAGAAATAGTCTATGGGATCTACAGTATAGATATATCTTTATAGTTGCTACTGCGACAATAAAGATCAGAGTGAAAGATATTGAATTTCAACTAACTTAGCTTTTTTGTTTTTCTCCCACCTTTTAAAAGTACACTTCACAATAAAAGAAGTAGGTGTAATTAATACCTTACATGTTGAAATGTAAAACGTTTATGGAATGATGATAAAACAAATACAAAATCTAAACTTGCAAAACTACAGTGAAGTAGTAAAAACGTATCTATTTATTTCCCTGCATAGATGGGAAAATGAAGTATTTAGTTCAGTTTCATTCCTGTTTATTTATACATCTGTTCGGAGTCTGGCGTTTGGTTTGTGTTGTTGTTTCTCTTTGTTTCTCTTTTCCATAGGTTGTCCATGACAACATCACTGAGTTCAGGCTAAAGAAAAAACAAACAGTCAAATCCCACAGATCATGAGGTGTCTCATAACCTGTGCTTTTAAAAAGGGAATAACTGTGTTTCCTAAAAGAAAGATTTTGGTGAAAGGGTCAAGGCATTGGAGGACACAAATGAATTCCAGACATTCAATAAGAGCAGCTGATGAGGAGCACAGAGTAGAGGCACAGTGAAATTCCTGTTAAGTCTTTGATCTTTTTATTTTCAATATTTTTGGAGAGGACATTGTTTTGGCTTAAGTCTGTGGTTTAATATTATTACTATTATTAAGTTAATTGGTTACATATTCTCTTCATTTTCAGGAAACATCACTAAAGACATTGAACCCTTTTTCCAGAACCAGATTAATGTGTTTGATGAAAACCCATCAGGGAAGATAGGATCTAATAGTATATATGGAGAATGCATCTCATCTCCTTTTATTTAACTTATTCATGCCTTCATTAATGCAAAACAGGTCCAAGTTTTTTTAGTTTTATTTTTAGTTACATACTATATGCCATCTTTCCTCTTTCTTTTGCTCGGTTTGTCTTGACTCCACCCCTTCTTCCAAAGCCATTTTTGATTTCACGTTTAGGTGTGGCCATAAAGTAAATCGTACTAGCTTTTTTCTTTAGAGAAAATAAACGCACTTTGATGAATTAAAATATTTTAAACAAAGTACATTCATATCAGCAATCCCCCATAATTAAAAAACTGAAAATACAAAATTGGAGTAAAAGGGATAAGGCCCCATATGACAGTAGATCACTAAACGGTTGCATATTTAAATATGTTTATGCATTAATCAGTCTCACTAAATAAAATATCACCTTATTCAATCATTTAGAAGATATGTTCTGATTAGGCTTGTTTGTCTGATTAAAAGTTTGTTTTGAATCCTTAAGCAGGTATTAACGAGACTTTTCATTAAGCCCTCATTTCTGTATTAAAATTTTGTTTTTATTGGTTTGATGTGATATTCTAATAATAAATGTCATATTTTACACTTGCTGTAAGCAGAAATCATAATTAACAATAATAAACGGTTGAAATCACCAGTCTGCGTTTAAATAATCTATCTAGTTTGTTTAATTTAGTTAACTGTGTTAATGAAATAAATTCACTTTTCAATAATATTCTAACATTTATTGAATGGGTCTGCATATTATTGTTCTAGTAAGACTCAGATCTACAGTGGCTTGCAAAAGTATTCGCCCCGGTTGAACTTTTCCACATTTTGTCACATTACAGCCACAAACATGAATCAATTTTATTGGAATTCCACGTGAAAGACCAATACAAAGTGGCGTACACGTGAGAAGTGGAACGAAAATCATACATGATTCCAAAATTTTTTTACAAATAAATAACTGAAAAGTGGGGTGTGCGTAATTATTCAGACCCCTGAGTCAATACTTTGTAGAACCACCTTTTGCTGCAATTCCAGCTGCCAGTCTTTTAGGGTATGTCTCTACCAGCTTTGCACATCTAGAGACTGAAATTCTTGCCAATTCTTCTTTGCAAAACAGCTCCAGCTCAGTCAGATTAGATGGACAGTGTTTGTGAACAGCAGTTTTCAGATATTGCCACAGATTCTCGATTGGATTTAGATCTGGACTTTGACTGGGCCATTCTAACACATGGATATGTTTTGTTTTAAACCATTCCATTGTTACCCTGACTTTATGTTTAGGGTCGTTGTCCTGCTGGAAGGTGAACCTCCGCCCCAGTCTCAAGTCTTTTGCAGACTCCAAGAGGTTTTCTTCCAAGATTGCCCTGTATTTGGCTCCATCCATCTTCCCATCAACTCTGACCAGCTTCCCTGTCCCTGCTGAAGAGAAGCACCCCCAGAGCATGATGCTGCCACCACCATATTTGACAGTGGGGATGGTGTGTTCAGAGTGATGTGCAGTGTTAGTTTTCCGCCACACATAGCGTTTTGCATTTTGGTCTCATCTGACCAGAGCACCTTCTTCCACATGTTTGCTGTGTCCCCCACATGGCTTGTGGCAAACTGCAAACGGGACCTCTTATGGTTTTCTTTTAACAATGGCTTTCTTCTTGCCACTCTTCCATAAAGGCCAACTTTGTGCAGTGCACCACTAATAGTTGTCCTATGGACAGATTCCCCCACCTGAGCTGTAGATCTCTGCAGCTCGTCCAAAGTCACCATGGGCCTCTTGGCTGCATTTCTGATCAGCTCTCCTTGTTCGGCCTG
Source organism: Valencia hispanica (assembly GCA_963556495.2). Classification (NCBI taxonomy): domain Eukaryota; kingdom Metazoa; phylum Chordata; class Actinopteri; order Cyprinodontiformes; family Valenciidae; genus Valencia; species Valencia hispanica. The sequence goes on from OY747706.1 coordinate 34,777,649, forward strand.
TGAGTTTAGGTGGACGGCCTTGTCTTGGTAGGTTTACAGTTGTGCCATACTCCTTCCATTTCTGAATGATCACTTGAACAGTGCTCCGTGGGATGTTCAAGGCTTGGGAAATCTTTTTGTAGCCTAAGCCTGCTTTAAATTTCTCAATAACTTTATCCCTGACCTGTCTGGTGTGTTCTTTGGACTTCATGGTGTTGTTGCTCCCAACATTCTCTTAGACAACCTCTGAGGCCGTCACAGGGCAGCTGTATTTGTACTGACATCAGATTACACACAGGTGCACTCTATTTAGTCATTAGCACTCATCAGGCAATGTCTATGGGCAACTGACTGCACTCAGACCAAAGGGGGCTGAATAATTACGCACACCCCACTTTTCAGTTATTTATTTGTAAAAAATGTTTGGAATCATGTATGATTTTCGTTCCACTTCTCACGTGTACACCACTTTGTATTGGTCTTTCACGTGGAATTCCAATAAAATTGATTCATGTTTGTGGCTGTAATGTGACAAAATGTGGAAAAGTTCAACCGGGGCGAATACTTTTGCAAGCCACTGTATATCAAAATCTATCTAATTGATAAACTGCTGTCTTAAGTAATCCTCAATTGAATACTTTATGAAAAGGAATGACATTATTATACTATAAAAAAATATTATCAGAATGATAATATTAAGTCTTCATTTAAAGCTGAATGATTATATTGAATCTTGTCACTAATAGAGTGAATAATTAACCTATGAGTAATAACACTAACATACCTCAATCCGTATAAGTAAAGAAAAAAGGCACACAGCTAAACAAACAACTTTCAAAGGGAATTAAATATGAAAAGGTTGGCAGATCAGAGATAATAGGTCAATTGTTCTGTGGTCCAACAGCTTCATACATCAGATTAATAGCGCTGATGCCCTCATTAGTTGGATTTATTTACAGTTAGACAAGAAAAGAAAATACATTTTTACAGTCAAGTGGATGCTAAATAAAGAGAGACTATTTATTTGAATGTAGCACATAAGTTACTCATATTCAGGCATAAAAGTAATTGAACACATTATTCATTCCCAGGTATATTTGTTATAAACTCTTTACTCTTTATTTATTCATGCTGCTGTTGCTAAACATGGCTTTGAAATTTAATTCCAACAAAAGGTCCTGTCTTTTTATAGGAAATATCCAGAGGCAGGTAGAGTATTCAAAATTTGTACTCAAGTAAAAGTACAAAGTAGTAATCCAAATAATTGCTCAAGTAAGAGTAAAAAAAGTATTTGCTAAAAAGGCTCTTCAAGTACTGAGTACTTGTTTTGAAATCATAACATTTTATTTTATAATTAAAAATGATGTAATCGGACAAAAATATGATGTTATGTGGAAATTTGAAAGACTAAAATAAATATAAATACATGACATAATTACAAAATAAGAAATTAAAGTAGAAGGAACATTTTTCCAAATCAATATTTTTCTAAGTAAAACTAATGAAACCAATACTTACAGTAGGTAATGTATAAATCTTAGACCAGGGTAAGGTACCCCTGCTTGACCTCAAAATTTCACAACAGTCTCACCAGATAGAAAATAACATTAAAATGGTAAAAGCTTGTGTACAAACCAGAGGTCTCACTTCAACATAAACTATAGGTAAGTTTTGTGAATTTTTTGATTATAACAAGCTTGTTCTTCATTCAGCGAAGTTAGAGAAGTCAGAAACGTTACTCATGTAAGAGTGGCGATACTTCGTTAAAAAAATACTCAAGTCAAAGAAAGAAGTACGGTGTAGTATAACTACTTCGAAAAGTAAAATTTATTCAAAAAGTTACTCAAGTAAATGTAACTATTTTTTTACTGTGAAGTTTTATAATCATTTACTGTAATTTAGTTCATTGACATATGACATATATTTAACTTTATACATTTTATTTATTATTCATAATAAATGCAATCAGTCGTGAAAAACAAATCTCGAACCCTCAAAAACAGCAAGTTACTGTAAAATCACAGCTGGATGCCATTTACACTCTGACCGCCAGATGGCAGCAACATACTTCCAATGCAATCCTTGCTGTGTGTAGAACATGCATTAACAGCTGTCTGAGCTTTTTTTGCTAGGAACTTACTTTTTCCTACTGCTCCTGAACGCATCACTAACTCACTCTTTGCCTGGTGAAACAACTTGTTTCTGTCCCGCACAACCTGAGTATCTGACCACAACTGACAAGAAGAGGTGTCTTCTCTCATTTCAATCGGTTGTGCACAAGAGGCGCTCACCAAGCAGGAAGAGTAACCGAGGCGGAGACTTATGTAACAAGCCTATGCATGCTTTGTTATAATCCCAAGGGGAACATTTGTTGCCAAATGTCCCATACATTTCTTAAAAATGCCTCTAAGGTCAAACTTTGTAGCTAGAGTTGTCTCAGAGGAATAGACTTTTTCTATTGCTTCTTTTTCTTCTACTGATACTTTTGATCTGCAGTGACATCCACTGTTTGAAATTGGAACTGTAGTAAAAGCCGGACCCTCAGTTGATGGTATAATGAATGTTAAGGTGGTGATAAAGAACAGACTTTATTTCTTTATATAAAACATATCAAGACACAAGTCCAAATACATCAAAGTATTATTTTGTTTGGTCACCCAGCCATGGTTTGAACCAATTGAGGTTTTGTTCTGTCTGGTTTCAGTCCTACAGGTTGGTAAATGACAGAAGCTCTCTGCACTATTTGTCAAACATTTTAGGAACAGTCATGCATTAAGGGAATATTCCAGTCTACAATACCAATATCTGTTTTGTTTTTGCCTTCCTTTTTTTCTGCAGACAGTCATCTCAAACCTGTGAAAGCTGATCTACAGACATGACCTTTAGAGTGATCTCCAGCATTATTCAGTTAAATTAAACTCCACAGACCAAAAATCAAAGTTGATGTTCTTCTGAACCAGAAACTGACATTGATCTCCAGACATGAGTCCCCGAAGAACTAAATTCCACACTTTGATTTTCCTGGTGGTCCTGCAGGGGTCAACAGTGATGATGTTCTTCAACTGGTACTACCAGCTCAGCTCCTGTGACTCTGCTCCTACAGACCGCAAAGTTCACGTATTGCTGTTGTCGTCATGGCGATCAGGTTCATCCTTCCTGGGTCAGGTGTTCAGTCAGCACCCGTCTGTTTTCTATCTTATGGAGCCAGCATGGCACGCATGGAGCACACTGAAGAAATCAGGAGCACGGACTCTCCGAATGGCTGTGAGGGATTTAATGCGGAGCGTGTACCAGTGTGACTTCTCAGTGATGGACTCCTACATGCCGGAAAATCGCAAAACCTCCTCCTTCTTCATGTGGTATCAGAGTCGGGCACTGTGCTCGCCTCCAGTCTGTTACCTCACACCGTTTGGTGAGATAAGCAACATGGATAAGTGCGAAAAGGAATGTGATGCTCTAGATTTTGAGAAGGTGGAGAAGGCCTGCCAAAACTACAGCCATGTGGTTTTAAAAGAAACTAGGTTTTTTGAGCTGGAATCCCTTTACCCTCTTTTACAAGACCCCAATCTTGACCTACGCATTGTTCATCTTGTTTGGGATCCTCGGGCGGTGTATAGGTCTAGAGAGGAGTCAGCCTTATCCTTAGAGATGGACAACGCCATTGTCTTGGAGCAGAGAGTCGTACCAGCAGAAGAGGAGCAGTATCAAGTGATGCAGGAAATCTGCCAGAGCCACATCCGGATCAATGAAACAGCCACCCAGGACCCTCCTCCGTTTCTGAAAGGTCGCTACAAGCTGGTTCGCTATGAAGACGTGACACGCAACCCGCTTCAGGAGATCAGTGATATCTATGACTTTGTAGGTTTACAGATGAACAATGAGATGGAAGCATGGATAAATAAAATGACCCATGGAAAAGGGAAAGGCAACGTGGAGAATGCTTTCCAGGTTATCTCCAGAAACGCTGTCCAAGTGTCCCAGGCTTGGCGCACCATGCTGCCACACAACAAGGTCAAACGGGTTCAGGAAGTGTGTAAGGAGGCCATGTCAATGCTCAGCTACAAGACGGTTGACAGTGAAGAAGAGCAGAATAGACTAGATATGGATCTCTATATGCCACAACAGCCAAAAGAGTTCGCTTGGGCTAAGTGTCAGGATAGACGGAGGGGTTAAAGCATTCAAAGATCTGCCGGTTGTTACAGATCCCACTGGAGACTTTGAGCTTGGACAATGCATCACAGACTGAACTGCAATATGGACATTACAAAAACTGGTGTCGTACTCACTGCTATATCAAGATTTTGTGTCAAACAGGCACCTCACACAGTTGATTTGTTTTCGAGATTTAAATGTGGAGTGAGAGCACAGTGGTATTACAGGACAGCACAGTTTGTGTTTGAATAACAGTGGGGGGAAAAGATAAGCTCATGCAAAAGACAAACATCGAACAAAGTAAGTAAATTGAGCTGCAGTTTTGTTAAATGTTAGTGAACCCTATTTAAAAATGGATGATCAGTTTTGCCAAAATCTAATTTCATGTGTTGGAATAAAGCCTTCTTTGCAGCACATTTGAGATTTTTTGTCCAGAAAGAGTTTTTATACACAGCAGTTTAATCCATCTTCTGCAATGTCATGGAAGAGACAATAGCCTGTTTCAAAAGACAATGCTGCCATCAGGGGCGATCATGTTTTTCTCTATAAAAGATTACGCGATGACGAAATAAAGGGGTGTGTGGAAGTGGACTGTTGACATGCAGGGTTGTGTATAACCGTGAGACGGAAGAGTCCATGGTAAACAGATAAAATAGCTTGGATGTAACTTGTTTTTTATCCCGATTGAAGCCCCGCTTCTCAAGTGTTTTGCGAGCCACTCCAAAAGGTGGCTGTCCTTCCCAGTCCCACTGAACCGTCTCACGATCTGGTCTTCAGCTCTAAAGGCCAGAAGCTCCCAGACCTCTGCATCACTCCAGTTTGCCATTTCAGCTGATACAGTTTACAAAAGCTGAATGAACTCCCCATGTTTACTTGCATTCTAAATACTTCTTTAGGCTTTATTTACAAATTTAACAAAATCCAAAATCTCATAGAGGATAAAGACCGCTTAAAGACCCGTGACGATAGAGCGTTTTTGGTGGCTGCCCCGAGGATGTGGAACAGTCTACCTCCTCATTTAAAAGCTTCCCAGAGTTTAGAGCACTTCAAGTCCCAACCTAAAACATATCTTTTTGATTTGGCGTTTAAGATAGAATGACTGAGAACCCAATTGGTTAGAGGTTGATTTTACCGACTAAATGGTTTCTACTTGTGCTTCTTTTATTTTCTGTGTCGTCTGTCTATTTGTATCTGCAGTAGTTTTGTTGTTATTATAATTGTGTTATGTTGTTCAGCACTTTGGGGCACCCTTGACTGCTATAAATGTGCTATACAAATAAATTTGACCTTGACCTTGACATCTCAGACAATGACCAGTGCTAAACTCGGTTGGCGGTACGGTACAGGACAAGGAGACGGACACAGAGCTACTGCTGCAGACTGCAAGTGCTGGGAGTAGTCAGTATGCAGGAATACAACTGTTACCAGAGCTGGGTAGTCCCTAGTTATATCAACTTAATTTACTTTTTGAAATAAATGTGCTTCTAGGAGAGGCTTTACTGTACCATGCTTTTTACATTATACTTGACTAGTACTATTAGGAAGTAACACTACTCTCACTTGAATACAATGTCTGGATACTCCAGCCACATCAAGGTAATCCACTAAACAAAGAACAAGCACATCAACGACCTGACACAGACACACACCAGTTCAGCATGACGAGCTTCATTGTTCTGCTGAGCCTATTGAGCCAGTTGGAAGTCAAGTGAATAGATAGTAAATGGTATTTATTGTCACTGGAAGTACAAACATCAATAGATCATGATTCTAACATATGTATATTTACCTATTGTCAGTATTGGCTTCAGACTTGACTGTAAACGGTTGAAGATTTCTGTCGTCAAAAAAAAAAGCTTTTGAAAAGCTTGTTTCTTCTCCCTTATTTTGTTATTTTGTATTGATGTTTTCTATTTTTACTCCTTTTTTACTTTACTCCTTTAAACACCAAAATTTTCACATACACTTATAATTTTGTCTGTCTGATTACAACATATTCCCAAATTACTAGTGAATCCATTTTCTGGCTACTCTACCCGCCTCTGGCTGTTACGTTGTTGGGAGGTTTAAAAATTGACATAAAAAAAAAGAAAAAAAATATATATATTGAATCAATTACCAGCCGGAAAGGAAACTACAATTTTCAGGCTGGCTTCTGAACCAAAGGATAATCTGTCTCAGATAAGGGATTTATTTGTATTTTCTCCTGTTTGCTCTCTTGTTCATTTACTTTGCAGCTCCTTTGTGTGCAGGTGCTGCTGAGACAATACTCAATCTCACATCCTGCTCGCTGCTTCTTACTCAATACCCACCAGTCTCTTCCAGTTAACCCACTGTGACCAAGGACACCTGGGTGGAGAGTGGATCAGCAAGGTGTGAGACAGCACCAGAGGTAGCAATTTCTTCTCATTATTACATTTAGTTTTTTGTTTGTTTGTTTTGTTTTACTAAATAAGGTGGTTTAAATCTATTACTAACTAAACAGGGTACTATGTTTGTAGTGAGTGGGAGATATTCAACTATAATAACAAAATATCAAAAATCTCTAAAAGCTGAAGAGTTTTTAACCTTTTCAGACAAACAGAAGATCCTGTTTTTATCAAATTATTTCCAAATGCAGCTCTTAAAATTTTATGCAGCTTTTAACTTTTTAAAGCCTACACAACACTACTTTTTGTTTTGTTTCACTTTGCTTTTAAACAGACTTTGAGATACTTGTCTAATACAGTTAAGCCAACAGTTATTTATACCAATGACAGATCTAGATTTGAATTATAAACTTAAGTGTATTTCTTGTAGAAAGACAGGCACATCTTGTAGGATAATAAAACAATATAAAAGTAGTATAAATTTGGACAAGAATAATTTATCTGTTTTTATTAACAATTTACATGTTGAAAAGTATTGACACCCTTCTCAATAATCAGTGGAAACATCTTTATTGGCATTATAGCAGCCTTATAATTGCTGACCAGCCTTTTAAGTATTTCTACTGACCTTGTTGACTTTTCATTCAAATTCAATTCAAAAATACTTTATTGATCCCAGAGGGAAATTAAGTATTGTTGTAGCTCATAAAATTAATTCTTTAAGGAGTTGTTGTAGATGATGATGGCTGTGGGCAGGAAGGATTTCCTGTAGCGGTCTGTATTGCAGCGAAACTGAAGAAGCCTCCGACTGAAGACGCTCTGTTGTTGTATCACAGTCTCATGAAGAGGATGCCCAGAGTTGTCCATATTTTTATTTTATTTTATTAAGAATCCTTCAAAAAATTCTAAAGAATTCATCTTTGGTGATGAGCTCCAAGTCTTTGAGACTGGACGGGTTATTTGCCATGACTCTAATCAATAGCTCCCTTCACAGATTCTCTGTCAGATTTGAATCTGGACTCTTGATGGGCCCCTCGGAAACCTGGATATCACTTCTACTCAGAAGAAACATGTTGGAAAAATTAAGATTAATTTAAAGCTAAATCTGCCAGAGGTGTGAAGAAAGCTTATAAAACTCATACACGCTATATATTTTTTACACATTGATTGAAATATTTTAAAGTACAGTAAAGTTTTATACTTTGGTCACTTTTAACCTTTCCATTCACAAGTAGAAAACATGCAACACACCAAAGTGAAAACAAAACAATACAAAAAAATTGATAAAGAAATACATGAAAAAAATCCAATATTTGAAATATTTGAATGCAGCTTCTGAAGATGAAATACCTTTCATCACTGCTACTTGGCACATTATTGGCTGGCCATTAATTTTCCTTGGTCCTGATTGGCTGTACACAAGAGATGAGGAAGAGTATGGATGTTAGCTTCTGCTATAGTGTTAATACAGTTTCCACTGTGCTTATTAATGCACATTAAGTCGTTTTAAGTGTTCGAACAATTAAAATAGACAGCTATAAGCAATTTCAGAGGCAGTCTTAAGTATTCACGGATTTCAACTATTTGCCAGTCGCTGTGGTACCTAACCCTGAGCAAATACTGGGGGCCCAACCTTTTTTACAATATTCTAACTTTCTGAGACACATAATTCGGCTGTTAAATAGCCCTTTAACATGGCACCAATAGGAAGCTCAGATGCCAACTTTAACATCATCAAGAGCAAATGGTTAGTGTCAAAAATTTTGCCACATGAATGATGCTGTCGTGTTAAAATAGACCAAAATGTTTCAGACACATTATTGAATCCATCCAGAATTAGGAATAAAAGCCGTACTTAAAAAAAGTGGCTGTGATTGTATGTCGCCTGTTCATTGACGACAACTTTCTTTTATTGCACAGCTGGCACGACCAGGTTATCTTATAAAATCTATGCTTTGCGAGCAGAAACAAATATGTTAATATTGACTTAGCTTCAGAAAGCCGAAGGCTGTTTTTCTATTTGTTTGCATTTAGATCAGCTTTACTTTATTACAATGATGACTGTAAAGGTGATGGCCTAATCCTCACATCCTGAATCCGTCTGAATTCGAGTGTTTGCTTTCTTAAAGGACCATCTGCGCTCTAAATGTATCTTCTGAGTTCATCTCTCCTTCATTTACTGTATGTGTTTAACCCTATGACTTCACATGACTGTCACCATTTGTCCAAATGACATTCCATCTACTGGGCTGTTTAAAATGTTCTCTCTGCCATTGGCTCATCCATATTAGAGATATGCAACCCTCTCTTTTAGCAGGTGTGGTACATATGTCCTTTAATCTCGCTGATGTTAAGCCAGTACTAAAAAAGAGCAGTTTAAATCCAACACAGCTTCTAAATCTTTGACAAACTTCAGTCCGGTTTCTGTAATCGCCGCTCAATGGAAACCACACTACTTAAGTCTCCAATGACAGTATGATGTCAGCTGACTCTGGAGCATGCATAGATATGGTTTTACTGGACTTAACATGAGCTTTGACACTGTTGACTATGCCATCCTGATTAACAGGCTCCGGGATGTATCCGGTCTGGTTCTGGAGTGGTTTCAGTCATACATTTCCAATAGATCTTTTAGTGTTTTTGCGAATATGTTTATATCACACCCTAAGAACCTGACAAGTGGGGTACCGTAGGGTTCAGTTCTGGGACCTACTCTTTTTCATCTGAACATGTTACTCCATGACTCATAATTAGGCAGTTCCCTGATGCGTCAGATGGTATTCAGCTCTACTGCTTGTTTAAACCAATGGAAGTTTCAATGTTGTTGTCTTTAATTAAATGTTGAACTTCCTTTGAACAGTGGCTTGGTTACAACTACCTGCACTGAACTCAGAGAAATCAGAAACATTGATTTTCACTCCCCTTCTCAGAGCCTGAGATCATCTATTTAAAGGGTGCTGGTAGTCCCACAATCTCGTTTTAAGACCAGAGGAGAGAGATCTTTGCTTCCTTCTTTACGTTGCCTTTGTAGAAGCCACGCTTTGCATGAATGAATATTCATATGGTGGCACAGGTGACATGCAACATCATTACCTGGGTGGTGGGTGTGTTGCTGTGGGGGTGTGGCACAGAGTTTTGAAATGTGCATGTACCAACTCGCATGGCAAAAATGAATGGAGAAGGAAGTGGGGTGAGCTCGGTGGTGGTGGTCATATTTTCTGTTGACCGCGCATCACGTAAATTTTGCATAAGTCTGTGACAGTAAGATAGTCGCTTTATTCAGATCAAATTGTGTAAACATTGGAACCTGTGGTTGGAAGAAATAAATGCGTTACTGCTGATACAGAAGTGCCCTAGGATGGTTTGGAACGCGCGTCTGGCAGATGCCACGAGTTTAGCCCACGGCGGCCCTCAGTAATGTTTAATATTGCCGCAACACTAAAGTCAACAGAAACGGACTCCCAGAGACATTGTTCATTGGATATTATACTGGATTTCCTGGATCTGCTCCCGTTGTTTCCGAGGAGGAAACGGGTGGACGGAGAGACGCTGTCAGAGCGCAGCGCAGCCTACTACGTTCATTCATAAAATCCTGGAAACCGAGGTATGGACACACACACTATAACTGCATGCGCGTGAAGATGGACATTTATTGACAACTCCTCATCGTGCTAAGCAATAAAAATGGAATCAAACAAATCCAAATCAAACTCTGGCGTGAAAGACAAAGATGAAAAAAGACAGTCGAAACTCACTGTCAAAACTTTAGAAAATAAGATTGAAAGGCTTCAAAAAGAACGCCAAATAAAGGTTCGTGAAATTAAAGCCGTAATAAAAACCATCAAAGAACTTGTGCAAACTGAGAAAAATATTAAATGAAAAATCATTAATTGAGGATGTAACTCACCTTCATGAATCTATCATTCCCCTGCTTCCATTGGATGAACAAGAGAAACAAAATAAGGGGTTTTTAAGCATTCATAAATTCAACCGTGCATTTATAGATGAAACTGAAAGGTGGCTTTCAAATGCAGATGGACATATACATCATGATGCAGGTCCTACCACAGAAGAAACATCTTATGCGCAGCAGTCTCAGCTACCTTGTGTTGAATCTTCTGAAGATAGAAATGCAGCTGAATCATGTGTTTCTCAGATATCAAACTGTAGTGTTGGAAATGTTGTGACTGCAGATGATGTAAAGCCAGGTGACAGTGTTTCCAATGTTAGCAGCGCAGGATCAAAGGGAAGCCGCTCATCAAAGAGTAGATCATCTTTATCTTCAACATATTCAGCACGCATTAAAGCAGAAGCAGACATAGCTGCATTAATGGCGCGACAGAAAATGCTAAATGAAAAGCATTCTTTGGAAGAGCAGGAGGAACAGCTGAGGAAGAAGAAAGAACAACTGAATTTGGAGACTGATACAGCAGCAACAATGGCAAAGGTAAATGTGTTGCAGCTGGGCTCTGTTTGTTCTCAAGCAATAGGTGCTTCACAAACTGGATCAGATGGAATGAATTCCTATTTTGAGAAAGAACAAAAGACATCTCGAACATTAAATGTGGATGCAAAAACATTTGTGCCTACAGTCACTGAACAACAATCTCATGAAAGGATTTCATCTTGGCCGTCTTGTTCACATCTGGGTGCCCGCCCTAAAGTAAACCCAGTGGATGGACAGACTCAAGTCACATTTACAGAACAGGTGACAATGAAGATGCAGCAAAATGGAGTTCAAACTATGGATCAGTCTAATCCACAATCTACACATCAGTCACATCTATCACCAACTGGTGAAAATAAGAAATTCATATCGGTGTTGGAAAAACAAAATGAAATTACATCTTTATTGGTCAATCAACAGTCCTTATCTTCACTTCCAAGAAGAGACATTTCAGTGTTTGACGGTGATCCCCTCCAGTACAAAACCTTCATGAGTGCCTTTGAGCACAGCATTGAAGCTAAAACAAACAAACAATACACCAGAGGTCAGCCTCGAGAGCTAGTGAGAAGCTGTGTCCACATGCCCAATGATTATGGATATGCTAAAGCAAAATTGTTACTTCAAGAACATTTTGGCAGCTCACTGAAAATAATCTCTGCTTACATGGATAAAGTTTTCTCTTGGCCTATCATAAAATCTGAAGATGTAAAAGCCCTACAAGCATATAGTTTTCTGCTTAGAGAATGTTGTAATGTTATGGAGGACACTGAATTTATGCAGGAGTTGGATGTGCCTGGCAATATGCAAGTAATTATCAGGAAACTGCCCTATAAATTGAGAGACAAATGGAGAAATGTGTGTGATGTAAAGGAGAAGTTTCACAGGAGACCCACTCTTCATGATATTGTTCAATTTATTGAGAAGCAAGTGAAGATTGCAAGTGACCCATTGTTTGGTGATATTCAAGATTCTTCTTCTACATCCAGGAATGATGCTAAAGCTTTCAAAACACAGCCACGCTCAAAGGTTAAAGGAAGTACCTTTGCTACCACGTTTGGAATAACAGAGAAGAAGGTGGACCCTGGAATGAGGAGAGAAAGACACCCTCCTGTTATTAAAGGCTGTCTTTTTTGTGGATCAGGACATTGTTTGGATGTGTGCCCTCTACTGGAAAGGAGGACACATGTGGAGAAGATGACATTTCTGAAATAAAAGGGTGTGTGTTTTGGCTGTCTGTGGACTGGGCACATGAGTAAAGACTGCAGAAGACAACTTCACTGTAAAGTGTGTGGTTCGAAACATCCTACAATGTTACATATCTTCTCCAAAGAAAAGGAACCTGGTCCAATACAGAAGATGGAAGAAGCTGATAAAACAGGAGCAAGGGCCTCAATCTCTGTCCAATCCAGTGGTTTAACTGGGGTCGGTGAGCGTGATTGTACATTGTCGATTTTGCCAGTTCGAGTCAAGTCCAAGAAGAGCCAAAGAACAATGATAACTTATGCCTTCTTAGACCCTGGTAGTTCTGCATCATTTTGTACAGAGCAACTCATGAGGAAACTGAATCTCACTGGGAGAAGAACCGACATCCTTCTGCGGACAATGGGTCAAGAGAAGGTGTTTGAGAGTAACATCGTGTCAGACCTTGAGATTGCTGGATTGGATGAAGATGTGTTTTGTGCGTTACCTGGCTTATATACACAGAGTAGTATGCCTGTACATGGTGGAAATATTCCCCGTCAAGAAGATCTGCTACAATGGCCTCATTTGACACACTTGAGAATCACAGAAATCAATTCGGGTAGTGATTTGCTAATTGGAATGAATGTTCCTAAAGCACTGGAACCATGGCATGTCATAAGGAGTGTGGATGGTGGTCCATATGCAGTTAAAACAATCCTTGGATGGACAGTAAATGGACTTCTCAGAGGTGACAGTGGTGGGGGCACAGGAAACAAGCAGCTGAGTGTCACTGTTAACAGGATATCTGTATCTAAGCTTGATGATCTGTGGCAACAGCAGATGAAATTGGATTTCCCTGAATGTGTTCAAGATGAGCAGCCTGGATGGTCTAGGGAAGATCATCACTTCATGGAGTTGGTTGCAGAGTCAGTCAAGTTGGAAGACGGTTATTATCTCATTGGTCTTCCTCTGAGGCATATGGATTTGAGGACGCCAAAGGATAAGAAAGTGGCAGAACAGCCTGCTTTGATGTTGAAAAGGAGATTCATCAAAGACCATCAGTACCATTCTGATTATACACATTACATGAATGACATCATCTCCAAGGGCTACGCTGAGAAAGTTCCAGTCAAGGATCTTGAACGCTGTGATGGAAGAGTTTGGTTTATACCACACCATCCCCAGAAGAAGAGGATAAGGGTTGTGTTCGACTGTGGTGCTACATTTAGAGGAGTTTCTCTGAATGCTCAACTCTTACAGGGTCCCAATCTCACCAGTTCATTGGTTGGAGTCATCACCAGGTTCAGAAAAGAATCTGTTGTTATCATGGCGGATATTGAAGCAATGTTTCATCAGGTCAGAGTACCACCATTTGATTCTGATTTGTTGAGATTTCTCTGGTGGCCGAATGGAGACTATGAACAAGACCTGGTGGAACACAGAATGGTTGTTAACTTGTTTGGTGCTACATCTTCTCCAAACTGTGCCAGTTTTGCACTGAGAAAATGTTCAGAGGATAACCAGCAGCTGGTCAGCTCGGATGTGACTGACACTGTGCTTCACAACTTCTATGTGGATGACTGTTTGGTCTCAGTAAGTTCTGAAGAGAAGGCTTTTGTGTTGTATCAAGGACTCCGTGCTCTTTGCAAAAAGGGAGGCTTCCAGCTCCTCAAATGGATCAGCAACCGACGCAACGTCCTCGCTGTTATACCACCGGACGAAAGAGCCACAGAGATGAAGAACCTGGATATGGATGGGGATGATTTTCGAGTGGAGCGTGCATTGGGTGTGCAGTGGTGTGTTCAGTCAGATCTGTTTAAATTTCACATCATGCTTAAAGACAGACCTCTGACAAGAAGAGGAGTTTTATCAATCATGAGCTCCATCTATGATCTCCTGGGTTTTTTGGCACCAGTTGTACTGGTTGCCAAAGGAATTCTTCAGACTCCAAGCAGAAGGCAAGTTGGTTGGGATGATCCTCTGCCACAAGATATTGCTCAGGAGTGGACAGAATGGTTGGAAGGACTTCGTCAACTTGAGGGGTTTAAAGTTAACCGATGTTTAAAACCTCTAGACTTTGGAGTAGCCGTGAGAGCTCAGCTTCACCACTTTAGTGATGCAAGTGAAGAAGGATTTGGACTTGTGACATATTTGTTGCAGCAGGACTGTAAAGGACGTGTGCACTGTGCATTCATAATGGGGAAAGCACGTGTTGCTCCTCTCAAATCCATTACTATACTTCGCATGGAACTGACAGCAGCAGTGGTTGCAAGTCGGATGGATAAATTGTGGAGGAAAGAGTTAATGAAAGACTGCAAGAGTCTGTTTTCTGGACTGATAGTACTTCTGTCTTAAAGTACATCAAGAATAAAACGTCAAGGTTCAAGACTTTCGTGGCGAATCGAGTCGCAGAGATACTTACCTTGTCCACATCAACTCAGTGGAGGTATGTTGATACCCACAGTAACCCAGCGGACATCGCATCCAGAGGAGCCAGTATGGAGTCTTTTTTGAAAACGGATACATGGTTGGCAGGACCTAAGTTTCTGCAGGACCCTGAAAGGAATTGGCCACTGAATCCGGATGGCTTCAAAGAGATGTCTCCAGATGATCCAGAGGTAAAAACCTTTATGTCTGTGAATGCTACAGATGCCAGTGAGCAGGTGGATCCTCTCATGAACTTCATTGGTCATTTTTCTTCTTGGGTCAAACTAAAAAGGATGATTGGTTAGCTACTCAGGTTCAAATCCTTATTGTTGGCACTTGTTCAAGAAAGGAAGCGACTGAAAGTGAATCTGACCAGTTCTGCCCTTGATGGAGTTACAGTCCAAGAACGATTGAAAAAAGAAATGGGTTCGGTTAAGATTCATGCTGGATCAAGTTACTTGTCACTGAAGGAGTTTGAGGAGGCAGAGATTGCTATTATTCATTATAGTCAGTGGAAGAGATATCCACAAGAAGTGACAAGTTTGCAGAAAGGTGGAAATGTAAAGAAGACAAGCCATCTCTACAAGCTCAATCCTATCCTGGAGGAAGATGGTGTCCTAAGAGTTGGGGGAAGGCTCAGTAGAGCAGCCATGCCTGCTGAAGCTAAACATCCAGCTATTTTGGCAAAGGACCTTCACATTTCTGAACTTGTTCTACGACATGTGCATCAGCTGACGGGTCATGGTGGATGCAATCACATGGTTGCTGAGCTACGCCAACGATTCTGGATTCCTGGTGCTAGCACTGCTATCAGGAAGACCTTATCAAAGTGTACTTGTCGTAGACTGCATGCTGCGCCAGGATGTCAAAGGATAGCAGATTTGCCCCTTGAGAGAGTATGTCCAGATGAACCTCCATTTACTCGTGTTGGAGTAGATTGTTTTGGAACATTCCAGGTTAAGCGTGGCAGGAGCATGGTGAAGCGCTATGGAGTCATCTTTACCTGTATGGCAATAAGAGCAGTGCATCTGGAAGTATTGTCATCACTGGACACTGATTCCTTTATCAATAGCCTTCGAAGATTCATCACTAGGCGTGGGCAGGTGTTGGAACTGCATTCAGACAATGGGACCAACTTTGTTGGAGCTGAACGTGAGCTAAGAGAAGGAATAAGAAGATGGAATCATGCTCAGATCAACGACACTCTGCTTCAGAAGAGGATTAAGTGGATTTTCAATCCCCCTGCTGGATCACATCATGGTGGAGTGTGGGAGCGTCTGATAAAGTCTGTACGGAGGGTTTTAAATTCTGTGTTGAGAAGCCAGAGTCTTGATGAGGAAAGTCTTAATACAGTTCTATGCGAAGCTGAAGCTATCATCAACAGTCACCCCATAACAAAGGCCTCCACTGATGTTCATGATTTAGAAGCTTTGACTCCAAACCATCTGCTTCTTCTGAAATCCAAGCCCTCGTTGCCACCAGGAGTGTTTTCCAGGGATGAAGTCTACACTCGTCGACGATGGAGACAAGTACAGTATATGGCCGATCTGTTCTGGAAACGCTGGTTGAAGGAGTACCTGCCTCAGCTTCAGGAACGGCAGAAATGGCAGAGCATTAAAAGGAATCTTGCTCCAGGAGATATCGTAGTCATCTTGGATGAATCTGCGCCTCGCAACTCATGGCTGACTGGTAGAGTTGTGGACACTCTTCCTGATAAGGGAGGACTTAAGACCAAGACTAATTGCCTGAATAGACCTGTTACCAAAGTGTGCCTTCTCCAGGAAGCAGAGGAGTCATGAAAAAATGGATGGACTTCACAAATGCTGAAGACTCTTTTTAATGACTTTGATGGCTTGACTTATTCACTTGACTGATCAATTGGGCCAAGTACTCATGAGTACTTGGTGTGGGTTTACTTATTATGATATTTTGCTGGATTTGTCTCCTACATGTTGGTGATTGGATAATTATTGTGTGTAATAATTAGGGGCCGGAATGTAGGAGCCACGCTTTGCATGAATGAATATTCATATGGTGGCACAGGTGACATGCAACATCATTACCTGGGTGGTGGGTGTGTTGCTGTGGGGGTGTGTCACAGAGTTTTGAAATGTGCATGTACCAACTCGCATGGCAAAAAAGAATGGAGGAGGAAGTGAGGTGAGCTCTGTGGTGGTGGTCATATTTTCTGTTGACCGCGCATCACGTAAATTTTGCATAAGTCTGTGACAGTAAGATAATTGCTTTATTCAGATCAAATTGTGTAAACATTGGAACCTGTGGTTGGAAGAAATAAATGCGTTACTGCTGATACAGAAGTGCCCTAGGATTGTTTGGAACGCGCGTCTGGCAGATGCCACGAGTTTAGCCCACGGCGGCCCTCAGTAATGTTTAATGTTGCCGCAACAGCCTTGACTGTATTTATTCTTTTAAACAGCAGACTCATTAATTTGGGCAGAAGGATTTTATGTTTTTACCCATTTTATTTTGTTTTTATGTCCTTTATTTTATCTTGTGTTTTGTTTACATTTGTTTTATATTATTGTGAAACACTGTGGTTTTTATCCTGTAAAGGAGGCCATATAAATAAAGTTTACTTACTGCTTTCTTTTTTGTAGCTGAATGCATTACATAGACATCAACGAGGCATTTTTGTCTTCACATCTTCAGCTCACTGGATATTTTCTCTTTTTGTAAACGTAGGAGATGATTGTGAGTGAAAATATCAGCAGATCAGCAGGTTCTGAAATAGTCCATCTAGTAACACAAGCATGTCACATTCAAAGTCACTTAAGTCCTCTTTTTTACCTATTTTGAAGCTCGCTTTGAACTTCTCCATAATGTCTTCACAAAGATTAGATGCCTAAATGCATTAAATTGGTAGTTACTCTCTTAATTTGTTTTTAACAAGAAACTGAACAGGTCACACTCCTCCTCATTTATGTTTAGCTTTCAATAGGATTTAGGTCTAGGAAATGACAGCCATGGAAAAAGGTTGATTTTCTGTGTTGATTTTCTGTTTTAGGTCGTTCCCCTACTAAAAGACCCAATTACAACCCCTTTTTAGTGTTTTGGTCGAGTCAGTCAAATCTAAAGTCCTGGGATTTCATGGTGCTATGCACTCTGAGAGGGTTCTGAGGGAGCTGACTGGTTATTTGTGAAGAAGTTTTGGACTGGGAAAACATGCATGATGGACTAAATCACACATTTCTTACTCCTTATTTTTGCATGTCTTTCTTTTTTACAGAGTAAATGCTTCTCTGCACCACAAAGGACCAAAAGAGGCTGATATACACTCCACATTTTGAAGTTAATTTGACGATGATTCCCCGCTGCAGAGTCAACTTTAGCACCTTGATTTTCCTGGGGCTCCTGCAGGGTGCAGCAGTGGTGCTGTTTTATGACTGGTACATCAGAGTCGGCCCCCACCACTCCGCTCTCCCTGGAGGCAAGGTTCACGTTTTGCTGCTGTCCTCGTGGCGATCAGGTTCTTCCTTCCTGGGTCAGGTTTTCAGTCAGCACCCGTCTGTTTTCTATCTCATGGAGCCCGCTTGGCACGTGTGGACTAAAAATCATAAATCTGGTGCAGGGCTTCTCCAAATGTCTGTGAGGGATGTGCTGTGGGGTTTGTACAATTGTGACTTCTCAGTGATGACTTCTTATCTGCCAGGAAACCCTCGTCTCTCCTCCTTGTTCATGTGGACTCGGAGTCAGGCGCTGTGCTCACCACCGGCCTGTCCCGTCAAATCAGTCAATGAGAGTCAGTGCCACCAAGAGTGTCACACTCAAAGCCTGGAGAAAGCACAGGAGGCCTGCAGAACACACAGTCATGTGGTTTTAAAAGAAACTCGTTTCTTTGAGCTGGAGTCCCTTTACCCCCTTCTACAAGACCCCAACCTGGACTTCCGTGTGGTTCATTTAGTCCGAGACCCTCGGGCAGTGATGCGGTCTAGGGAGGAGTCGGCCTACCTCCTCGCCAGAGACAGCCTTATAGTGTTGGAGCAGAGGGACGTGTCTGAAGCTGAGAGGCAGTATAAAGTCATGCAAGAAATCTGCCGCAGTCACCTGAACATTTATGGGAGAGGGATCTTCGACCCGCCTCCGTTTCTGGAAGGTAGATACAAACTGGTTCGATATGAAGATGTGGCACAAAAGCCACTGACAGAATTAAAGAATATTTATGAGTTTGTGGGTTTAAAGATGACCTCTGAGGTGGAGGAATGGATCCAAAAGATGACCCAGGGACAGGGGAAAGGCGGCTGGAACGGAGCTTTTAAAATTACCTCCAGAAATGCAGCTGAAGTGTCCCAGGCTTGGCGCACCGTGCTGCAGCACAACAAGGTCAAACGCATTCAGGAGCTGTGCAAAGAAGCCATGCTGCTGCTCGGCTACAGGACAGTTGACAGTGAAGAAGAGCAGAAAAGACTTGATATCAACCTGTTAGTCCCTGGGGAACCATAAAGAGTTGAATTAAAACCCTTAATGCAAGTTAGACCAAAAATAGATGATCAGAAACAAACCTGGACTTAAGCGTTGGATTCCTGTTGGGTCAAAAAATATTTTTCAAATATTCAAGTCACAGAAAAACAATGCATATTTCTGCTTTCTTGGAAAACAAAGTGAGAGATTGTGGTTGTCTGGAAATGAATTCTATGATAAACACCAAAAGCAAACTGGTAAAATTGAAACATATCCAAGTCAGCACATTTAATAATAATAATAATAATAATAATAATAATTAATAATAATAACACATTTAATATGCAATGCACTTTACATTTAGAAAATCTCAAAGTCCCATCAATCATTTATGTCTTCTATGAAAAGACAAAAGAAAACAAAAGTATAGAAAAACATTATAAAAAGTATGTAGCACTTTTCAGTTGCAATCTCAAAATGTTAACCATCTTAAAAGTGTCATAAAAAAGTATGAAAGCGAAAAGTTTTAAGGTGTTAAAAAAAAGTTTTGTGGTCTGGGGGGACATTAAGTATTCTGGAACTGAAATCCAAGAACGAGGCGCTGCTGAGCAGAAAGCACGGTCCTCCATAATTGTTAGTTTAGTCTTGGGGACATGAAGAAGGATGTGGCTGTCGAGTGAAGGAAAGGTGCAGGGTGAGCAGTTCCTTGTGGTAGGAGGGAGCATTACCATAAAATTTTAAACTTTAATCATTAAAATGAGGGAACGGCAACTATTCACAATATGTTACCTGTTTGTTTTTATTTTAACTTTAACCCCTTACAATAAATTCCATGCAATTTTTAAAAAGTAATTAAAGCTCAAAATGTTCTTTATACCTTTTATTTCCATACAGATAAATGTTCTGGAAATACTGCCGATTCAAAACATAAATTAAACACAATCTGTTGCCAATCTGCAAAAAGCAAGGGAGAAGGAGGATTAGGCAGTGCAAAGAAAATCTGCATAATATATTGAGTGATAATATAAATTGTTGCAATATTGCAGCCTCAAAGGCCTGCTTTGATGCAATATTTGTAGGGATTTTATATTTGAAGTGCCGCGTGATTGCAAATCCTGCATGCCAGTAACATTTATGGCCTCCTGAAACAATGTTCCCTGTCCTCAATGCCCACACTAAGTGTGGATTTATTGTGGCATGAGATACTAATGCTCATAAAAGGAGTGAAAACACTGTAAAGAAGGAAACGGGAAGACCTGCATTTACAGTCAATAGAAAGACTCTTTACACCAGATGTAAAAAAGCTGGATTAATGGTCTTAGCTCACCACTGCAGAGTTTTAACTTAGTTTAATTATTAATCTTGGGAAAATATAGTTAGTATGTAATATATAAGAATCTGCTAGTGACAATGTAATTATAATGTTTTAGGCAGATTCTTTCAGTATTTTCTGATATGAACATTTAATTTCTTATCTTGTTCTATATCATCAATCTGCAGATAAAAATGGGCCTTTTTGACTAAATTTGTTCAAATGTTCATGCTTATTAATGTGCTCTGTCCATTTTCAATAAAAAAAATTACAAAAAAAGAAGAGTTAGGAAAATTATCATTGCAAAATTTACAAGCAATATTTTAATCAATAGTTCTACCAACTGCACAGTGGCGCAGTTGCCTTGCAGCAAGGAGGCCTGGGTTCAAATCCCAGCCTGGGGTCTTTCTGCATGGAGTTTGAATGTTCTCCCTGTGCATGCATGGATTCTCTCTGGGTACTCCAGCTTCCTTCCACAGTCCAAAAACATGACTGTTAGGTGAATTGGTCTATCTAAATTCCCCTTATGAGTGTGTGTGTGTGTGTGTGTGTGCATGGTTGTTTGTCCTGTGTGTCTCTGTGTTGCCCTGCGATGGACTGGCAAACTGTACAGGCTTTTTTTTCTTCTTCTTTTTTTAAAATCACCAAATCATGTAAAGCACCTTGAATTACCCTGCTGTTGAAAGTGTGCTATACAAATAAAATTGCCTTGCCTGCCTCTCGTCCCATGACTGTTGGAGACAGGCACCAGCCCCCCCACAACCCTGCATAGGAATAACGGGTACAGATAATGGATGGATGGATGGATTTTAATCAACTTCTGGTTGCTATCATTTCTAACCCTTTTTAATAAATGACCCCCACAGAATCAGCAGAAGGCATGTTGGGTCTGTTAGTTTTCTAATAGGCTAGTAAAGAGTTCTAGTTAATTTGTTTGCCATGTAGAAATAATATTTCTATCAAAATCAGTGATTAATCTTGTTAGTGATGTTGTTATTCTGCTGTTAGTTTGAAAACAACTTAATCAAGGAGGCTATATATATTAAAAATAACAGCTGCTCTGTGTGGAAATAATTGACATTTTGGCGCCACCTGCTGGTGGAGTTTCTAGCAAAAGCGTTCAAGCGTTCCTTTTCATTAACTCAATATGCAAAACCATTTTTTAAGCTTTGGATCTATAACAATGTACACATTCTTTACATTATAAAAAAGTAATCCCAAGTAGCAGCTTTTATAATAATTATTTTGAATAAATAATGGCCAAAGTGACCAATGATGACAATCAGATTTAAAAAAGATCAAGTCATTAATAAGGAGAGCGGGCCTGTTTGACATTAGGAACAAAACATGTCTAAAAATGGTACGATACCACCACAATCAAATCTACCAGTGACAAAAACAGAGCTTTGGTATATTGTGTGATTATACATGGTATAGGGTTTGATGAGTGTCTAAAAATGTCATAAATATACAAAATCTCAATTTTGTCTTTAAAAAGTTTTAAATATTAAAATAATTCTTAATAGGTTCAAAATTACATTTAATTACACTGTGAATGTGTGGTTTTGCTCATTCTTTCTGTCTTCTGTTAGCGATTTTATTGCATCTTTTATTATTATTTGTTCATTTAAATTTCATTATTTTTCCTTCTGTGCTGCTGCAAAACAGCAAGACCTGGAATTTAACCCTTCCCCGTGAATCCTTAAAAAATGATCCTGAAACTTGTTTTTTGTAGATTACTTAGGATTTAAAATATAAATGTTCTTGTTTTGTCATCTAATGTTACATATTAGTTATTAATACATTTCGTTATCTAAATTCAGATTTGTTACTCAAAGATCTGAAAGAAAGGGGCTTAAATCTGACTCTTTGAAACTTGCAGAAACTTTGTGCTTGATCATTGCATTCATCATATACATGGACCATCCTGGTATAAACTTTTGAATACATTGGACGAAGACAGGGAGTGGATGTGTTGTCTGTGAATAGTTTGGATATTCTTCTCAGGAACATAAATTGAAGATTAAAACATGAGGTTTTATTTGATTTATATTTTAAATGAAAAATGTATTTATTAATTTAAAAGGGGTGCCTTTTTCTCTTTTCTGTGGTCAAAACCAAGCTGGTAGAAATGTAAATGGGTTTTTTTTCCTTTAAGTTTATGATTTAAAATTTGAAAAACATTTAAAGAGAAGCAGGAAAGAAGATTTTTTTTTCTGACCCAGATAGTTAATTTTGCCCCTTTAGTACATTGTGATTCCAGGAGGCACTGTTACATCTCAACTTGCCATGAGGTTATCGCAAGGTGTAAAAACAACAGATTGAAACATAAAAGCCAATTTAATTGTCCACCGTTCAAAGATTTTTGAAAAAAGCAAAACATTAAAATAAATAATGATTGTTGCGGTATCAGAATATCACTGACTGAACGTAGAAAGTCCAACCCTAATTTTGGTGGGGGAAGACTGGGCAAACATGGCATCCATAAAGAACATCATACCTACAGTTAGACATGGTGGTGGCTGAATGATGGTCTGGGCCTGCTTTGCTGGATTACTACAGTGATTGATGAAACTATAAGTTTTATTCTCCACCAAACTCAAGCTCACTCAGGTCATGCAGCAGGAATTCCTCCTTGGAATAAAAAAAAAACTTTGTCTAGTCTTGGTCGAGTCCACTTCTACCCTCTGTCTATAATGCACTACATGGTGTAGCCTAGGGTTCAAACCATGTAGACCCATCAGGCCATCAGAGACCTGCTTACTCAGAGTTCCCAGAACCAGAACCAAACAAGAGGAATAATTTAGTGTTTATGCTCCTCTCCTCTGAATTAAACTCCATGAAAACCTGAGATGTGCAGAAAATGTTGGTGCCTTTAAATCAGGAAACATTGAAAACATTTTTCTTTGGTTTTTGATGAAATAATCTGTCTAATTAACTGTTTGCTTTTTTGAGACAGAAGACCAGATTTGGGCGGGATTTTTGCCTTTTCATTAGTGTCTTGTGAGGTGCTTCAGATTTCCTTGTATATATGGATGGTATTGTATAAACAAACTTGAAAAGCCTGGCCTAGTCAAAGTCTATAGTTAAATCTAGCTGAGATGCTGTGGCATGACCAAGCTATTAATCAGGTTGCAGGTGCTTTTGCTAAATAGTATTCCCTCATTGTGCTCCTGATTCAGTCTTTAGTCTGTTTACACTCCCTTTAATGTTTGGTCATTTGATCAGCTTAATTGTTATACATTCCATTTGTAGTGCTAAATGTCTTGACTAAATAAAGGTTTAATCCTCCAAGGCTTTTGGTAGTTTTTTGCATAATTTCAGTGGAGTTTAGGTAAACTGTATAAAATTCAGGCAATTCAAAATGCATATTTTGAATTGCCTGAATTCAAAATGCATATTTTGAATACACTATTTGTGCAATTTTATTTCAGTTTTAATTTCTTTTTTTCCATTCCCTGATGCTGAAATTAATTCAATATTTAAAGTTTTCCTCTATCTGTAGATAATTTCGTAGATATGTGCTGCAACATTTACAGTCTAAATGTAAATTTTTGCACATATGGCATGAGAAATAAATCTGCTTTTTAATGGCTGCACAAAAAATACAACTTGTTTGGAGTCGAAATCTGTTTTTTTCTTAATAAAAGAGACCCAAAGCCCTAAAACTTACCTTAAAATGGTTAAGATTTAGAAACATTTGTGAATATTATTATAATTATTATTATATATTCATATTTTATGCCACTGATGTCAGAAAGGAAAACTCAATGCATTCATTACACTTAGGGTGAAATATTTTAAGCATCTCAGGACCCCCCAAATTGAGGGGCCCATTTCCCCTCCGTCACACTCTTCCAGTGACTGGTGCCTCTGCCCACTGATGCGTTGGTGGCTCTTGGTGTCCAGGGCTGGGTGCTTGGGGGGCATGCTGGTCCATCCTTGGTGCTTGCGTGCCGATATTCTCCTTTCGGGGCCGGTTTGGACATTGTTTGGTGGTAGCTGTCGGTTGGCCCTGCTGGGGTCGGGTCCGGCGTCTCCACTTGGTCTCCTGTTCTGTGTGTTTCGTGCTCGGTCGGTTCATTGTTGGGTTTGGTTGACCTTGGTTGGATGCTTGGTCTTGGTGCTTTGTGGTGTGCGGGAGTGAGATTCAGCACCTGATTGGGTCTCTGGGCCCATGGCTGGATCCGCCCTGAAGTAGCCGGTTGCCGGCGGAGCCCGTGAGCTTGTCGAAGTGGCCCCCCGGGCCCCTGCATAGTAGCTGCTGGATGTTCCCTCGAAAACTCATATGGAGAAACTTTATATGCACCAGCATGCTCATACACATACATACATACACACACACACACACACACACAGACACACCCAGGTGTGGGGATTCTGGTGTTTACAGATGTGTTCTTGGGCTGAGGTTACCACAACTATATCTTTTAATTATCGGTACCACGAGCTTTTCAGTGACGATGGTATTGTATTTATAAATCTATTAGTGGGTTGTGGTTGTGTAGTTCTCGGTTTGCATTGTTTGATATGTTTTGTCGTTGTTTTTCTTCCCCCTCTCCCTGCCGTCCTGCGGGTGTGGAGGCGGACTGGGATGTTTTCTTGTTTTCTTTGTTCCCCAAAAGGTGATCGCTAAGTAAGCTGACTGTTCACAGAATCCTGTGATCAACCAGCATTCAACTTCATAGAAAGCTGAAAGGAAGAACAAAGTGTAGTAGGAAAAGGTGCATCAGCAACAGGGATAACTGCTATTTTGAGAGGATGGTAAAGCAACATTTATTTGAGAATTTCGGGGAGTTTCATAAAAGAGTTGACTGAGGCTAGAGTCATCGCATCAAGAGTCCCTATGCAAAGGAGAATCCTATACAGCCGCCACAAATGTTGCATTCCTTGTGTCAAGTCACTCCTGAACGAGAGATGTCAGAAAAGTCTCACCTGGGCTAAAGAGAAAACAGGACTGTTGGTCAGTGGTCAAACATCCCAATTGAAGTTGAAAGTAGAGTTTGCATTGCATTTGGAAATCAAGGTCCCAAAATCTGGAGGAAGAGTGGACAGGCTCAGAATCAATGCAGCCAGTGGGAAGTTTCCACACCTTTGGTGATTATTTGGGGTGCCATATCATCTGCTGGTGTTAGACCTTTGGGTTTTCTGAAGTTCACAGTCAACACAACCATCTACCAGGAAACTTCAGGGCACTTCACACTTTTTTCTGCAGACAAGCTTTATGGAGATCCTGGTTTAATTTTCTAACACAACTTGGTGCCTGTACTGTCAAAGCAACCTGGGCTTCAATTACACCCCAGAAGAACCACAAGCTGATTGTCTACATGCTACGCTACATTGATGCAGTAATTAATGCAAAAGGAACCCTGACCGACTATTGAGTGTGTAGAAATGCAGCTTTTTAGAAGTCTATTTTTGTTTAAAATATCCTTTTTTTATTGACCTTATTTAATATTCTAATTTTCTGGGACACTGTATGTTTTTAAGCCATAATCATTTGAATTATATTAAATAAAGCCTCTACATGTAATGAATCTATATAATGTATGAGTTTAACTTATTGAACCGAGTGACAAAAAATATTGACGTATTTCAAAATGTTCCATTATTTTTTTTTAGATACATCTGTATTTTTGACTTTGCATTGGAAAAATTTGAACGGATCTGAATCGTTGTTGCTGCTGGCTTTGGATGATGTCAGTCAATGTGACCTTAAAGTCATTAACAGAGGCTGACAGTTTGCTGGACCGTGCATTTGACTGAATGAGATGTGGGGGTCTGTCGTAACAACTGAACCTGAACTTGTCATGAAATACTCCTGGGCTAGATAACTCAGTCAAATGAGATGTAAGCTTATTCAAAACACAACAGTAGTGGAAAGGTATCTAGTTGCCAGAGATGTAGTTATTGTAAAAACGTGACTGGTCTATAGAGAGTCATTGAGGCATCTGAGCAGGAGGCAGATCTGTGAGATATTTTGCTGATAATTCAAAGTTTATGTCTTAGCTAACTCCCAGGTGAACTCCTGTGGAATCAGCAGATCAATGTCGAGTCTCTTCTGCTCTTCTTCACTGAAAACTGTCCTGTAGCCGAGCAGCGACATGGCCTGTCTACACACCTCCTGAATGCCTTTTACCTTGCTGTGTTGCAACGTGGTGCGCCAAGCACATGAGACCTCAGTGGCATTCCTAGAGGTGATCTGAAAAGCTTCCTTAAAAGTGCCTTTCCCCTTTCCGTGGGTCACCCTGTAGATCCATTCCTCCATTTTTTTGGTCATCTTTAAGCCCACAAACCTATAAATGTCATTCATCTCCTTCAGTGGGTTGCGTGCCACATCTTCATATCGAATCATTTTGTAGCGACCTTCTAGAAACGGAGGAGGATTCAAGGTTGCTTGTTCTTTGATCCGTACGTGGCTTCTGCAGATCTCCTCCATTACTTCATAGTGTTTCACAGCGACTGGCACGTTTCGGTGCTCCAGGACGACGGCATCATCTCTCCATAAGGCTTTGACTGATTTTTCTCTTGACCTCATCACGGCCCGTGGGTCTCTAACAAGATGAACAATGCGGAGGTCCAGATTGGGGTCTTGCAGAAGGGGATAAAGGGATTCTAACTCAAAAAATCGCACTTCTTTAATTACGTGGTGAGAATATGACCGACAGGTGTTTTCCAACTTATTCAAGCCCTGAGCATTACACATCCGGCGGCACTGTGTCTCATTGGTAGCTGTGAGTGGACAGGCTGGTGGCGAGCACAATGCCCGACTTTGAGTCCACATAAAGATGGAGGACGTGTTAGGTTTTTCTGAAAGGTAGTAACCCATCACAGAGAAGTCACACTTGTATATATGCCATAAGAGATCTCTCACTGCTGTTTGGTGAGCTTGTACTCCAGATTTCCACCCTTTGGTCCAAACGTGCCAAGCAGGCTCTGAGAGATAGAAAACACACGGGTGCTGACTGAAAACCTGACCCAGGAAGGATGAACCCGATCTCCATGAGGACAGCAGCAAAACCTGAACCTTGGGGCCTGCAGGAGCAAAGTTGTAGGGGCTGATCTCAGCATACCAGTTGCATAGGAGCACCAAAGCCGCCCCGTGCAGGATGACCAGGAGAATCCTCGTTTTCGGGTTGAACCTGTTGTGCCACCTCATTGCTGTAGCTTCATTTGAGGGTTCAGTTGATCTGGGGGTGTCATCTTTTCTGTGAAAAGACATAAGAAAAACATTTGTGTGACGCTGGTTCTTTAGACCCGCAGGCACTTTTTTTTCTTAATGCACAGTTTTCCTTTTTACAAAAGGATTTGACCTCCAAAAAAAAAGCGTGTGACCTACTTTATAATGCACCAGCCTTTTAAAGCTACAGGAGATTGGTCTACAGCAGGGGGTGCCCAATAATAAATACTATTATTGTGATTTTGACATATACAATCATTACAGCCTGATGGTTTTTGCTTGCCTGCCATATTTGTACAAATGGATGTTAATATCAATTTTGACGATCATGAGAAATTAAATTAACTGAAACAAATAACAAAACCAAAATAATCAAATCTTAATTTTTGTTGTTGTAGTGAAATCTGACGACCAAAGCTATTTCTGATTAGGAGTTAAGACACCCTCACAAATATTCTTACTTACAATGGCTAAAATTATATTGTTACTAAGCATATCGAAGAAGGTCAAGGATTCAAATGGATGCTCCTGACTGTTGAAGTGAGAGTGATGACTATAGTGAGGTCCAAAGAGCTGTTTGAGGGCTTCAGGAAGAAGATTATAGCAGCTCATTAGTATTGTAAGGGATTTAAAGAGGTCTGAAAATAGTTTGAAATCCGCTGTAAGAAAACAGTCTACGAATGGAGGACATTCAGAATAACTGCTAATATGCACAGGTCCAGCCTACCAAGCAACTTCACCCTGAAAGCAGACTGCAAGGTGCTAAAATAAATAAAAAAAAGTTTCCAAAAACTCATCTGCTGTAGCTCACAGGACCTACAGCAGGCTCTTGCTTCTGTTGTTTTGTACAAGGAAAATTGTAGAAAATCTTACTCTACACTGGCCAGTTGGATGACTGAATGCATTGCTTCAACAACCTCTTGGAAAACTATGCGTCTCATGTTTGACATAAGCTTACTGTCTGACTTAGTTAGAACCAATAGTATGCAAAATTCAAAACCTGTCGGGCAAGTTTCTCCTCTTCCACATGAATGTTTAGTCCCGCAGCATCCAAGTGCAGCCGAACATGATTGTTTAAAGCGTCAAATAGACAGTATGTGTCAAATTTCATGGAGCTAATAAATTAGAGTTTTGCTTGTTTTTCCTCATCTCCAGGGTTTAATATAAAGCAAGCCATAGGTTATTTATCTCCTTACAAATGGTAAAAAAAAAAAAAAAATAGAGCTCTCTCAAACTAGAGCTCTCTCATTCTTTGTCAATATAAATATGTTCAGCCGCAATGTCTTAAAAAAAGGTTTGATTGATTGCAAATTACTTTCCTGTTTTCATTGAAAACTTTTTTTAAACACCATGAAAGTATTATAAAAAGATTATACTAGTTCTGTCACACACAGACAAATACAAGCGGATATTTATTCTTCCGTTTTCAGTTTATCTTAATTATAGAAATGTCCACCTGACTGCCTGACAAAGCACATCGTTACAGAGAAAAACACCCTGAAATTCATCGAAGTGGCTTTAAACTGATTGAACTGATTTTATTATTTCTCTAAAAAGAAGAAGATTATGGAGATCAAAATGCCTACCTTCAACTTCTTGTCAGCGGTGGAGTCATCCCAACAGTACGTGACCAAGAGGCTCTCCACTCCCCGGGGCTCATCTACGGTTGGATATTGTGACTCCAGAGGGCGCTGTTGCCTCTCCACAAGTTACAACTTGATACAAGTTACAAATGATACAAATCAAAATGATAAAAATCAAAAGTACATCTCAAAAAATATAATTATGAAAAATGTGAAAAAGTAAAATATTTATATCACTAATTTCAGAAAGTGAAACTCATAAATTTTATAGATTCATTATGAAATATTTCAAGCCTTATTTCTTTGCACTGTTATGGCTTACAGATAATGAAAATCCAAAATTTAGAGTCTCGTGAAATAAGAGGGCTGTGAAAAGTTCTAGCGTATTAATAGAAAGTTGAGTGGAAGGAAAAAAGTGTGGTAGGTAAAGGTGCACCAGCAACAGTAATAACTGCAGCCTTGAGAAGATTGTTAAGCATAATCCATTCAAGAATTTACAGGAGCTTCACAAGGAGTGGACTGACGCTGGAGTCAGCATTTTAAGAGCCACTATAACCAGATGAATCCTACACATGAGCTGCAAATGTTGCATTTTTCGTGAGAAGCCACTCGTGAACCAGAGACAATTAGAGTAATGTCTTAACGGGGCTAAGCAGAAAAGAAAAGGACTTTTGCTCTGCCTTATTGTCTTATTGTTTTGTTTTTTTACATCCACCTTGTCAAGAAGCCATCAGGCTCAGCTCATAACAGCCGTGCCTGATGGTCTCCTCTCCAACCATTGGCTAGATACTTTCCCTCAGGAATTCAAAAGCCACCGCTCCCATTTCATCCTCGCTCAGTCATCGTTTTCTCTTTCATGACTAAAAGCTCTAGATCCACGTTTCTACGCACAAACTCACCTCTCCAGTCCGGACCAGGATCCCAGCCGTGTGGAACACGGCAAAACTCCCGCTCTGACGGCCGCCCGTCCAGAGGCTCCTGACTCACCTGTACTAAAGGAAACCCTTATAGCTCAATGCTGTCAACAAATTTTAAAGCCAGTTCAATAATTTTTTATGCTTGTGTTTGGACAATTTTTTTTTTTACAAATGTCTAATAGCTGATGAGTTAGTCAAAGAAATAACTCCCTGTCAATCCAAGGTCATATCTTAAGGTCATATAACCGCACACTAAATTTAAAGGAGCATGGGGCAGAATGAAGAAACGAAGCTCACGAGCGACGCTGCCGGCGCTGCAAGTAACTGCAGCCAGCCGCACGGGAGCGCGCACAAACGCTTCACTAAAAAACATTCCTCTTCACAGTGACATACTTCATTTTCTTAGTGCCACTTTTTAGTGGGCTGTGAGTCGTCCTTGGTCGTTTCCCAGTTGCAGAAGAGAAGAATCCATTCTCACAATTGAGTCAATGGAGGTTTGCGACCATTTTTCTTCCTCTTTTAAAGCTGTCAGAACGCACAAGCCGTGTCAATTTATGTCACATCCGTAGCACAGCCTGGGAAATTCGGGCAGCACATTCTGCAGCACATTTTGCAGCACACAGCCAGTTTAAGAAAATGGAGCGATACTTGGGTGGGCTCATTCTTTTTGGTTTATAATGCTTCATCACCCAACAGCATTAAAAAACTGGACATGCATGTTTATTTTATTGACAAATCCTGCCCCATGTTCCTTTAAGATTTCTTTTTTCATGCCTTTACTGGGCAACTTGGCAAATGCATGTTTTTCAGATTTGCTGGTATAATAGAGATATCGATTGCAAATTATGTCCACATTTTTGATCTGGTCAAGAAGATTATCTAACTGCTTCTACTTTAAAATATTGTAAACAAAAACTTCTGTCTTTAATTAGGAATTTAATTGATTAATAAAAAAAAAAGCTAATGTATAATTGTAAATACAAAAGAGCTGAGAAACTCAGGCATGCATTTCCATTCAGCATTCTTGAGTCGTTACAATACCACTGTTTGCTGCAGTTCCAGCTGCAGGTTTTATATTTTGGGTTATGTCTTCACCAGCTTTGTGCATCTAGACTAAATATTTTTCGAATAGGAGAAGAGAATTATCCTTCTGTAAGTCCCTCTGTGGGAAAATGACCATGTCTCAGCAGTAACTGTTAGGCCAATGAAAGGACGACCTCACACAGTAGAAATAAACAACAATAAAGAATAAAACAGGAAACATTCAGCTCCGCTCATCTTTTCATCAGCTCTGACCAGCTACCCTGATCCCGTTGAGGAGGAGTATCCCCACAGCCTGATGCTGCCATCACCATGGGTGGGGTGGCTTCCTCAGGGGGATGTACAATGTCAGATTTCGACGTGCAGACCAGAAAGTCTTCTCCATTCCTTCCTGTGATACCTGTAGAATCTGGAGGTTCTGAAAGACCTTTGTTTTCAGAAACGGTTACTGATGAAAATGCATAAAGTGCTGACTTGACCGCTTTAACCTTTTGTTTTAAGTAAAAAATAATTCTAGATTAGTCGTTAAAAGTTTTAAAAATGTATTTTGATTTTATTTTTTAAAATTTAAACATGCTTTTATTTTTGTAAGACGTACAACCGGATGCAGTTGTATCCGTTCGTTGCCTTGACAGCGCAGATGATAACGTGGTGCAGCTGCGGTAGTTGACAACGCATCAAACGCTGCGCAGGAGACTGGGCCAGGCAGCGCTCGGCATCAATGTCCCCGGTGCTCGCCAAGTGAAGCATGGGCTCCGCGGCAACGCAATCATGGCCAGATCCACGAACCGAAGCGCCGAGGACGGGGATCCCCGTGTAACCGCCCCCACGGACCGCGCGGAGGTGCGGGACCTGGCCGAACCCCGGGAGCTGTCTCTGGAGGAGGTGCTGAAGTCCTACGAGCAGCCCATCAACGAGGAGCAGGCATGGGCGGTGTGCTACCAGTGCTGCAGCGGGCTCAGACTGCCCCGCCCGCCGCCCGGGAGACCCGGTGGGGTGAAGGACCCGTCCTCCATCGTCCTGCACAGGGACGGAACCGTGTCGTTAAAGGGGGAGCCGCGACCCGACGGTAGGACCGAACCCGAACTGTGCGCATGATGCACCCCAACTTACATCCCGGATCAAAACAAACGCGGAGGAGTGTAATTTAATCAGGTTTACTAGTTTTGAAGTTGCTCGGTTATAATGAAACCATCAAAACACAAATGTCCGTTTTCATATTCAGCTAAAATATCAGCCGCTTATCAGCTTGAAAACTGTTGTCTTTGTTTTTGTTAACCTCTTTATGGTACTGAAGTCTGCAAAGTAGACTAAAATACAGGCTGTAAGTGTCAAGGTAAAGCCGCAGAATTCAGCAGTTTCAATAAATCTCTCGTTAGATACCTTAAATTGTGTTTTTTTGTGTTGGACCTTATGGTAAAAAGCTGCTCTGTCTTAAATTAAAGGGTTTACCGGCAGAGTTTGGCACAGAGGAACAATTCTCTTTACAAACAGCGAGGGTTTTAGTAGTTTCCACCTGATCTTGTGATTTAGTAGGCTATTTTAAATCATTTTTAAACAAACGCGAAAATATAATGCATAATCGGAATAATCTCGCCATCCATTGCCAACTATAAAGAGAACTATGTGTGCCGGTAAATGATTAATTATTCAGAGAGTAAAGCTTTACCCGAGCTTCCTTTTATTTAAGGACCGTTCTGAGAGACCAGGTGAATGGAAGCAAGCAGGATTTGACGCAATCCTCTGTTTTCTAAGTTTCCATTTGAATTGAGCCTGCACCAACATAATGTCCTCCCGGATGTGAAGTATTTATGTCCTCACTGCAGTGTGAGTGAGGGATCTGCTCCAGAGTCTGCATGGAGACAACTGGAGCCCAAACTAAATGTGCATATTTAACCATCTGTGGGAGACTTGCATTCACTTTTTTATAAGGTGCCTGGCAGAGCGGTCCTTGAAGCTTTGCACAATTTGTCACCTTAAACCTTAAACCTGTCATGTCATTGAGTTTTTGTGTGATAAAGCAGCACAAAGTACAGCGTAAGTGTAACCAAAATATTCTCAGAGGGCTTACTTTACATTTACCCCCATTTACTCCAATACCCCCTAAATAAAATCGGTGCCACACTCAGAAGTCAACTTAATTAACTAATTAATTACTGCCTGTGTGTTATTTAATCTCATTTGGATGCAGCAGTTGTGTGAAGGCCTCAACCCTAACCCCCAGCAGCTGGGTCAGGGCTAAAGTTCTGGAGAAGTTTAAAGCAGGTCGAGCAACTCAACATATGTCCATCCGACTAACTTAACAGGCCGCGCAAAAAGAGCATTGATCTGAGAGACGGCAGAACTGGCTAAGCAGAACCCTGGAGGAGCTGCAGAGATCCACAACTCGGGTGGGAGAATCTGTTGACGGGGCAGTAGTACGATTGGTCTATTTTAAAGATGGCTTGTTTTCTTCTCAGCAGGATAATGGCACGAAACAAACAGCCAGAACCTTAATAAATGGTTTACATGTAAAAATATTCATGTGTTAGAAATGCCTAGTCAAAGTACAGACCTAAATCTGACACTCCCTCCAATCGGACTTAGCTTGAGCTATTTAAACACATGGGGGAAAAAAGGTCCAGATGTCCAAAGCTTGTAGAGACATGCAGCTGTAGTTGCAGCGAAAATGACTGAATAAGGGCGTAAAACAAATGAAGGCCACACTTTTAAGATTTTCATCCATAGAAAATGTTGAAAACCATGGATAATTGTGCCTTCAATTCATAGCTATACACCTCTTTCTGTCCGTCCGTCACATAAAATCCCAATAAAATGTGGACATTTCAGTGTCATCTTGTTTTACTTAATAATAAAACAAAACAAGTTTCTTTCATCTTTTATTATTTCTTGAAGTGAAGAAGTAAAAGTGTGCACTTTCTTAAATCTATAGATAAATCTAAATACCCACATATCTCAACACATTTGAAAGGTGATGGTTCGATTTCTGTAAAGCTGACTGATTATAGCTTTTTTTTCATATCTGGACCAATTACTCAAAAGCTTGACATCCTGTAAAAGTTTATTTGGAGGGAGACTTAAGGGTTCCGTAAAATAAAATGATTATCTGCATATGAGCTAATTTTATAAAACAGTTTTGTGTGTGATTTCTATTTCAAACATCAAAGGATGAAAGGTGTCCCTGTTTAACATGTCTCCTCACTGGGAGGTTTCCTATGTCTCTCAAGGAAAAATAAGTTGTGATAACATTCCTTTATCCCATTCCTAAAGCCAGTAAATTTTGATGTCACTGTGCTCCCTGCAGTAGATATGTCTGTCTGCATATTTTGGCTTCATCCAGTCTTCTTAGCTCCAGCAGGTCCTGTGCTGATAACCAAAACTGTTTTTCTTTTCTTCAGCCTGGCTCTTGACTCTGGTTCTAGAACACTCTGTAGTTTATGCTGTACTCAGATAAAAGCACCGATAATATGTTTGTTTGCACAAACATCTATAGGGATGTGATTATTTTTGCAAGGTACTGTGTATACTTTCAACCTGTTTGTGTGTTTAAAAGGACATTTACTCTGGTATACATTCATAAAATCAGCTAAAGCATCAAACCTCCCTCACTAACATTCCCCCATAAAGTGTATCATGTTGTTTCAGCCGCCAGTGAACGTCTCAGTGGCTTCAGCGTTTATGCTTTTTTTTTTTTTGATGCCTCAGGACATGTGCGCTGGTTTTTCTGTGGTAATTTTATGGCCTTCAGCCAAATTAATCTACTTTCTGCATGTGTTAGTTACAAAAAAACTGTAAGATATGTGGTTGAGTTTCAAAAAATCCACTGACATGATGGCCACAGTGTTTGTAATTTACATGCTGGCTATAAAAATGCACCATATATTAAGAAATCACAATTTCTTTTTCCCAGAAATCTACATATCATCATCTGGTTGTAAAACTCCAAAGGAGGACAATAACCTGGATCCAGGCTGTTTGGTGCAGTCTTTAACTAATGTGTCATCCTGTGATGGATATGTTTAAAGAAAACATTCCCACTTTCCTGTGATCACATTTTTCCTGTTGTCTTGTGAGCTCACAAGCATTAAACCATTAAATAATCCTAACAGCATCAGAGACGGTCAGTGTCTCCTTTTCTGCTGTCTTCCCTGCCATCATCAGTCTCCTCAGGGATGAAACCGGACTTACTGGATCTGATGGTAAACACCAGAGCCGGTGTGCAGTTTTTTTAGACTCTGCTGACATCAGCTGGTGTTCTGACTCTCCCCATCAGACAGAGCACAAATCGGAGCTGAAGCAGCCATCGTAACATGAGCCACCGTGCTGCAACGAGCCCATAAAAGGCTGAATTGTTACGATGCAACTGCATGAGGAGCGCTCATCAGCCATCTGCCATCTCAAACCCAGTTATAGAGATCTGTCTCTGCAGTTTTGGTGGAAAAATCCTAGTATGAGTGGAGGATATTCTAAGAAATTATGGACTATAGCATGACCGTTGGGTTAATGGTTTCTCTAAATCGTCCTTATGAATGTGTGTGTGTGTGCATGGTTGTTCCTCCTGTGATGGACTGGTGACCTGGTAGACTGTTACCCTGTCTTCCCAGCAAAGGACCACTGGAGATGGGCACCAGTCCCCCTGCAACCTGGCAATGATTGTCAGGTATAGACCCTGGATGGGTATTTTTGGACCTCAGTGGTCAGATGGATGCATACTTGGTCAATAAAAAGTCCCATATGTGTGTGGGGGAAAGACTATTTAAGCCTTTGAAGGTAACCAGGAGGATCAACACAAAGTCTGACGGAGAGCAGGTGTTACAAAATGTGCAGGAGGAAGAGGTCTTTGTGTCTTTTAGTCCTGCTAATGAGGCGGGGTCCAGACGCCATGGACACACCATCCACTGATCCAGTTTAAAGCTGCAGAGGAAGCAAGAATGCAGGATCTGAAAATGCTGCCGTCATTTCAAATCCAGACCTTCTAATAGGACGTAAACTAAAACCTCTCATGTTGTAGCCTAAATATTTAGGAAAGTAAAATTATCATGATAAGGTAACTGATTTTGAAAAGCTGGCATAAATAGCCTTTTTTGCAAACCAGTAAAGGTATGTCTTAAAAATACGGTGTTTGGAGATGTTTATGTCTTACCCATCAAAGGTCATCCTTCTTTCAGCCAAACCCTGTTCTGTAAATGCAACCAAACCAGGAGCAGAATAAAAGTTTAATCACTCAGTCAGAATTTGCCGCTCTGAGCGTTCACAATTTTTATCTATTTGGATTCAACTTATGACAGTAGTTAAAGGGTTTTTTTTCTCATCCGTTTAACTTGAACAATCCTCTTTCTGTCTCCTCTGAGCTGTATTCTGATCTAAGAACTCTAAGCAGAGGTTGTGAAATAATTGCACTTTAAATAACTAATCTTTGCTCTGAGTCATAGCAGTTTCCATATAAACTAAAGTGGATGAGGCTCATTTTGATTCTCTGATTACACAGAAGGTCCTCAGGAAGCCAAAGTCCATGTATATAAATGGCTCCTGCCAGATAAAAGCAGTTTCCACCACATCACCCACCAAGAAACTGAGACAGCTCATGATAGATCATGATAGTTTCCACTCATTTGAAAGATTTTCCTTAAAAGATGCAATTTTACTGATTTCCACATTTTAGATTGCGTTTATGCAGAAAATACTTTGATAATGAGGTAAAAAGTGCAAGATGCAACAGTCACACCCTTTATACTGGACACGTGTATAGGTACATAGGTATGTATAGATAAAGACTGATTAAGTCATTTTATGAGTATAGTGGTGCATTGATGGTAAGTCGTTCTATGATAAAAGCCTAGTAAACTTTCACATTATCTGAGTTTTGTTTTAGGTCAGATTAATTTCTCTGATTCTCTTTTAGCAGGACTTCAAGCATCTACAGACCAGTTAGATGGTCCAGGTTCAAATATCAGAAGTGAGAAATATGTTGAAAAGCGCAAAGGGGTTGAGAAAGCAGCGGAATGTTGAGCATTGGCATCATGAATGCCAAGAAGGAAGCATCGATAGCAAAGTCTCCAGCTAGAATGAGAGTTCATTTAATAAATATTTATTTTGCTTTTCGTCCAGTGAGGAGGAAGTAAGGAGAAATGTTGAGTCTTTGGGGAGAGTAATTCCTCAATTCATCCTTTTCTGTTGCTAATGACACATAATTTATTATATTATTACTGGAAAGGTTTTTATTTTAATTATAAAAAAGCGCTCTGCTGCTCCATTTTATAGATCTTCACTCTATATTTATATATCTTGCTAACCATGTATGATTTTTCTTCCACTTCGCCTTGCCATATTTATATATTAGAATGGCCAGATCAAAGTACAGACCTAGTGTATATTAAATTGAGAATTTGTGGCAAAACTTGAAAGCTGTTGTTGGCAGCATCTCTCCAACCAACCAGCCGAACTGAACTTGAGCTGTTTTGCAAAAGAAAAACAAAAGAGAAATATGAAAAGCTGGTGTAAAACTGCTCCAAAATACCAATAAAATACATTGTAGTTTGTGGTTGTAGTCGGACAACATGTGAAAGTTTTTTTTAAGCGTGAAGTATTGGGCTTTCTTTACGATATATTTGTCCAGAAACCAGATTAAAACTGAGCGGCAAGTGTGGCAAAAAGAAATGATCAGAAAACACAAAAATGATAACCAGTAACATGCCCGACTGCAGCCTTTTCTGAGCACTGATATCTGAGGCCACTTTTTATTCCGCTAGATATATAAACGTGGATTGAACTCCTGTAATGACTGCTGTCACAGTTTCTTATTTTTTCTCGACAGTTTGCCTCCTGTGATAATTCATTATCAACCCTGTTTTTCTGAACCCAGTTGGCTTTTTCTTCTGTCACTTTTCTCTGTCCTTATTTCCATGGCAACCAGAGGCAAAGTCCACGCTGAGGGAGCTTTTGAGTTACTATGTCCTAACGAAGGAAATGGGGAGGTGTCAGGCATCTGAGGAGGAAATGCGATCCATCATTAGCCGGGGTAAACTGTGTGTGACTAATGAGAAGGAGTTCTGTCAGGTGCAGCAGGACTTATCATTAAGTCAGTCGGAGAACTCAGGAACCTGATGATATGTTTACGTTTTGGTTGTCAGAAAGATGCTCTGGATGGTTGATACATCATGTCTGTTTTTCTGTCGGGTTGTTATTTCCTGTGACAAACAACGGTCTGTCTCCTCTGTCTAAGCCGGGGGTCTACAGCTGCTGGATATTTCTGTTTTCCACAAAGGATTTGAGTCCCACAGGCAAAAACGATGCAAAAATCAACAATGTTTTAAATATAAATGTAGCAAGAAAGACCCATTTAAAGAGTTCAGCTTTTAAGGTTTTTCCGGTACTTTATTTGCTGCAAATTTTTTATATATATATATATATATATATATATATATATATATATATATATATATATATACTTGATCTGGTGCTTGAAAAGGGCTATATAAATGCAAGCCATTACTATTATTAATTGCCTTGTTGCTGAAGGTGTGGTATACAAATACATTTGCCTTGCCTTATAATTTCAATATCTTAATATATAATTTCGGTGAATCCCTTCTTTAGATCAAAGCATATTCATGTGTTAGAATGGCCCAGTCAAATCCCAGATCTAAATCCAATCAGGAATCTGTGGAAAGACATGAAACTTGTTTACAGAAGCTCCGAGCTTGATCAGAGAGCCAAGAAGCTCACAGTTGTAATTGCAGTGAAAATCGTTCTACAAACTATTGAATCACTGGGGTGGAAATACAAATGCATGCCACACTTTTAGGAATTTTATGAGTAAAAATGTTTGAAAACCATTTCTCCTTTTGCTCCCACTTCATAACCATCCACTACTTTGTGTTGGTCTGTTACATTAAAATCCCAATACAATATGTTGAAGTTTGTGGCTGTAGCTTAACATTATGTGAGGAATTTCAAGGGGTGTGAATGCTTTTGCAAGATCCTGCATCTCAGAGAAAAGAAATGATAATACAGCAACCGACACCCGTGTTCCAGAGCATATGGCTTACTGGGTTTTGTGTTTTTCCAGGAGCTGAGCTGCCGGGCTGTTGGGGGATTTTCACTGCAGATTCTATCACTCTTTTGTGTTCATTGGGCCGTAGCTCTGGGAAACTGATGGAGGTATCATTGGTTTCACTCTGTGACCCAGGCCCTGCATTATGGCGAACCTGCCCGACAGGTTTACAGGGCTTCATGTTGTCGTCTCCCTCCTGCATGGAGGGCTTTGTAATGGACTCTCCTTTTGTTGCTGATGGAAGCAACATCTCTTTTCAAACAGGAAACAGACCGAGGCAGTGCTAGTCAATACGCTCACGCCCTGCTGCCAGCGCTTTGTTGTAGACAGCAAAAGATGCTAACCGTGTCCTGCTGCACAAACAGAACCACACGGGAAAAACTTGATTCACCACCTGAGAATCAGATTGTGGATTGTGCAGACACCTTTACTAAAAATGCATAATCTTTAATTAGCCTGCAGCAAAAGTTGTTTAAGTCTTAAAAATGTTGTTTTATTTTAAATTTAATTCATAACTGGGAAAAACAAGTTAAACCTTATTTTGAATGAAAGATAATTAATCTAGTCTAGCATAAAACACAGAAATGTACAGCTTTTTTCACCAGCAGTTCTAATATTTACAAAACATGATAGAGTTGCTGCCCTAAAGTTCCTGTTTTACAGAGTATTTCTTATGTTTCCTGCTGAACTGCCTCACGTCTTTCCCTCCTGAATATCTCCATATTTGTGTCTGACCAGTTTCCCGTTTATCTGCCTTAATCGAGGTGTTTCGGGGCCCCCGTGGGTGTCATGACTGATATCTGAGCTAGGAGAAAAGGCTTGTTTGACTCTTTGATATGCGCACGCTAACCGGTCTGCAGGACAAAAAGTTGAGTTCAGAAGGAAGGTGTTGGACTTTTACATGAACTAAAGGGAGTCAAACAACTAACGTTCAAGCAAAAGAAGTCTTAAAGTTATTTGAAACTGTGGCATTAACGTATTTTGCTTAAAGTAACAAATGTCAACCTAAACTTAATGTCAACTACAACATTAGAACACAAAAAATTAATTATAGCTTTTTTTTTTTAAAGGTACAGCAATAATGTTGATCTTGAGTTCTTATATATATTTTCTCATATAACACACACACAAGTGCTTATAACAGTGTTTATTTGATGCCAGGTGGCTCTGGAAGACACTTGATTAGTGTATGAAATGGCTTTCCATACTGCCACGCCTCTCAAAATCATGTTTGGAAATATGGTGCGTTCCATTCACCTCGAAAGTTGGAACTCGGAGCTGGGTTTGATGTC
This sequence comes from Valencia hispanica, assembly GCA_963556495.2. Taxonomy (NCBI): domain Eukaryota; kingdom Metazoa; phylum Chordata; class Actinopteri; order Cyprinodontiformes; family Valenciidae; genus Valencia; species Valencia hispanica. Next base: position 34,818,002 of record OY747706.1, read on the forward strand.
ACGCCTGAGTAAACAGCGTTCCAGTTAACGTCGGATAAGTCGGATTCCATTATGGCGAGGGCCAGGTAGCCATAGTTGGTATTTCCTCTTACAAACATAGTTTTATGCTTTACTTTCCAAAAGCAAACACCCCTTTTATTCTAAGTTTAGAGTTGCAGGCTCCACATGTAGATTGATTTTAGACGCATTCTTACAAGTGTGTAAAATAGACATGTTTCCACCACAGCTACTATTGTTGATGCGAGGAGCGGCTATGTTGAAAGACAAAGTTTGAGCAGAAAAAAAATCTCTGACTTTCCAAGTGGGAAGTCTGACTTTGGGGAGCATTCCAGTTGGATTTTTCTACTCTGAAGTAGCAATTTCCAAGTTCTGACTACAAAAGGAACGCACCAATATTTAAAGTTGTGAAGAATACAAATTGGAAAACAATGGCGTGCCACCTATTGATTGCATTGTGGTACTGCTGTTTTTAAACTACAGTTGGCAAGCTAATAGCATGTCTGTTCAACAGCTGACTGCAGGCTAGCTACCTGAGCAGATAGCCTGACTAATTAGCCAGCTAGTGTTAGCTTTTTAGTCTCCCTGTGTAACTATAAGAACTGGAACAGCGAAAGTAAAATGTTTTAAACAACAAACAAGTTTTCTAAACTTGTTAGATGTTCATTCTTAAATTTTTTGATAGGCTGGTTCCCTTCTCCAGCAATCATTGGGTGAGAGGCGGGGAAATCCCTGGTCAGGTTTCCCTGATAACATGATGCAGGGGTATTTTTATCCAAATCTATCATTCATGAGACTTTACTATCATTCTAGTTAGACTTTGACAACTTTTACTGCTGTGTCACCACCATGGTCTGTTCAGATGTAGTTATTTTTGGTTTGATGTACTTTTTGCTGTGAATAGATGGGATGGTCTGCTGAGCTTTTCCAGTTTTGTCTAAGTTCTCCAAAGCTCCCGTCTTATCTTCAGGTCTTATTTGCTTGTGTTCATGTTTGATTCTGAAAGCCTGTATGATCCACTCTGCGGTTTGCAGTTTAACATGCTGTCTGCGTTTCATACCTGAGCATTGTTACTTATTGATGCTCCTCTGTCATTTCCTCCTTGGTTATTATTCTTTTTTTCACATTGTTTCCGTTTGTCTTCCTCCTGTTTTGTTCTTTTTTACTTATTCACAGATGATGAGGATTAGCTTTTGTTGTGCGGATATGTGCGCCATAGGACGTCAATTCATACCTGCCTCGCTGATATTTTGTTTCACTTTGACAACCAGTAATTTAAAGTTATTTTCTATTGTCTGCTGTACATCATGATCCTAAGGAGTTTGGTTTTGTATTTTGTGTCATTTTGTCACTTTCTGTGATTTCTGATTTATAATATGCCAGACTGGTTCTTGGCTATGAGGACTGGGCTATATACTGGTGATGGCCTGCTAGGGTCTGTCGTGAGGGTGGGATGAGACAGTTCCCCTTCTGGGTGTTTGTGGGTCCCAATTTCTAAAATATGATAAAATTATCATTTTATAAGTAATTCTAATAATAAATCAGGCCTGTGTGTTAAACTGGTTTTAATAGAAAATGAAACATAAAATGAGGAAAAAAAAGCTTTAGAAAACTGACAGAACCTGTTAAGCATGTTTCATTGGACTTCATCATCTCTAAATGCTTTTTCACATTTAAAATGATAAAATTGTATTCCTTTAGTTAATTGCTTATTAGATGGAGTTACCTATGATCTGCTTTAGCTGTATTTAGCGCTGTAGTCCATTAAAATGTCACACAACTGGAAACCCAAAGATTTATTAGGCAGTGTCTTCAGAGACTGGGAAGTTTGAAGTTTATTTTTGCAGTCTGCTGATTCTCAGATATGCTTGAAGTCCTTAACTGGTTCTCATGTTTCTGTCTTTCTAGATAACAATGATGGAGCTCCTTTTCCACCCATCGCTGAGCGCCAGGTAAGAAACACAAAAGATGTGAAATGACCGGTATCTAAAAGTCATGTGTTCAGGAGACAAAATCCACAGAAAAACCTCTAATAATCCTGGAGAACTACAGCTGAAAACCTTTTGAATTGAGTAGAAGAACTTTTGGCTGCTTAAACAAACAATATAAAGTCTTTTGTACAACATTTTTTCCCCCAAATGAATATAACATATCAATAATTTCTTGTACTAGATCCTTTTAATGTTTTTACTAGGGCCGTGAAACAATTAAAGATTTTCATCTAATTAATCACAGGGTAGCTGTGTGGGATAAACAGGGTGGGTCGTTCTGTGTTAAAATATTTTGCGTTAATTCTACAAATAATTCGACCTGTGTTAAAGCGTTAATTTTGACAGCCCTAGTTTTTACTGGATGTTGCTCAAACATGTCACAATTTATTCTTTCTCTTAGGATTTTAGGCCCATCACTGCAATTCATCAGACCAAAATTTTTTTTTCATATGTTGCTCTTTGATGTTGAATAATTCTTTTCTAAGATAAATCTTTAAACAAAGTGACACTTAAGTTTGACCTCCATTAGTTGGTGATTTACTGAAATAATAACATATTTAACACTATTATGCAACACAATATTGGAATACTTTTATCATTGATAAAAAAAAAATCTAACTTAGATATTTAAGAAAAGTAAAAGTTTGGTTTTGTCTCTCTGCATATGCAAATTTAATAATAATATACAAAATTAACTGTTTTATTTCTTTTCATGTATTAAATTGACAAAAGTAAAAGGAAAACACATTTTACAAATAAAATTTCTGACATAAACAGAAAAAAAAAACAAAAAAATCTGTGACCAGTATTTTCTTTGAGGTCAGGCAGGCCATATAGTGGAGCACTTTAGTGCATGTGATAGAGCATTTGCCTGTCTAGAAACCAGGATCTTCTTAACCCTGCTTGAAAAAAGCTTCTTCAGTAGGTTTGGAAGTTGGAAATATCCAAGTACTTCATCTTTGACGATACCAGACCATTCAATCAATCAATCAATCAAACTTTATTAATAAAATTAATAAAGCGCTTTTCATACAAGAGTTGCAAATCAAAGTGCTTTACAGAATAAAATGACCCCATATAAACCATATTACCATCCCTCACCACAGATTTAAAAGCATGATCACAATTATTACCCCGTTCCCCCAACCCAACTCCCATGCACACAAACTATTAAGAACAATAAAAAGGACATAAAAAGGATATTGGGTTAAAATGAAACTACTACCACACCTCCACTTTTTTGCTGTCTGATTTGAAGTTTGTGTCTGTTATCGATCCGGCCATGGGCCCGTGGCTGTCAGGGTTCACTCTCACGTCATAAATTAGTACAACTTTTGAAAAATCTGTCCTCAGATATTTAATGACGTTTATCTTCATCCAGTCATGATGTTTCATCTCCAGTGGCCAGCTCAGAGGTGGTCGGGTTTCAGGCTCTCTTACCTCAGTTACGTCTCTGAGCTTTGAACCGCCTCTATTTCTGGGCACTCCAGATAGGTTGCAGCTCTGAATAGTTATGCTTAACTTCGGCATCTTCTCATATCTTTGACAGATAATTTACCTGTTTTGTTTTTTTCTCAGGACGGTTTCTTGCCACCTTGCTCCTCCAGCGCGCTGAAACACTACACAGGGTTAGACTTTAGAGTCAATTAAATCTCTTTTGGCCCTTGATGAAAAGTAGCAGCTAAATAATTATGCACACCTTGACAAAGGCCAGGCCCATCCCTCATTAATACACCTGAAATGCTTAAACTCAGCAAGCAAGCTTGAGGTTGGAAAATATTTTTTTTTTAATTTTGATATTGTCAAATACTCTTACTTCATTTTACTTTCATTAGGCAAATAAATCTTAAATATCTCACTTCTATTCTACTAAATCTTCAGGTTTTGAGTTGCAAAAAGTATTGAAATATACATGTTATAATTTTCAGTCACATAAGTGTTTTTCATATTTTATACATTTTACAGATAACACTGAAATATCATACAATTAATAATTGTGAAATAAGACTTGATATTTTTTCTGGTAATTTTACTTCAACTCATGCCATCAGCTGGTTCAGTCCCTCGGTGTGGCCATCTATAGAGCTCTGGACTGGGGACTGGACGACAACGAGGAGAGGGAGCTCAGCCCGCAGCTGGAGCTCCTCATTGAGCGGATGGCCGGTGGGGACCCGGGCGAAGAGGCCGTCAGCTCTGCAGGGAGCGGCGCAACAGATGAGGGTTACAGTGGACAGGAAGAAGAGGAGGAGGAGGAAGAGGAGCAGGAGGGAGCGATGAGGCCGGTTTGTTCGTTCCGTCAGGTCGTGGTGCTCTGTGCGTCCCGTCTGGCCAACCCAAGCCTGGCTCCGGAGCACTACCAGGCCGTCTGCCGGGCTCTGTTTGTGGAGACGCTGGAGCTGCAGACCTTCCTCATCAAAATCAGAGATGCGAAGGAGGTATGTCACGGTGTCATCATGTCAATATTCCTAAAAGGTTATTACACAAACAAATGCTAAATCAGATGAGAAAAGACAAAAACGAAACACAGAGACTCAGAGAAGTTATTGTATGACTGAGTAATTTGTAAATTATGATTTGCATTAAACTATCCTGCATGAACTGTTTAACCAAACTTTTTCCTAATATTTGTCGACAAAGTCATAATTATGTCACTATCAGACGTGATGAAAGAAAACTTGAGACAGAAAAGTCACATTAATAAAATTCATTTCTAAAGCCAAGTTTCTTTCAGAACTCCAACATTACAGCTGCTGTCTATTGTGTTTTTAAACTTGTTAACCACGGTCAACCAGCTGATAGAAATCCTCTAAAGAGAGACTTCCATGACTTAATTTATGTACTGTAGACCTTAGTAAAAAAGTGAAATAGTTTATATTGTCTCAGAAAAACATAACAGAACCCAAAACCATCAGTACAGGCTAGACTCTGTATGTTATTTCACTGTAAGAGGAAACAAATAAGTAGATTTCTATATGTTCATTAGGTAAAATAAACCGTTTATGTATAAGATTTCTAAAATCAGGGGTTTAAGTCATATACTGAAAAAGAAAACTGAAAGTTTAAATGTTTAACAGCTTGAAACTTATTTCTTATAATCATAGGAAAGCGGATTGTAATCAAGCTGTTTATAATTTTAAGGACAGAATGTGTGTGATCAGTCTCAAATGATTGATAGGTGAATGCTAACAAGACTTAGTGCCATGCAAAGGTATTTATACCCAGTGAACTTTTCTCCATATTGCTAATTTACAGCCACAAATTTTAAATGACCTACTCAGATTTTATGTGATTGAACAACTTTTTGTGTTTGTCTCTGCCAGCTTTCCAAATCTGCAGACAAAAGTTTTACTCCTTCTTTGTTGCAAAGTAGCTCAAGCTCAGATTTGATGGAGAGCGCTTATAACAGCACTTTTCAAGTCCTTCCACAGACACAAAATTAGATTTAGTTCTTTGGACATAGTTTTATACCCTAACCCTCTCCACATCCTCATCCTCATCCCTGACCTGTCTGCTCTGTTTCTTGGCCTTCATGATGCTAGTTGTTCTCCAATCTTCTCTAACAAACCTCTGAGGCTTCCAAAGAACAGCTGGATTTACACTGAGATGAAATTACTCACAGGTTTATTAATTAGTTGTCTTCTGAAGACGAGGACAAAACGGGACAAAGGTATGAAAACAACAGACATGACGTCTGTTTGACATCCAGCTTCTGTAAGTATCTGGCGTTCTGGTTATGAAAAGCAGATGAGGTCGATAGGTGCTCATCACCTTTTAAGTGATTTGTAGTTGGTAAATAAAAGGTATGGAAAGGTTTTAAAGACATGAGCGATCAAACGTTTAGAGTTCTGTTTTTGCTTTTCAGATGCTGAAGAAGGTTTCTTCTGAAGAAGCTCTGGAGGACAGATCCACGCCTGAGCTGGATGCGCTGAAGCACAGAGACTGGGTGAGACCAGACGACAGAGTTCACTCGGTGACCGAGAGGACAACAGCGCTGTGTTTGACCAGGAGCGGGCAGAGCCATCCCTCTGACAGATGCGGATGTGTTGCTGTTTTTTTCTGCACCAGGCTCGTCTGTGGGTGCAGCTGATGAAAGACCTGAGGCAGGGGGTGAAGCTGAAGAAGGTCCAGGAGCAGCCGTTCAACCCGCTGGCCACCGAATTCAGCCTGACGCCATTCGAAATGCTGATGCAGGACATCCGAGCTCGCAAATTCCAGCTTCGTAAGGTCATGGTGAGAGTCGTTGGCTCCGTACACATTAGTTAGTTCTGCGACTACTGGAAAGAGTTCAACTTTTACTGGAACAAGAACAGTAGGGAAGATTAAAGATCAAACATATTGGGACTTTTTGGTTTTTGGAGTAAGTTTAAATAGATAGGAAGAATATTCCTTTATTGTCCCACAAAGGGGAAATTCGGCTGTAACAGCAGCAAAGTGACAGATAATAGAAGAAGCATTCGCGATCACACAAGAAAGGTAGAAAAAGTAAAAAAACAGAATTAGGAATAAATATTTACATTAAGGACAAAATTACAAAAACCAATGTACTGTCCAGTTATTAAAAATAAAGAGGCATACTCAGATTAGAATGTGCAACTAAATAAGATTTTAACATCAGTTCAAAAATAAAACAACTAAAGCTTCTAAAGGGAAACGTGGAGAATGTCCACCGCATGTGTTGGTTACTAAAAAGCTTAATCTTAGCCTCATCTAACGGAAGCACAGAATCCCAGAGAAAGTCTCAGTACCGTTTAGTAAACACTACATGTTGACGGTTCCATGTTGTTTTTATCCAAAAGAATAGGAGGACGTCCGGCTGCTTTCAACTAAAGTAAAAATAAGGGATGAGCAGCTTAAACTCACAGCCGGCCCAAAGCACAAGCAGACTAAGCTGGTGCTTAAGGTCCCCAGTCCAGCAGGGGTCCTCAAGAGCTTCTAAGCACTCACAAAGAATAAACATATATTCTACATCTTGATAAGTTACTTAAAAAGAATTCCATCTTAAAATTCCTTATAAGCTGTAATTTATTTAGAGTTCAAGAAAAAATAAAAAGAAAGACATTAATAGTTTGAAAGTTGATGTCAACAGTCGTATTTTCTCAAGTTTAATAATTTTTGCTTCATGTTTGCATGCTGGAGTCACATATGAATAATTTAACTCCAAACTCTTCAATAAATAAATTAAACTTAGTATCTGCTTCTCAACTTTACATGCTGTACACCAGATACGACTGCCAGATCAAATGAGATAAACAATAATCTAGACTAGTTTAGGGGGAGAAAAAAGAAAAGAAAACCAAAATAATCTAGTCTAAGGAAAGATCATTCAATTCCATTTAGTTCATTTATATAGCACTGATTTACAGCAGAAGCCATTTTAATTAAATCATACATACATTTCATTCAAGTTTTCTATTTAAGGAATCCCGGCAGATTGCATCGAGTCATTGACTTGAGGTTGTGCCCTGTTCATGCAGACTCCAACCACAACAGTCCCTTATATTGAGCAAGCATGTAAGAACCCTGGAGAGGAAAAACTCCCTTTTAACAGGAAGAAACCTCCAGCAGAACCTGGCTCAGTACGACTGTCTGGGGGTTTGAGAAGACAGAGCAGAGACACAGAAAGAACAAAAGAACTGATGTAAGACTTCTATATTAAAGAAAGCAAAAAGTTGAAAACAGGACACGGACAAAAAGTTACTGGGAGCTTCATCCCAGATGATGCTCCCAGTAGGATACCAGACCAGGTGTAGCTTCTATAACACTGAGAAAAGGTAAATTTAACAGTCAAAGTAACAGCAAATGATGCAACTGGAGAGTAGTACAAGAGAAAAGTAGCAGAGTGAAGAAAAGTGGTAAGTCTGTCCTTCAACAGTCTAAGCCTATAGCAGCATAACTACAGCGATAGCTCAGGATAACATAAACCACTCTAACTATAAGCTTTATCAAAAAGGAAAGTTTTGGCCTTAAAAGTAGACAGAGTGTCTGCCTCACGGACTAAAACAGAGTTGGTTCAACAGGAGAGGAGCCTGATAACTAAAAGATCTGCCTCCCATTCTACTTTTAGAAATCCTAGGAACTATCAGTAAACCTGCAGTCTGAGAGCAAAGTGCTCTGTTAGGAACATATGACACAATCAGATCTCTGATGTATGATGGAGCTTGATTATTAAAGGCTTTATATGTAAGAAGGAGGATCTTAAATTTTATCTGGAATTAACAGGGAGCCAATGAAGAGAGGCTAAAACAGGAGAAATGTGATCTCTTTTTAATATTCATCATCAGAAAAACAGAAAAGAAAAACATGAAGGATCAAAAGAGAAAACAGAAAGGAGAGGAAAAAAATTAAATAAAATCAGAAAACTTAATCTCCATAATTTATTATTTGTATACAATAAATGTCAACAAGAACTGGGCCCCGAGGAAAATCCTAATTAGGTCCTAATACAACCTTGGAACGGCTATGCACATTTTTTTGCAGAAATTTCCATGAAGTCAAGATGGTGATAAGAGTACAGAGATTGTTAAAGCATCTGCTAAGAGGAGATATTGTGGGAAATCTTGCACAAAATGCAATCTAAAAATAATTGAGGACAGAAATGAATGGAAATATAAATATCAAAGGTCCACTTTTCTTGTCAACTTGCACTAAAGCTGTAGTAACCACTACACTAATTTAGTGATTTAAACTGGTTGGAGCGGCCAATATGGACAGTTGATTCCGGTCAAAGAATCAGGGAAACTGGAGGTAGCCTCAGCAGGTTTATTAATGCCAATCTTGAACAGCAGGCTCATTTAATGGAGTACAAATGTGTGTAGATGTGGTCTAGAAAGAAATACAAGGGACCTCTATGAGTAATAACATATCACCGACATACACTGCTAATTAAATAAACAGCAATCCACAGAATTGAAGTCATATCAGCAACTTACATGTGTGCCATTGTACTGATAGGATTAGCATTAGCGCTAATGGCAATCAAAGGCCAAAAACACGTAAACTTGGCGTGCCAACGAATCACAGTAAATGCAGCTAAAAGATTATTAAACATGCAACTACACAAATTATTCTTGGTATGTTCCAGTGTGATTTTGGTAATTTATTTTTACTTTTTTATTGCTCATGCACACCAAACACGGTGATAAACCGGATACATGTCCGTCACAAACTAGGCACGGGTTGAAACACGGAACCAAACATTAGTTGCTGGGTAAGAGGTATCAGTCTGATGACAGGACGGGTGTAGGTCTTCTCTCTTAACTGCACTGTTGCCGAACAAACTCTACCATCTGCGGCAGGAAAGATCTCTGTGACAGTGCCCACAGGCCAGGAGGATCGTGGAAATCAGGGATCCACAACGAGGACGACCTGACCGACCGTGAGTTGCCTTCCATCGGTCTTCCACTTCTGACGTTGTTGAAGGCCTGGAAGGTACTGTCGGACAAACGATGACCAGAAGTTATCGGCCAACACCTGGCTTTGTCTCCACCGACGTCTCCCAAGCAAATCTTCACTGTCGTAAAGGGCTTGTGGTAGTGACGAGTCTCTACGGCCCGTCAGCAGCATGTTAGGTGTTATAGGGTCGAGATCTGCTACATCTGCTGAAACGTACCCCACAGGTTTGGCGTTTAGAATGCCTTTTACTTCTACGAGTAGGGTCTGCATGACTGCTTCGGGAACAACCTGCTCTCGTAGGATGACCCTTAACGATGCTTTGATGGACTTGACCTCCCTCTCCCAAGTCCCTCCAAAGTGCGGAGCAGCGGGAGGATTAAACTGAAACCGAATCTTCTGTTCAGGTAGCTGTTCTTGCAACTGAGGGCTCATGGCTTTGAAGGCTTCTTGCAGTTCGCGGTTGCCACCAGTGAAATTTGTGCCGTTCTCGCAGAGGATCTTGAATGGCTTTCCCGTTCTATCTATGAATCGGTGCAAGGAAAGAAGAAATGCATCTGCATCCAACCTTTCAAGGAGATCTAGGTGTTGGCATCTTGTGGTCATACATTTGAATAGAACGCCCCACCTCTTCTCATAGCGACGTCCCATCTTCACTAAAAACGGTCCAAAACAGTCAACCCCAACTGAATAGAAAGGGGGTTTGTAAAGCCGTAGCCTTGCAGGTGGAAGGTCAGCCATTCTTGGACTCTGAGGCTTGGCGCGCCAAAACCGGCACTCAGGACAACTATACTGGTGCTTGCGGATTGCTTCACGTCCTCTCAGCATCCAGTACCGACGTCTTAGTTCAGCGAGGACACGTTCCGCACCCCGATGATGAAGCCTTTCATCATAGTCTTTGATAATCAACTTATTCACAGGGTGTCCAGGGTCTATAACAATAGGATGGATTGGAGAAGCTTCCAAATCTGCTGCACGACGGAGCCTCCCGCTGACCCGGACGAGACCAGTTGCTTCTTCATATTCTGGTGCAAGGGAGGTGAGTCTACTACTTGTAGGTACTGGTCGCTGTGCCTTGAGGGCTTTTATCTTCGCAGGAAAGAAGTCGGCTTGAGCCTGGACCAGCAGGGCCCTTTCTGCAGCAATGTAATCTGCTGCTTCAATCTGATCGTTGGGGGTTGCCGCCCTGTGGCGGGTCCGCACAGTGGCTTGGATAAGCTCTGACCAAGTCTGAAACTGGCTGGCCTCAGGTAGCTGACTTAGAGTCACAAGTCCGACAAAGGCACTCCTCTTCAACTCTGTTTGTTCAGTATCGTTGGTGGAACTTGGCATAGCTGGCCAATGATCTTGATTCTTGAACAGAAAGTCAGGGCCAAATCTCCACTGGTTGTGGCCTGTTATCTCTGACAAAGTAAGACCCCTGGTAATGTGATCTGCAGGATTCCGAGCTGAATCTACATACCTCCAAGCAGCTGGGTCGGTGAGGGTCTGTATTTCTGCCACACGCGTTCCAACAAACACCTTGTATCGGCAAGACTCCGACTGTAGCCAGTGAAGAACGGTGATGGAATCCGACCAGCATACGATGTCATGGATAGGAATGGTGAGTTCAGCCTTTATCAACTTAACTAGTTGAGCACCTGTTAAAGCAGCACTTAGCTCCAGTCTCGGCATAGAAAGGCACTTCTTGGGGGCCACCCTGGAGCGTGCTAGGATGAAGGCGAGGTGGATATTACCTTTGCCATCTATGGTCCGCAGGTAGGCGACTGATCCATATGCTCTCTCTGAGGCATCGCAGAACAAGTGGAGCTGCCTGGTTGCCTTGGAGACGTCTGCACTTGGTTGCGTGTAGGCCCTTGGGAAATGAACCTGACAGAGGTTAGGGAGTTCCTTCGCCCAGGCAAACCATTTCTCTTTCAGCTGTTGGTGCTCTATTGGTTCGACCCAGTTCTTGCTTCCAAAGATCTTGTATGAGGACCTTAGCCCTGGTCGTAAAGGGAACAATGAAGCCAAGTGGATCATACTGCCTAGCAAGAGTCTTATACAGATTTCTTAGCGTGGGTTGGAGAGGCTCTGGCGAACGGTGCTTGCAGTTTAAGACGATCTGATCCTTGTTGTTATGGTGCACCATATGATGCGGGATGTACCAAGACTCTGTTGTCTTGTCTGCTTCTTCGGGTGAGATCTTTGCCACATATCCTGCAGTCTCTAGCTTGAGGATCTCTGAACAGTAGGTAGCTGCTCTTGAAGGATCTTTGGCAAGCCGACGCTCTGTGCTACGCAAACTTGGTAGCGCTGCTTCCTTGGGGGCCTTGAGAGGAATCAGTGGAGAGCGCCGAAGGAGAGGTGTAGCATAGCGCTGGACACCACCAATCTCCACTCTGACTGTGGAGATCTGGAGAAGGTTGAGTGCTTGCTGGTCGAGCTTTGACCTGGTAACAGCTTTCTTAGAGTATGGCAAGGTATCCAGCTGCCAAAGGCGCTGCACGTGCTGAAGTAACTCTGTGCTTGCTGCCTGCGTTGCAATATGCAGACATTGGGTTGGATGGGAGGAACTCTGCACAGGTGTCATTGGACCTTGGAGGCACCAGCCAAGACGGGTACATACAGCAATAGGTCCGTCTGGGGGTCCTTGGATGATGGGCTGAATAGGAGTTACGAGATGACTCATGTCTGACCCAATCAGGAGCTGGGGCTGCACGTGATCAACCGGGAAAAGTGGGAGGCTTCTCAGGTGTCTGTAAGCATGCTGCAGTCTTGCAATTGGATAATTATGCTCTGCAAAGCTTAGTCCTTCCGCAGAAAATGCGTTGAAGAGGAGATGCTTCTAATTTGGATTGGAGATGGAAGAGACTTCAAAAGAGACTGTTAGTCCTTCTAGCTGTTTTACATTCTGGTGAATGGTCTGTATTGGGAGAGTCTCTGGTGTACCCCACAGTTTGAGGGATTGTAGAACCGATGCTAGCACAATGGTCCTCTCAGAGCCATCGTCCAGTATAGCATGTGCTTTTATCACCTGCTCGCCGTGATGGATGAGGATTTTAACTACCTTTAACATGACCCGCTGTGAACGGTTAGGGTGGTCGAGGTAGATCCTTGTAGCTGCAGAACTTGTGGCTGGGTTTACGTCAGATGTGTCTTGGACGGAGTCATGGAGTACAGTGAGGTGCAGTTCTCTACAGATTTTGCAGGGCCGTTTAAGAGTACAGCTCTCTGGGGGATGGCTACGGGCTCACTTCCAGCACCGATTTCCATCCTTGATCATTTCACAATCTGATTGGATGTCAGCTTCTTGAAATTTTCACATAAGTTCAGATAGTGATCTTTGTCATCGCAATGTGGACAATAGGGCTGTGGCTTGGATGCAGGTGTGCTACGGAGTGACTTGGAGGGGGGTGACATATCCTTTACTGTGAGGACTGGGGTAGATCGTTCCCGGTATGAGAGGAGACTCTTTGTGTTCTTTGTTGGCCTGTTGAACTCGGGTTGGTATAGAGCTGCAGCACGACTTGAGATGCGTTTGGCTTGGGACTTAACCTGGAGCCAGGCAGTGAGGTTGGGGGAGTGTGTATGTTCTATCGGAGCCTGATTGCAGGATCCCTCGGTTAAGGCAATACTCCACAAAACTGTCGCGGTAAGCTGGAGGTATTTTACTCAACAGCCGGTCCACATGTGATCCACACTGGAATTCGATGCCATTTGGTCCTTCAAGGGTTTGTAACATGCCCACAAGGGATTGGACAGACAGGGCAAAGGCATCAAAACTGTTAGCATCACCCATCTTGAGCGCAGGGGAGTTGCGAAGGATTCCGAGCTCTGACTGTACGAGCTTCCCTTGGTTGGCTGTATTTATCTTGTAGCGCATTGAGTGCGGCAGTATAAGGACCGGAATGATGCATAAAGGCCTTTGCAAGCTGTAGTGCACTGGGTAGCCTTAAGTGACTTAGTAGCACTTGGTATTTGTACTGTTCGCTGAGGTGGCTATGATTACTTAATAAACTGTCTAGTGCCATCTTAAAAAGGGCAAAGTCACTCTCACGGCCACTTTCAAATACTGGAAGCATGTGCTTAGGGATGCCAAAGGCAGCAGCTATAAGCATGTCGGATCAGAGCTGTGGCTGTGAACCAGAATACGAAGCCGCCACAAGGGAAGGAGCTTGGCATATTACAGAGGTAGCTGGGGGTTGTACCTCCCTGGGTGCTGGTACCAAAAGTGATGTACGCTGCACTGGGTCGGTATCTGTGTGAGCAGAGTACGTTGCAGGGTGAGCAGAGTACGTTGCAGGAGGCTGGATGTTGTGAGGCCCCCTCTGATGTCGCTCAATTGGAGGTACGTTAGGTGAGGAGGTGATTTGAGCCAAATTTGGCTGTGGCCGGGAGACTGCAGTGGTCAATTCCGTCCCATGTACTTGAATAGGCTGCTGCTGTAATGGGTGATAGTACATTGGCTGATGGAGCAGAGGTGCTCGTAGATGGTGGTACCTGTGAGACCTGCACCAAGTCTGTTGGTTGGATGGGGTACTGCAGGTCCATAGATGAGGCATTATTGTTATGTGCTACAGTCTGAGGTACTGCAGGTGAGGCCAGGTGACCTGCTGGATTTACTGGACCCATCGGTGCTGGGATTGGTTCGGATAAGCAGGTGCTGTTAGCAGAGAGCATGGAGGTGACTAATTTGGCCAGCTCTACATCAGTCTCCAGTCTCTACATCAGGTCCAGGCGTTTACTTATAGCTTCTCTAGCTTCTTTGGGTTCCTGTTGAGCTCGTTGAGCAGCCATAGCTTGAGCCTGTCTCTGTTGGAGCTCACTATCTGCTAATGAATCTTCCTCCAGTTGATGTCGTAGGTTAATTAGTTTGCGTTGCTTACAGCTTTCCTCCAGTATTTCAGCTTGCAGTAGTGAGAGGCTGTCGTGGGGGTAGCAGCCAGTAGAGCAAGTGGTTCGTCGTCCGGAGTAAGAACTACAGCCAGATACAGTGCTCTGAGCTCTTCTCGAGTGGCTTCTGAGCTTGCTACCTGAGCGGGATGAAGCGATTGGAGGTCTTGAGCTGGGCACCAAACAACTGACTTCATAGTCCATTAGGTGATGGGGTAGCCAAGTTAATCTACTTGGCCTACTTTGTTCCTCTTCCATGAGCGCAGAATTTTCCATATTGTGTTGATATTACTCCAATCCGGCTCGAAGGACCAGATTTAATGTAGTAACCACTACACTAATTTAGGGATTTAAACTGGTTGGAGCGGCTAATATGGACAGTTGATTCTGGTCAAAGAATCAGGGAAACTGGAGGTAGCCTCAGCAGGTTAATTAATGGCAATCTTGAACAGCAGGCTCATTTACATACATACATACAAGGGACCTCTATGAGTAATAACATATCACCGACATACACTGCTAATTAAATAAACAGCAATCCACAGAACTGAAGTCATATCAGCAACTTACATGTGTGCCACGGTACTGATAGGATTAGCATTAGCGCTAATGGCAATCAAAGGCCAAAAACACGTAAACTCGGTGTGCCAACGAATCACAGTAAATGCAGCTAGCAGATTATTACACATGCAACTACACAAATTATTCTTGGTATGTTCCAGTGTGGTTTTGGTCATTTATTGCTTACTTTTTTATTGCTCACGCACACCAAACACGGCGATAAACCGGATACATGTCCGTCACAAACTAGGCACGGGTTGAAACACGGAACCAAACATTAGTTCCACACCACGGACTATTAGTTCCGCCACAGTCTTTCGGACAAAAGCAACTAAAGTTGATTTAAAAAGGCTAAAATAAAGCAGCCGGAGTTCATGAACTTAGACATGTTGAACACAGTTTGTTAGCTGACAGTTGTAGGTCTCATTAGATCTGTAGATACTGAACTTAGATTATCCTCATCTTGAACAGTTTTAAAGCAGCTAATATGGTGCAGTTAGCTGGATTTGGGTTTCAAACCATAACCAAAAATGTAATCCACAAAAAAAGAAAAAGAGTTTTGAAAATAATTGCTGGGACATGTTTTGATCAGAGCTTCAGGTGAGACAGAAAGACTCTGAACTCAGACTCGTGAGAAAGTCTGAAGATTCCAGTGTGAAGCCTTTTGGACCGTTGTGCATGTGGTAGAGTAGCCTGGAGGCCTTCTCCATGGCCAGATGCATTATTCAGCTCACTGACACAAATATTAATGAAACCCTCACGCCTTCTGTTGTTCTGGCCGCATTGCAGTTCGTTTTTATGGTTTGTTGAATGCTGAAGGCAGTGTTTGGTTGTTACTATTTTTATGGTGTTTATACATCAATATAGTAACGCCGTGTGAAACAAGACTACAGTCTGCATTCTAATGTCACTCGTGTGCTATAAAGAACCTGCTGCTTGTCAGAGGCCTAAGATTAAATGACTTTAGCTTAAATATTAATTTTTTTGCTTCAATTAGATGTGTGTATAGTGATTTTCTCTTGTATAATAGATGACTGAATTATTTTTACTGAGTTCCCTTAGTTGATGTTGTGTTTACTGCTTTATGAAGGTGGATGGTGATATTCCTACAACGGTGAAGAGAAGTGCCCATGAGCTGATCCTGGACTTCATCAGGTCCAGACCCCCTCTTAAACCTGTAAGTCGATCCATTCCATAATCCCACATAAGGTGCTT
>OY747706.1:34849029-34854029 GCA_963556495.2 Valencia hispanica
CAACTTCAACCAATCTTCTGGGTGGGTCAGGCCCCGCCTCCTGGCTTCTGCAGTCGACACCGCCTAGTCAGAACCGACACCACCCGCTGCAAAGAGATTCTCCCAGGTCAGCAGAGAGCTGCTGCAGCGTGAGGGACAGGAGGGGGGTCGGGGGCCGGAGCACACTGAGACCAATGAAACCAAGTAGAACCCTTTCCCCGTAGCTGGACAGCATGGGTTGTACGAGCAGCAACCTGGAACGGGCCAGACCACCTTGGCTCCTGCCACTTTCTTTTATACACCCTTAGCCAAACACGCCCAGCCTCGGAAGGAGACACCGCAGGTCCCTGCACGTCACGGGGAGCCGGAAGGAAGGAGGAGACGAGGCCCTTCAGCTGCTGATGGTCACTGCGAGGGTCCGGGTCAGGGTGCGGTGACACCTGTGGTTCTCTGCCCGCTGTAACTTTAAAGTTGAATTAGACCGCTCGATGACGCCCTGAGATTGCGGATGGTAAACAGTGCCGAACTTGTGGGTTATTCCCATCTGTTCCTCAACCTGTCGGAGATGTTTATTTTTAAAATGTGTGCCATTGTCAGACCTGATCCTAGTCGGAAAGCCATGGCACGGAATCCAGTGGTTAATCAAAGATTTCACCACTGTCTGAGCATCCTCCCGTCTTGCAGGAAAAGCTGAAACCCACGAGGTCAGTGGATCAATCATCACTAACAGGTAACGGAAACCTCTAACAGGGGTCACCATATCTGTATAGTCGATAACGACCTCCTCGCCAGGCCTGCACAAGTCCTGGAAGGCGCCCATTTCTGGCTTGATAGTAGGCTTAGGATTAAATTGACCACACACCACACATTCACTCAAAAAACGCTTAATTAAATGTGGCAGGAAGGGATGCCACCAAAAACAAAGATTACGTTTCATCTGAGTGTATGACACATGTGCCGCACCATGAGCCTCCTGAAAAAGGGTGGGTTTTAACGCGGCAGGTAAAACCAAACGGCCATCAGGCCCACGCCAAAAACCATCAGAAAAAATCGCACCTCTATCCTTCCACACAGTTATCTCCTGCGACGCAGCAGCCTGCTGTGCCAACTTCACTTCCTCAGCAAAACTGTCTGACATTTCCTGTGCTGACGTGACAATCAGCTGCGTGTGGACATGTGACAGGTAGCCTGCTGCTCCCTTCGCCGCCAAGTCTGCCGCCCTATTTCCCCACGCGTCAACGGTGTCAGCCTTGCTGTGACCCCTACACTTAAGAACAGCGAGGTTAGCTGGTAACTGTACAACATCCAAAAGCTCCATAATATCTGCATGATGGTGTACAGGTTTACCAGTAGCAGTAACAAAACCTGCTCTCTTCCACTGTGGTAATTCATAATGTATAACAGAAAACCCGTAGTTCGAATCAGTGTAAATCGTGACGTCTTTATCTCTTCCCCATTTTCATGCTTCAATAAGAGCCCTTATCTCAGCACGCTGTGCGCTCTGCTTGCCATCCAGCTTCCCTGAAACGACAGTCTGTAGTGAATCTCCATTCTGCTCAACAACTGCAAAACCTGATCTCAACTGGCCCTGTCCATCTCTAAAACAACAACCATCTGTATAGAGCACAAAACCTGTAGGTAAAGGATCAGACCGTAAATCAGGACATATTTTTTGAGCAACAGAATTCAGCCTGACACAGTCATGCTGCTCCCCAGAGGCGGTGATTTGGTCAGCCATGTTTATTCCTTCATGCGTAAAAATAATGTTTGGTGCCTCCAAAACTCTGCTAATCCGCTGCTGACGCAAAGTAGAAAGAGTAAACGTCTCAGAATTAACCAATGCCATGACTCCATGAGATGTCAAAATATTAAGTGGATAACCCCTGACAATGTGTAATGTTTTTTCCACTATATGTGCAATTCCTGCTGCATGTCTCGTGCAAGGCGGCTGTCTCATTTCAATAGCTTGCAGCTTTATGCTAAGATACATAAGAATGTGTCTCTGACCACCTTTTTTCTGAAACAAAATCCCATTAACCACTCCATCTGTTTCTGATGTGTTAAGAAAAAATGGACATGTATAGTCAGGAGTGGCTAAATCAGCTGCTTGTGCTAGAGCCTGTTTCAACTTAATAAATGCCTCCTCAGCTGGTATGTCCCATTCTAAGGTAAGGTTTGTGTAATTAGGCACATAATGTCTGGAAAAGTTTGTCAGTCCCAGAAATGACAGCATTGATTTAACAGTGAGAGGTTTAGAATGGGCCAAAATAGCATTCTTGTGGGTGTCCGTCAGTCCAGCCCCTTGAGCGGTCACCCTTCGCCCCAGGAACTGGACTTCCTGCCTGACCAACTGAAGCTTATCGCGGGAGACTTTGAATCCCTCTTTTCCCAAATGTTGCAACACAACTAGAGTCGCTGCTATGCACGTTTCAACAGTGGGGGATGCTAAAAGTAAATCGTCCACATATTGGGTCAGTACACAGCCTGGAGGGAGCTGTACAGTGCTTAATGACTGCTTGGAACACCTGATTAAAAATACCTGGAGATAAAGCAAAACCCTGCGGAAGCCTACTATAACGTAGCTTCCTGCCCCTGAATGTAAATGAAAAAATATCCCTGACAGAAGGATGGAGCGGTAAACAGAAAAATGCATTAGCCAAATCTATGCAGGTAAACCATTTTAAATCAGGAGTCAGTGATGCCAGAGCTGTATACGGATTCGGTGTAGAAATGGGAGGAGTTCTAAGGGCCTCATTAATAGCACGCAAATCATGTGCCATTCTGTATTTACCAGTACCTTGTTTTTCCACAGGAAGAATAGGGGTGTTATATGAAGAGTTTGATGGTTCTAAAACTCCAACTTCAAGTAAGCCTGCAATAGTGTCTGCAATACCTTCCTCAGCCTGAGGTTTATGTGGATACTGCGAAAACCAGATTGGATCAGAATGTTTCATCTCAAATGTGATGGGTGTGGTTTGCACTAGACCGACATCAGTGGGACCATCTGACCACAAAGAGTCAGGCACGACCTTTAAGGCCTCCACTGCATCAGGATGATCTGTTTTTTCTCTGCCATGATTTCTAGAAAGCTGCAAATGTTCCGGAATGGTAGTATCAGAGAGCTGCGTGTCTATTTTGTACATCTGAGTAGAAGGAGAAAAAGAGACTGAAGGTATCTGGGTAGGAACCCAATCCTTTAATTTAACTCCCCTCTTAACCATTCCCCACAAATCTTTAGCTTGATGTTTCGGATGCAACAAAAGCGATATGTGTGGAAGCGCTTCAGCTTCCATCATATACCATTTATGCTGCTCTGAAGTCAGATCAGCATACAGTGCAACACCCTCCTTCCCCACAAAGCATGGACCCGAAGCCACAGACCAACTTTGGCCTTCAAGTTCTGTTTCAAATTGTTCCTGATATAAAGTAGGATCGCTTCTCTCATAGAGGAAGGTCACATGGAACGGGTCAGGCGGTGGAACAAAAGGCTGGAGTTCAAGCAGCCAAGGCTTCCAGCATCTCAGAAATTCAGCCGCAGAAGATTCATGTGCAGACATCGTAGTCAATCTGGCCCAGAAAATATCAGCCACTTGTGAAGTGTCATCCTTCAGCAAAAATTGACCACTCATGGTATCACAGCAATGCGTATGTCCATTCGGAAAAGTCACCATAAGTCCATCAGGAGTACATAGGATCGAAGCACCCAGTTTGATTAGCAGATCTCTGCCTAACAAGTTGACAGGCGTGGTTTGAGCAATGACAAAAGGATGTGATAGTCTTTGATCTCCCACTGAAACAGGCAATGGTTGAGTGATAGGGAGAATCATTGGAGCCCCAGAGATTCCAATCACAGACACTGTGTTCCCAGAAAAATTGACGTCTGGTAAAACTCTGTCCAACGTGCTGAAAGTAGCACCAGTGTCGACAAGGAATGGCAATGAATGTCCATGTACGTCTATTGTGAGCATCGGATCCCCCTTTGTCCTGCTCACTAAGGTACTCTGTGGGCATTGTCAATACTGAGGCCCACTCTGTCCTCCTGGATAGGAGGGAGGAGCCATATGCTGATTCGGAGCCATATGTAGAGGTGGCTGACCGGGAGGTATAGCGCCCACTTGTGGGTGTGGGCACTCCCTCACCCAGTGTTCATTGGAGCCACACCTGTGACAACCGTTAGCACCTGGCTGCCCTCTCCCCATGCCTCTAAAATCCCCAAACCTGGCCCTGCCACGCGACCTGCCACGGGGCTGCCATGTCCTATAAGGAGCAGTAAATGGCGGATTCGGCGCAGCTCCAGCATACATCACAGGAAAAGAAGGCAGCACTGTCGCTGATCCAACAGTAGGTGCTGCTTCAGCCACCATCTGCTTCACTTTTTTAGACTGATACAAGTCAGTCAATTTATTCTGAGCCTCTTTTAACTGTAGTTTTAACAAAGCAGTCTCCATTTTCTTATTCTCCTCAGCGTCCTTTAACGCAGAATCTTGCACGTCTTGTAAATAATATGTTGCGTGTCTTTCCCATGTAGGCTGATCATAAATGTGTGAATCAGGATTCCGTTTCATTAATGTAGCAACAGACTCTGGCATGCCTGCTAAAACTGCTTCTCTAAACCAAATCCGATTATTTCCCGGATCTCGAGGGTGTTCTCCAGTAACGGCAACCCATTTATCTTTACATTTTGCCATATGTTCTGCGGGAGTAACATCAGTTGACCAGGGAAATTTCAAAATTTTAGACGCGGGCGGAGTAGGATATTTTCTTCTGACCCACTCGGCAAGATCATGTGCATGATGCGTGAATGGGGCTTCATCAAGTACACATGCTAACTGGCACTGGAGCATCATCTCATTATAATCTGTCAATGTCAACATTCTACCCATAATAGCTTTCCAATCCCCCACCGCTAGGGTTTGCCCTGAAGTCAGCTGATTTAATTTATTTATCCAACAGTTTCCTCCACCAGTCAAAGCAGGGAGTTGCAGAATGATGGCAGATATGTCAGCCATCTTCCATGGTTT
>OY747706.1:36666529-36909029 GCA_963556495.2 Valencia hispanica
TTGAAAACAGCTTTTGTATTTAGTCAGATTATCATCCTCTGATTTGAAAAAGTCATGGATGAACTGAAACATCCAAAAGTGGCAAAAAAGCAGAAGATATTTTTATGGGAACAAATACTTTCCTACTGCGCTTTAATTGTAAAGCAATACAGCTGAATTGTAACTTTGAGAATTAATAGAAGCAAATCTTTTCTTAGAAAGAGGTGGATACATGTCCAGCTTAAAGTTCACAAAGACTCAAAACCACAGGGGATTAAAGAGCAGCTATTTTCAGTAGGTAAACTCTGTGAAAGCCAATACAAAAACATTCATACATACAGAAAAAAACGTCTCTGAACCTTCCTGAGAACTCTAATGCAGTTACATTATTGCTCATAAAAACAAAAAGTCCTAGATAGATTGTGATGAGGTGAGTGCTGCTTCCTCTGTGGCTGACCCACACCCCAGTCCTGGCACGGAGATTACGGCTTCTGGTTTTATTTTTCTGGTTTTTCTTATCCGAGCAGCGCCTGAGGATGACTGTTTCTCTGCCCTGAGACACACAGTGAGGTCAGGGGTGGTTCGATTTGAAGGAATAGGTATGAAGCAGAGGCTTTAGCAAACCATAAATAACTGGAAATTAAAGAGGTAAATATTCCAAAATTGTAAGGTTTGAGATGCAAAACACTCTCAAGCATCTTCAGTGTCTTAGATTTTTGATCCAAAACAGTTTAACCAAACATGCAGACACCCACTTCCTCCTTCAATTACATGACGCTGAAAGTCACACATTCACATTCACACAAACTGTCTCTGACTTTCTGCAGCTTTGACTAAAATGACAATCAGCATTTCACAACAATGACTAAAGTGGGCATTTTATAATCTTGCCTCTGACCCATCCCACTTCCATGCAACACATTTTAGAGGACATTACACCAGTTTCCTTTCTATTTAGCAGGCTGAGTTTCAGCTTTCCACTCATTGTAAATATACCATTTTAGTGGGTATGCTTTTCAGCCTTATAGTCTGTTAAAACAGACTATAAAACTTGGTGTAACTTCCATCAAAAACAGTGTTTCAGCACTTACACTTCCTACTTATGAGTTATAATAATGAGCCAATAGTAGACTAGTTGGAAGCAGTTATTCTGCAGAATGATCGCCCTCTGTTCGTCGGTTATTTTGTGGTTTGCTGTTGTGATGTGGATGTGAATAACTTTCCCTCTCAATGTGACTCATATGAGATGACAGGCTGAGTAAGTTATCATTTCTTCAAATGCAGACCTGCAGCAAAGAGTAACAAAAATAAAGACATTAGTCACAGAACTTATAAGTTGACAATCAAGAGCTACTTGCTGTAACCTGTGCTACTGATGTCTTTGAGGTATTGAAGCACGTTGTTTAGATATAGCCCACACATAAATCTAGATTTAGTCATCTCACCTCTATGGGACTTAGATGTGTCCAAAATGGGTACAATATGCAACCTTCCCCATTAGTACTTAAACACGTGGATGAGGTAAGCCTGGCCTGAACCAGCAGCTTTCTCATCAGATGACAGCCCTTTTGTTTCTTGAGCTACATTTTTTTTCTTCTTCCAACTTTTCAACACAACACAAACAGATATAGACAAAAGTAGGACTGTCTGGGGGTTTGAGAAGACAGAGCAGAGACACAGAAAGAACAAAAAAAAAAACAGATGTAGGAGTACTTTCTATATTAAAGAAAGCAAAAAGTTGATAACAGGACACGGGTGAACAGTTACTGGGATGCCCCCATCCAACAGGGCCTTGCAGCTAAGCAGGATACCAGACCAGATGTAGCTTCTATGGAGAGAAAAACACAGAGAAAAAACAAAGTTAACAGTCGAAATAACAGCAAATAATGCAACTGGAGAGTAGTAGAAGAGAAAAGTAGCAGAGTGAAGAAAAGTGGTCAGTCTGTCCTCCAGCAGTTTAAGCCTATAGCAGCATAACTACAGAGATAGCTCAGGATGACAATAGGCCACTCTAACTAAGCTTTATCAAAAAGGAAAGTTTTAAGCCTGGCCTTAAAAGTAAACAGAGTGTCTGCCTCACAGACTAAAGCTGGGAGCTGGTTCCACAGGAGAGGAGCCTGATAACTAAAAGATCTGCCTCCCATTCTACTTTTAGAAATCATAGGAACTACAAGTAAACCTGCAGTCTGAGAGCGAAGTGCTCTTTTAGGAACATATGGAACAATTAGATCTCTAATGTATGAAGAAGCTTGATTACTAAGGGCGTTATATGCAATTTTATGAAGAATTCTTCATTGTATCATTACCTACAGTCAAGGTCAAGGTCAAGTTAATTTTTATAGCACGTTTCCAACAGTGACACTGCCCAAAGTGCTTCACAAAATGGCACAATAGGAAAAAAATGACAAGAAAACAAATGCAAATTAGAGGAACAGACATAAGAACATTAATAAAAATCAAAAAGATACCAGAACATTTCCAAATCTAAGTGTGATTCAAAGCCAAATCATAAAAATGTGTTTTCAATAAAGTTTTAAAAGAGACCAAGAATTGAGCAGACCTATTATTAAAAGGAAGACTATTCCAGAGCTTTGGAGCTGCTACCGGAAACCCAGCCACGGGACTTACATTTGGTTTTCGGCACTACTAGATGCAACTGTGAGCTGGACCTCAGGGTTTTGGCTGGTATGTGAGGGAGAAGAAGCACCGACAGATAAGAAGGGGCTGAGCCATTAAGACATTTAAAAGCAAACAACAGGGATTTAAAATGAATCCTGAAAGGAGACAGGAAGCCAATGAGGTGGGGTGATACGTCCGGTCCGTTTAGTGGCTGTCAACAAGAGAGCCGCTGTGTTCTGGACCAACTGAAGGAGACCCAACAATGTAGATTCCAGACCGATGTACAGGGAGTTACAATAGTCCAGTCTTCAAGTAACGAAGAGATGGATGACGTATTTGAAAGTGCTGGCTGGAAGGTATGGTTTAACCTTTGCCAAAACCCTTAGATTATAGAAGCTTTATTGGACGGGAGTACTGATCTGCCTGTATAGCTTTAAAGAGCCATTGATATAAATCCAGAGACTTCTGACTATCGCTTTATTGAAGGCAGACAATGGGCCCAGAAAGGAGCCGGGGATAGCATTCAATGTGGAATTACTAAAGAGGACAATCTCAATTTTATCATCATTAAGTTTGAGAAAATTTAGAGCCATCCAGTATTTAACATCCTCGAGGCACTTTAATAAAGAATGAACTAATCTAACAAACGAATCTACTCCTGCCTTTAAGGCTAAGTAGATTTGAAGGTCGTTCGCAAAACAATGAAACGATATGTTATACTTACGAAAGTTAGATCCAAGGGAAGTGCAAACAAAACTAGACCTAAAATGGAACCCTGGGGCATGCCATATTTAAGTGGGGTGCTTTCTGAATTAAATAGAATAGAACGACCTGTCAAGCGGGTAAGATTGAAACCATTTAAGGGTCGTGCCCTTCAGCCCAACACAATACTCCAACTGGGTTAAAAGAATATGGTGGTTGACAGTGTCAAAAGCTGCTGTCATATCCAACAGCAGAAAGGCAGAAAAATAGCCAGAATCGACAGTTCAAAGTAAGTCATTAAAAAATCTAAGTAAAGCTGTCTCAGTACTGTGCTGAGACCTAAACCCAGACTGAAGCTTCTCAGCGATTTCATTAGAATCAAGGTAAGCTTGCAATTGCTGGTAAACAATCTTCTCAAGCACCTTGGAGAGAAATGGAAGCTTAGAAATAGACCTATAATGTGAAAAAATAGGAGTCTGAACTGGGGTTTTTTAATAAAGGAAGCACAGTGGTTTGTTTGAAGCATTCTGGAACACAACAAAAAATAAGAGAAACAATAATTAGATCCAGGATGTATGGCCCAACTGTCTCCAAAAGAGGTCTCAGTAGGACAGAAGGCAAAGAGCCCAGAGGGCTGCATGAGGGCCTTGGAAGGTAAACAGCCTTAGTTATACCATTGAGAGAGACGGGTTCAAGCTGCTCTAAAACACCTGGGCACACAGGAGGGCCACTGGGATCTGAAGCAGTGAGCGTCGAGACAAGATCTGATGGACAACACTTTATCAGTATCTCATAGATATTGTGATGGAACAACTCCTCTTGAGCCACAAGGCTTGGAGATCTGGTTGAAAACATCAAAGAGAACATGAGGTCTGCGACTATTGCTGGCCACAAGATTAGACATATAAGTAGTTTTTGCAGTCTTAACAGCTTGCTGATAGGAGGAGAGGTGATGCCGTAGTATCTGTAGGGAAATATGTAACCCATCTTTTTTCCATCTCCTCTCTGCACGTCTGCAAAACCGTGCAAGAGCATGAGTGCTCTCATTCAACCACGGCTCAGAATGAGGTTTAGAGCGAGCATTCCTGAGGGGGGCAATTTGATCAAGAATGCCAACACAGGTTTCATTAAAAAGATCAGCCATAATGTTTACATTTATTGAATGACATTGGTAAATCCCTGAATCCAAAAAAGCATTAGAAAATAAAGTAGCTATTGAAAATGTATTAATGCGCCTTTTACGCACAGGAACAGAGGGCTTTTCCTCGGAGCCACACATTTGAATAGTAAATAAACTGGGAAATGATCTGGAATATCAGTGATGCAGATGTCCAGTCCTAGAGATAAAACCAGTCGAGATCTTCTGGGGCGGCTGTAGTTCAGTGTTAGAGTTTTCGGCCTGCGACCCAGAAATCGTGGGTTTTATTCCAGCTTCGCCTGCTACGTCGTTGTGTACTTGGGCAAGACACTTCCTACCCAACTACTGGTGTTGGCCAGAGGGGCCGATGGTGCGATATGGCAGCCTCGCTTCTGTCAGTCTGCCCCAGGGCAGCTGTGGCTACAATCGTAGCTTGCTTCCACCAGTGTGTGAATGTGAGAGTGAATGAATAATGTGTTGGCCCAGTCACCCACTGAGTCAGATTGAAAGAGTCTGAAACATTTTAAAAATCCATTACCAAAGGCGAGATGGCACAGCAAAGATGAGTGTTAAAATATAATTAAAATACAATCAGATTTAAGAACAGCATCAGACAAAAAGTCAGCAAACTCTCTGATAAAGTCCTTATTAAACATAGGAGGGGGATAAATCAATGCGCCTAGCACAGGAGACCAAGTGAAGCTGAAGGAGCTGAAGTTCAGGGTGGATAAGTAGATGGCGAGGCCTCCACCCCTACTTACTTTCCGAGGCAGGCTAAGGAAGGAGCAGTTCGGTTGAAGGAGTTCAGAAAATATAACTGACTCACCGTGCTGGGCCCATGTTTCTGTCAGGAAAAGAAAATCCAGCTGACTTGATTTATAAAAATCATATAAGATGAATGTTTTATTGGTTAAGTATCTGGCATTAAATAAAGCCATTTTGTAGCTAGTGACATCCACCTGTTGGATTAGGACTTGGATCAGGGAGCGTAGGTTGCTAAGTAACACACCACGCTTAAGCAGGCTTTTCCGAACGTGGGGAGGATGTTTCAAGCCAAACTCCCTTGGAATGGCGGGCCAGATCCGCTTCAGGAACTCAGTGGATGGTACAGTTGATCCACTGGATCAAAGTAGGCAGGCTCTAACTCTGACGAGGTGGCCCGCTCGTTTCCCATGCCTCCTAGGTTGTTTCCTCCAGTTAGATGCGAAGGATTGGCCGCGTAGGATCAATGGGTCCAAACAGTTGAGGTGGAGGATCAATAAAGTATCTGCTGCAAATCCTTTTAGTAATAGGTCGTGAGTGGCCTTAATCTAAAAAAAAGAGACCAGCGATGATAAACAAGAAGACCATGGGCATTTTGACAAATTGAGCAGAGAATAAAAAGAATTATTAAGAGAAAAGGGAAGGACAGATGTGTCGCTCTGCACACTGCTGGCGCCATCTTAACAGTGTCCACAGTAGTCCCTAAGCTTCCTCAAGAAGTACATTCTGCTCTGTCCCTTCTTGTAGATGGCTTCACTGTTCAGTTTCCAGTCCAGTCTGTTGTCAAGGTGGAGTTTGAGGTATTTATACTCCTCAACCACCTCCACTTCTTCACCCATGATGCAAACAGTGTTTGACTTTGTTTTTTTCACGTTCAAGGTAAGACAATTGTTTCCACACCATCCCACAAAGTGGTCCACCAGCTCTCTGTATTCAGCTTCTTGTCTATCTCTGAAACACCCGACAGTTGCAGAGTCATCTGAATATTTCTGCAGATGACTGGTCTGATTTGTACTGGAAGTCTGAGGCGTACAGAGTGAAAAGGAATGGTGAGAGTACGGTCCCTTGTGGTGCTCCTGTGCAGCTGACCACCTGGTTTGACACACAATTCTTCAGTCTCACAAACTGTGGTCTGTTTGTCAGCTAGTCATTGATCCAGGCTATTGTTGAGGGCTCCACCTGTGTCTTCAGAAGTTTCTAACAAAGCATATCAGGCGGAATTGTGTTAAATGCACTGGAGACGTCAAAGCACATGATCCTTACAGTGATGGCTGTTTTGTCCAGATGACGGTGGGTTGGTTGAATCAGGTGGATGATGGCGTCTTCAACGCCAACTCCATGCCAGTAAGCAAAGTACAGGGGGTCTTGATATGTTCTTGTTTGCTTACTCAGGTGGGCCAACAGGAATCTCTCCAGTACCTCCTTGATGTGGGACATCAGGGCAACAGGTCTATAGTCGTTGATGATGGATGGGTGATTTTTCTTTGGCACTGGAACAAGGCAGGATGTCTTCCACAACACTGGAACCTTCTTCTGGGTCAGAGCTGCTCTGCACAGGCCTTGAGGACTTTGGGGCTGACACAATCTGGACCTGGATCAGTTGGGGACACTAGGTCACTCTATGACCTGGTGTCACCAGGTCAGGTCAGGTTCATGTATGTAATGTGAACATACATGAACTGATCAGTATCTATAACATCTCCTGATGCCGAAAGAGTAACTCTCCACTTCCAGATCTGCCATGAATCCATGTTGATAAACAGGCTGCAAACATATTTGCAGATGTGAATTCATTCAGTTATCCTCAAACATTAAGTCGGAAAGGACAAAAAAGGCGAATTGATCAAAAGCCACATTATCAGGAAAAATCTAATCTGTCATTCTGTGCTCTTAACTGTCCTGACTAACAGCTATGTTGTCCAATAAATTCATTTACAATCGCTTAATTCAGTCTTATAAGAAACAACGAATAACAATAGCCATCTCAGCCCATTCCTGTTAAGATTTGTAGCTCTAATACAGTTTAGGAGCATGCTAGCTAGAAATACCACTGCTCCCACAGGAGACCCCATGATGTTTGTTTACATTAGGATGCCTCAGTGAAAACAAATATCAGTTAAAAATAATTATAGGGTCTCTAAACATAAAACCACAAAAACCAACTGTTGAACTAGGGTCAAAATCTTATTCTTTGGCCAAAAATACACATAACATTGAAAAGAGTTGCTTAGTGTTGAGATAAGGCCTCTTACGACAGGAGTGTCCAAAGTGCAGCTTGCAGGTCATTTGTGGTCCTCAGAATGTTTTGTATGGCCAACAACTGCAATTACCGTTCTAAGAGTGGTACAGATTTGGTTGGCCAGGATGGGCTGCTTGATGCAGATAGACTTTTATGAAATCTCTTAAAGTGCCCCTGGCATGAAATTCCCTGCGATGTTTGGGCCCTTTTTAGTCACACTCTAAGTACCTTAATACTGTATCAAAGGATCGTTTGCTGTAATTCAGCCTTGTTGTATTATTGCAGCCCCTACTAGGTGGCCCTTCTGTTAGCATTAGCAGAGAACAACCGAGTTTTGGTGGGCGGGGCCCAGGCCATGCGCCTCTATTGTCAATTGAGTCTCTAACGTCCGCATCTGATGAAACATTGACAGACATGCATTTGTGCACCACAAATTGCCCAAATTCCAAAATTATGTATGAAATGTAATTAGGTTTAGGCCTAATTATATTGTGTGTTGAACAATAATCTGCTTACAAATTACAGGCCTAATCAAATATTTGATCATCCATCCACACATCCATCCGTCCTCATTACGTCTCTCACCACGACAATGGCTCAGTTATCGGCTACTATGACTAGGCTATGTAATGGCGTTTCAATTTGATCCGGAATCTGATCCGGACGGCGAGGCACCTGAGGAGGAAGCAGAAAGGTAGAGGACGTCTTCCACAGGTGATCCAGACAGACGTGCTGCACGGACGGACGGTAATTATATAGTCTATGTGCACGGAGGGAAGGGGCTGTGTGTGTGTGTGTGTGTGTGTTTGCCTTTTACTGTAGCTCTTGTTGTTTAGATTGTAATACGCGCCGCGGGGGGGGAGGGACTTGGAGAGTGTAGTTCAGAGAAGGGGATAATTGGCTGGAACTCAGTGACGACATATGCTGAAACGTGAGGTCATATGCCGAACTGCAAAACAGCCCGATTCTGAGTGCTAATTTCACTATGTAGGCAGAGATACCCGGGGACAAAGGAAACACTAATCAGTCATTTTGACCCCTTAGGGGACATAGGCAGGCTGGGGAAACCAAACAATATGACAAAAAAATGCAAATTTCATGCCAAGGGCATTTTAAGGGTGAGATCTTTTCATGCAAAGCCTTTTACAGAAAGACAAATTACCCTTCCAAAAAGGAGATAGTTAGGTACAACATAACACTCATCTATTACCTGTTTTTTTTTTTTTTGCTTTGATCCTTTCACTATATACACCTTTCCTTTTCAAATAAGGCAAACAAGCAGGACCTTTACTATGTTTATACATTCCTTTTCTACAAAATCAGACAACTTTGTTTAGTATACATATTGTAGCCTATATTTAGTTTATTGTTGATAAGGTAGAAAAAAAATTCACAAGCACCGACTGCCTTACTCCTATGTCTTCACTTCCTGTCTCCCCTTAGATATTAATGCTTTTGTTTAATTATTTTAGGGTTAATCTGATCTGATATTAGTTTTCTCCTTTCCTTGTCGTTTTTCTCTATGTTAGTTCTGCTAGCTTTATTGCTCTCTTTAGGATTGTTTTCTGATTTGGATCTCTTTATAGTGTGTTTCCTTCTGTCTCTCTCCTCTCTTCCCTGTTCATTAGTACTTTTACTTTAAGTTTCTCTTAGGCTCCTTTATTCTTATTTTCTTAGATCTCTTTCATCCTTAGTTACCTAAGTGTTCTCACGTCTCTCATTTAAAATGATTTTCTGTCCAGTCTTTTCCTCTGTTTATGTCTTTGTTTTTCTTCTGTTTTCTCCCTGCCATTCTGCTCCCCTGCCTCACTGCTGATTGCCCCCACCTGCTCTCTCCCTCTCCCCTGCATCTTCTTTTTACTAATTAGTCCTCTAGTTTCTCCCTGTCACTTCCACTCCTCAGTGTATTTCATCTCTCCGGTTTTTCTTTGTTGTCTGCTGAATCCTCTGTCTTCATTCGCCATATCTTGATCTCAGCGTTTATTCTGATGTATTCAGTCCGACCTTGTAAGTAGTGATGGTGAGATGAAGCCTTATGATGTACTGAAGCTTTCCATCCAAATGGTCGACTCATGATTCGAGGCACCATGGTGATACATTTGCTCTACTGCACCATCAAGTGGACAATACAAGTAAATCAGGCACAGTGATTACAATGATGTGAAATGTGAGCCTATATAAATAAAGGATGTTTGTGATGGTAATATATTAATTCTGAATATTGTCTTGATCTTCCCTTTTTATACATAATCTGGTACAAAAGAAAAAGTGGAAACTAGCAGGACAGAGGGTTTTGGTGTGAATGGGCATGTGTTACGGTGTAATAAATGTAAAACCGGTAGACGGATGACACGACCTTGGTGTGTGAAACTTCAAGTTGAATAAATAAATTACTTATGTTTCTGACGCCAATAACTAAACTGTAAATGTGATGTGAATATTATGTTAATTTTTGTTATATGGCTTCTTGAAACAGGAAAATACATGGAAAAAAAAATAGGGAGGGGGTTGTGATGTGAATGTGCTTGTGTGACTTTGTTACAATGCTTATGACATTAGGGAGAATTTTTCTTTTGTTTTTATTCGAAATTAACTTTTCCACTGTGCTGGGCTTCAGATTGTTTCTCTTTTTTGAGATTATTTCACCTGCTTCAAAAAATACCCTTTCACAGGGCACAGATGAAGCAGGGGCAGCCAGAAAAACCACAGCAAGTTTGTACAAGTCGGGATAAACAAATTGGTGTCCATCCCAATACTGAAGAGGGTTTTTCCAGTCTTCCGATGTTAGGATCACGAAGGTACTTTTGGACCTCCACTCTTGCATCAGCAATGACATTTGGGATCCCAGTCTGCAGGACTGTGGTGTCCAAACGATGCCACAGTTTGCTGCCTAAAACAAAGAGAATGTAAGTATCCATGCACCTTGAGTCATAGGTTGGGAAGCAGTTGAAGATGAAGCTGCTGATTAGGATGATTGCCATAACAAAAGCACCACAATCAAAAATGATCCTTTTCTCATCTTATCTTTTTAAACCTGGGATCTAGCAGTTGTGCTAGTGACATGATGCTAAGTATACAGCTTCTCCTTTAGGCTCTCTGGAGTTAGGACAACTCCCATTAATTACCTCATCGTCCAATGCATGGTGCAACATTGATTGTAGTGGAATTACTTTTGATCCAGACACTCGATATTCATCAGATAGCTGATTTGTGGCATCATTAAATGGGGAGAGCATTTTAATACATTGTGCCATATGGTCATACTGTTCTGAAGATAGTGGGCAGCCTGCACCTCTGTCAGCCTCTCCTATGAAATCAGCCACACAGTTGATTAAAAGTGTCACCCAAAAAAAAAAGCATCAACTTAAAAAAAAACAATGTATAACGTTTCAAAGAAATAAAGGAATAGACCTTTACAGTAGTACTGCTCTTGAAATAACCCACCATCTTCTTAAGGCACGTTCAAACCGGTCAGCGCGTCCACGCATCAAATCGCTCAAACGGACGAAAGTCGACGCTGTAAAATTAAAACTCAGCTGCTTGCACACTTTGTAGGCCGCGTCGGCGCGTCACGTACGGTGGTTGCCCGGTTTTGGCTACCGTTAGCTAACATAACAAGAAAGTTAAAAGCAGGGGTGAAAGTAAGCCGGTGTTACGTAACACCTGTACGGTCCGGTACTGCGTACCGTTAAAAGATTCTGTGGTGCTACGCAGTACCAGGAAGATGGGAGAGCGTCTGCCTGTCTTAAAGTCCTCATTCAGAACCAGTCTATTTAAAAATCCCTTTTAACTCATACCAAATTGTTTCTGAATTGTTATTTTGTTTTTTAACCTTACAGAACAGCTCAGAAAAGAAACTTCTTATGAGCTAATGCCGGTGTCGTGCGAAGGTAGTTATCCCCGTCATAAACTGTATCCCCCTGCGTCGGGAGCGCGCACGTAGAAGGAAGCGCTGTTCCACGTGACTCCGCCACGATCACAACCAGCAACACGTTGAACTAGTGATGTTTTATCTTTGAAAAATTGAAAACCAAGTGTCTTTACTTAATCGTTCTGTTTGTGGGTTACCACATAAATAAATAGATTTATTTTTCTAACGTACGTGGTGTCGCACGGTCGGCTTAATAAGAAAACGGTCACGTCTGTGTAAACTCGATATGATTACACTCAATATTAATTGGTCTCGACCAGTAAACGACTCTTTCAAAATCTCCTATAAAAATACTATTTTCTTTCATTGTTTTACGTCGCCCAAATTTCTGTCTGCTAGAAACAAAAATCCACCTTCCTGAGTTCAACACTGAAAAACGCTTTTTATTTTAGTGTTATAATAAATAACTATAACAAAGTAAAAGATAATCAGAATAATTGCTGCGGTTGAAAAGAGAAATGGCATGTAGAACATCCTTTATATTCTCAAACATTAATAGAAAACGTTGAAGTGATGTAAAAAAAGCATTCCAACTTGTTTCTGCTGACTATTTTTTGCATGTTCCTAGTTATTTTGATATTTCTCTTTGGTGGGTGAAGAGAAATAATTCAGGCTGGAAGTCCTCCTTGTCAATATTACAAGGTATACATTATGTCAGGGATTATAATTTTGTTCACCAGAATCTGTATCCCCCAGGTAACTTTTTTTATTCCATGGCCAAACCTCTTCAAATCCACAGAATTAAATGGTCATAATCCACGGTAGAAATATATGAAACCACTTGAAGATGGGATTCTCACAGTAATTTTTAGGGGGGGATACAATTTATATCAGGCATATTAATTCGGTCCGCCAGAATCTGTTTCCCCCAGGTAATTTTTTAATCCTTGGTCAAACTTCTTCAAATCCAAAGAATTAAATGGTCATAATCCAATTCTACCAAACCATCATTTTATCATTTTACAATATCGTCAATCGTTTTTAATTCTTGTCAACTAACCCCAGGCCTACAGAAAAATATTGAAATGTTTTTGTTTGGGTTTTGACTATTTGCTATTTTAAAATGCATGAAGTGAGAGAGAGATGAAGGTTTTGGGAATAGTACCGGCAAGAATTTAAAACTACTTTCCCCCCTGGTTAAAAGAAAATATTTAACTGCTTACCTGGCACTCCAATATCCTCCAATATCTTCCTCCAAATAAATCCGATCTCTTCCGGTCTTTGTAAAAAGACGAAGACGGGTCATATAATTCACAGAAATTACAAACAGCAACGATTAGTTGATCGACCATTTTAAATGAATTAGTTGCCGAACCACGTCAGTACAAAGAGCCTCTATGATTGTTTGACGCCCCGCGTTTGCTGCCCCAAAGTTCAATTTTCCCAACTTCACGCAGCAGCTGCTCCGACAGTCTGTCAACGCATCCGAGCAGCAGCTGTGTGGACGCGCTGATGCCAGCTGCGCCGATGCGCGCCACTTGCTGCGGGGCAGCTTGATGCCCGCTTGATGCCCACTTGATGCGTAGATACCATAGACTTGCATGTAATCTAGCTGCCCTGCTGCCTGGACGCGCTGAACGGTGTGAACGCACTGTTACAGTTTGTCCGGATCTCATACAGTGGTGTGTAGATCAATTGCCTTTTTGACAATTTAACAATTTTTGACAATTTAGTTTAAAGTATGTGCCACACAATTCAAATCAAACTTTATTTATAAAGCGCTTTTCAAACCACAACAAAACTTCTCAAAGTGCTATACAGATTAAAAATGACCCCCCCCCCCCCCTTTTCCTAAAGCCCAAAAGTAAATAAATAAAAAAAAACGACCACCCGCCCCCGAGGCAGAGGGCTCCCACAGAGGAAACACTGGTAGGAAGACTAAAATAAGTTAAAATATTAAAATGAAAACAATTATAAGATATTAAATAAAAATGCAAAGCAGATAAACAATAATTGATAAATAGCCAGCTAAAAGCTAAACTAAAAAGAACTCAATCAAATTAAACATGCAGAGCAATTAAACAGATTTAATAAATAATAATCAGTTAAAAGCTATATTAAAAAGGTGTGTCTTGAGCCTGCTCTTAAAAACATGAACGTACTCTGCAGCCCTGAGGTCCTCTGGCAGCCTGTTCCAGAGGTGAGCGTCATAATAATGGAAAGACGCCTCGCCATGCGTGTGTGTCCTGACTTTGGGGGTGACAAGGAGAAGGCTGCCAGAGGAGCGCAGAGACCGTGAAGGTTCATACGGTAAGAGAAATTCCGAAAGATAAGAAGGCCCAAGACCATTAAGACACTTAAAAATTATTAAAAGAATCTTAAAATCGATCCTAAAACATACAGGGAGCCAATGCAATCATTCTAAGACCGGTGTAATGTGTTCCCGCCTCCTGGTCTTAGTCAGGACACGTGCTGCTGAATTCTGTAAAAGCTGTAAACTTGAGGTAGTGTTTTTGGGAAGACCAGAAAGCAGGGCATTACAGTAGTCAATCCTACTGGTGATAAAAGCATGCATCAGCGTCTCCGCACTAGCCCAAGAGAGAATGGGGCGGACTCTGGCAACGTTCTTCAGGTGATAAAAACCTATTTTAGTAATATTTTTTATGTGAGGAATCAAAATTCACGCCCAAGTTCTTCACTAGTAAAGAAGGATTAAAAGACAGTGATTGTAGTTTTGGTAAAAGTTTCTCTCTCTGAGCCTCAGGACAGATGACTAAAACTTCAGTTTTGTCCTGGTTGAGTTGGAGAAAGTTTTCTGGCATCCAGGATTTAATGTCTAAAATGCAGCTAAAAAGTGCATCCATTGGCCGTGTGTCATCGGGAGCCACGGAGATGTACAACTGTGTATCATCAGCATAACTGTGAAAGTTAACTCCATGTCTTCTGATGACACTGCCAAGAGGGAGCATATAAAGGTTAAAAAGCACTGGGCCTAAAATCGAACCCTGGGGCACACCACATGTGATCTTGTGGACCTTAGAGGACCAGGTATCTAAACTTACCATAAAAGTCCTGTCTGTGAGATAGGATGTAAACCATTTATGAACAGCACCAGAGAGGCCGATCTGTTTTAAACGGGTTAAAAGAATAGTGAGGTCTACTGCATCAAAGGCAGCGCTTAGATCAAGTAGAACCAACACTGTCACCCTCTGTGCATCATAGTTTAATCTAAAATCATTTAAAATCTTTAAAAGAGCCGTCTCTGTGCTGTGGTTCATCCTAAAACCAGACTGAAATTTCTCTAAGACATTATGAGCGTTAATAAAATTAAGTTGAATTAAAACCAGTTTTTCTAAAACTTTTCTTAAAAATGGTAAGTTAGATACCGACCGGAAGTTATTTAAATCATTAAAATCTAAATTGCTCTTCTTCAGCAGGGGCCTCACCACCGCCCCTTTAAAGGCGGCAGGAAAGACCCCTGTCTGAAGGGAGCAATTCATCATGGTTAAAATCTCATCTCTAACAGATTCATAAAATTGCTTAAAAAAAGGCGTGGGAAACGAGTCCAAAACACATGTGGTGGGCCTCACTGAGGAGAAAACCTTATCAAGAGTCCCAGCTTCCACCGGGACAAAACTGTCCAGCGTTTCCTCTGGTAAAGACATACACTCAGATTTGTCTAAAACCATGTTACACTAAGAAGATAAAATATTACATCTGATCGTGTCTACCTTCCCTCTGAAGTGGTCTGCGAACTCCTCACAAAGAGCATTTGAGGGGGTTTTCTGATATGCATTAGTAGTACAGTTAAAAATGTTGTCTACAGTGGAAAACAGAATTTTGGGATTATTTTTTTGTTGTGAGATGATTTTGGAAAAGTATGCGTTTCTGGAATTTCTTACTGCATTGTTATATGATTTGAGACGTTCGATGTACAGTTGATGATTTATTGTGATTTTATTTTTCCTCCATTTTCTCTCTGCCACCCTGCAGCTCCTTTTTAATCTCTTAAGGTCTTAATTTCTCCATGGTGTTGTTGGTTTTGAGTGTGTGTTTATAACTTTAAATGGAGCCAGCAGGTCAAGAGCGGATTGAAGCCTTCTGTTAAAATTATTAACAATAAAATCACAGGGGGCAGGTAAAACAATAGGAGGATTCTTTTCAAAAATTTCCAGAAAACCTGCAGCCACTTCAGGGGTTAGATGGCACTTCCTGACAGTTCTCACAGAGGTCTCCTGCTGAATAAAACTGGTGATATTAAAAAACACACAGTAGTGGTCAGAGACAGCCAAGTCAACAACAGAGGACACACTGGTGGACAGGCCATACGTGATGACCAAGTCCAGGGTGTGTCCTCTGTTGTGAGTCGGCTGCGTGACATGTTGACTAAAATCCATATAAATCAAAATATTTAAAAATGCTGCTGATAAAGGATC
Organism: Valencia hispanica; assembly: GCA_963556495.2. Lineage (NCBI taxonomy): Eukaryota > Metazoa > Chordata > Actinopteri > Cyprinodontiformes > Valenciidae > Valencia > Valencia hispanica. The sequence goes on from OY747706.1 coordinate 36,682,276, forward strand.
TAAGATGTTATCTATATGTAGATTAAAATCACCAGCTAAAATTATTCTTTCATAAGAGTTGTGCAAAATTGATAAAAACTCTGAAAATTCTAAACTCTAATAAAAAGCGCATTCTTTTTAGGAGGCCTATAAACTGTGACACATAAAATCTGAGGAGTGCTAAAAACAGACGCAGTATATTCAAAAGTGCTAAAATTATCAAATAAAATCGGTTTGGCAGAAAGCGTTGATGAACTAATAAAAGCATTTCCGCCTCCCCTTATGCTACTCCTCGTTGAATAAGTGAAGATAAAATTTGGCGGGGACGCCTCTGTAAGAACGGGGGCATCTGCACTCAGCCATGTTTCCGTTAAAAATAAACAATATTGTGGTCTAAAATTAGGTCATTTATTATAAACGTTTTATTCAGCAGAGAGCGAACATTTAGAAGTGCCATAATAACTGTGATTGGAGATGGAGTGATTGTATGGTTTACTGGAGGTAGGACTTTTGGTAACTTTTTGAGATTATTAGGGTTGCATTTGCTATGTTTATATTATTTTTCCGCTCTCTGCTGATAATAACAGGTATGAATGATGTAAAACAAGGTCCAAGTCCGATATGTGAGATACTGTTAAAATCAGAACTGAGTTCGTAGGAGCAGGGACCAGCTGCACATCAGGATGTGGCGGATGGGGCAGAGAGGGCAGGAGCAGCTGGGGCCGGTGTGGTAGACAGGGGGCGAGGGCATGCCAGGCTCATTGGCAGCATGCGGGCACCCTGTCTGTTAAGATGTAGTCCTTCTGGGCCAAATAATTGACTCCTGCCCCAGAAAATGTTAAAATTGTCTATAAAACCAATATTGTGCATCACGGTGGCAGAGGAAAGCAAAGTGTTCAAAGAAAAGCCTGCTAAAATGACCAATACCTCTGCCAAGCAAGTAACTTTGTCTGCAATTCCCCACTCTGACATGAGTGCTGCTGTTACCAGTGACAAATTGTTAGCATTATGTTGCATTAGGGAAGTGCCGCACACAACAGAATCCAAGGAAGTACTTGAAACAATCAAATGGCATGTCACAGCAAGATATGCATTAGTGTTAATGGATGTCCACATATCTGATGTCAAACTAACTACAGAAGGGGGCTTCTTGTATCTTTGATCAACCATAGCTTTCAAAGCCTAAACGAAAGAAAGCAGGACCCTTAATATGGCAATTGGCAAATATAGGTGAAAAGGAAAACATACCTCATGTACTAAAATAGCGACCTGCTTTATGGTGAAAACATTGTTAGGGTTCAAAGCTTTAACAAGCGTTTTAAACCAACCGTCCTCCACAATAGTGAAGGTCTGGGAATCCTGAATCACCATCTCAACCAAGGCTTCAGCCACATTCTTCTCCCCTGACAAAAAAACAAACAAACAAATACATTATGAAATTACAGAGATCAGTAATTACAACCCAAACATAAATAAATGTATTAGGGAATACAAATGTATCATATGATTGTATGTTTGCAACCTAAAACAATTTACCTGAGCTTGGTCCACCTTGGTTAGTCTCCTTGTTTTCATGCATGGCTCTATAATGCCTCAGCATAGATTAGGTGTTGTTGCTGTATCCAAGTTCTTTTGAACACAGCAGACAGTTCACTTTTTAATAAACCAATAATTAGAAGAACAAAATCAGGGCACAGGATATGTGTTTTTTTATATATAAATATCATGGCACTTATTATTTTTGATGATTTATTACTGTGTGTAGTCTACCTTATAGGAGAGATGAGATCAAAATGTTGCCAGACAGGAGAAAATCTTCTCTTCCTTGCTGGTTCCATCGGGCAAAAAGACGCTCAACTAAATAGCTTTCACGCAGGCAAAACAATTCCACCACAACAAAATGTGACGGGGGAAACAGCGGCGTTTTGCTCCCCCTCATATTTCGAATCTCGCGCATATCGGCGAGCCGGTTCCTGAATTGGTCAAGTGGCACGGAATGCCAGCGAGGCCTCGAACGTCACTACATCCGTAATCAATACAAACCTCGATATGCGCCTCACCAAAAATCTTCCTGGATTACCACACGCTTACAAGTCTTGACTCAAAGGACACATCACTACTTGTAAGTTCTTTTTTTAAAAACCTTTATTAAATCCAACTTCTCTGCATTTGAGACCTCCTTTACACAAACATGAGAACCCGAAAATATTATCCATCTTACCTGCTCATCTGTTCCAGAAAGAAAAAAAAAAAAGATTATGCATGATTGTTCACAATATTGTAAGAATAAAATTAAAATAAAAACAGTTGAAATATCAAATGTTAAAATGCTTATTGATCAAGTTATGTATAATCGTGTAATCTAATGGTGCGTTCACAACGGTCAGCGAGTCCAGGCGTCAAATCGCTAAAACAGCTGAAAGTTGATGCTTTCAAATTAAAACCCAGCTGCTTGAACACTTTGTAGTCTCCGTCGGCACGCCAGCGCGTCACGTCCGGTAGTTGCCCTAACCGGGTTTGGCTAGAGTTAGCTAACATAGCAAGAATGTTAAAAGAAAATATTTAACTGCTTACCTGGCACTCCTATATTCTCTATGTCTTCCTCCAAATAAATCTTATCTCTTCCTGTCTTTGTAAAAAGACAAAGACGGGTCATATAATTCACGAAAATTACAGACCGCAATGATTATTTGATCCTGCATTTTGAATGAATGACTTGCCGATCCAAGTCAGTACAAGGAATCCCCATGATTGGTTGACGCCCCGCGTCTGCTTCGCCCATGAAAGATCTATAATTTTCATCATAGGTACACTTCAACTGTGAGAGACAGAATGTAAAACAAAGATCCAGAAAATCACACTGTATCATTTTTAAAGAATTTATTTGTATAATGGTGCAGAAAATAAGTATTTAGCAACTTCAAACAAGCAATAATTCTGACCCTAACACCTGTTACTACTTCTTTAAGAAGCTCTTCTATTCTCTACACGTTAAATGTATCAGTGGCACCTGTTTGAACTCGTTATCTGTATAAACGACACCTGTATACACCTTTAAACAATCAGACTCCAACTTCCACCATGGCCAAGACCAGAGAGCTGTCTAAGGACACCAGGGACAAGATTGTACACCTCCACAAGACTGGAATGAGCCAGTCTACAATAGGCAAGCAGCTTGGTGAGAAGAGATCAACTGTTGGAGCAAATATTAGAAAATTGATAATTGACAATCTCCCTTGACCCAGGGCTCCAAGCAAGAGCTCACCTCGTGGGGTACGCATGATATGAGAACGGCGAGGAAACAGCCCAGAACTACATGGGGGGGACTGGTCAATGACCTGAAGAGAGCTGGGACCAAAGTAACAAAGGTTTATATTAGTAACACACTACGTCGTCATGGATTAAAATTCTGCAGCACTCGAAAGGTTCCGCTGCTTAAGCCAGCACATGTCCAGGCCTGTCTAGTTTTCCAGAGACTCTGGATGATCCAGAGGAAGATTTGGTGGATGTCATGTAGTCAGATGAGACCAAAATAGAATTCTTTGGTATAAACGCCACTCGCGTTGTTTGGAGGGGGAAGAATGCTGGGTCGCATCCCAAGAACGCCATACCCACTGTGAAGCATGGGGGTGGAAACATTATGCTCTGGGGGTGCTTTTCTGCAAAGTTCTGGAGTGGTCTAGCCAGTTCCCAGACCTCAATCCAACTGAGAATCTATGGAGGGGGTTGAAAGTCAAAAGATCACAGCTCTAGAGAAGATCTGCATGAAAGAATGGGCCAAAATATCAGCTACACTGTGTGGAAATCTGGTAAAGACCTACAAGAAACCAGTCATTGCCAACCAAGGTTACATTACAAAGTATTGAGGTGAACTTTTGCTAATCACCAAATACTTATTTTCTGCACCTTTTTTCAAATAAACTCTTTAAAAATAATACAATGTGATTTCCTGGATTTTTGTTTTACATTCTGTCTCAAGGTTGAAGTGTACCTATGATGGAAATTACAGGCCTCTCATCTTTATAAGTGGGACAACCTTCACAATCTATGGCTGCCAAATACTGTTTTGCCCCACTAATTAGATTAAAAGCACATATATACATTTAGATCCAAGATCCTTGTTTTCTGTGGATCTTCTTGAGATTTAATGCAACTTGATCCTTGATTAAATCCCTTTCTTTACCACTTAAAATCCAACAACTGCCACCCCTTCGCTTTTCTGATTGTTTGGATTTGTGCAAGTGATGCACAGTGCCTGCTTTCCTTGTGACAAACAGCTAAAGCTTGCACTTTGTCAGACCACAGAATCTTTTTTTCTTTCAGCTTGAAAGGGTTTATGGTACCTGTCCAACTTCATCTGTGGTTCAACCAAGAAGTGTGTGTGAGGAGCTCAGTCACGATGATGTAAGTTTCAAACATTTTTCACAGCCCAGCCTTTGCAGGAATTATTATTTAACATTTCTGGAAACCACTTCTGCATATCACAAGGGTATTCCTCAACCAAACACCCTCCCCGCCCAAAAAAGGCATGTCCACCAACATGTGACATGCTTAGTGAGGAATGTGCAGTTTAGAATAAAGTGCTGCTTTGTTGTGTGAGGAAGATGGTTTCCTGGTAAAGCTAAACTCATGTCTTTCAGGACAATCTGGTTTTACAGCAAAGTTACTACTTCTCCTCGGGCTTGAGTGAAGTTTATTTGCTTTTTGGTAAAGCTGACAATTACAAAATGCATAATGCGTGTTGCAATCATATAAAGAATGTAAACACTGTAAATGGCATGGAGACATGTCATAGCAGCACAGGTTTCTGTCAACTGGTTTGTTGCTTTGAAATACAGGATAAAACATCCAGCAGGTCAGTTTTTGTTTGGTAGTACTTTATTTAGCCTGATTTCCCTTAGACATTGAACTCCATTACTTCCAAACTTCACTGATGCATTTGTTTGTTTTTGCACAGTACACTCATCTCCTTGCATAGTTTTTCATACATCTGCTTTTCTGAATTCAAGGCACTCATACATATTTATTAACCAATCAGTGATGTACATCTATCTTGTTTGCAGTTATAAATCCTGTTTGCTACTGTAGTGGCACAGTTGGTCTTACAGTGATTGATGTGGAGTGTCATTCACTCAAAGGTAAACAGGTGTGTGCACGTGACACGATAAAGACACTGGATTGCTACACCACAGACAGAGTTGTGGGGAAAAAATCCTCAAGTATTTAAAGCAGCTAAATTTGAATGTTTTCACTTCTGTGCATCTTGATTTGATTTTTATGTTGTTGCAGCAGCAATTGTGCTCACTTCCCTTTAACCCCCAGTGATCAGTTTATCCTGCAGAAGAAATGAGGAAACAAACAAGGTTAAAAATTGAAGAGAGATTAAAGGAGGAAGCGCTAAAGTTCAACATAGTTCTTGTTTCAGCTCCTACCTTCTTGGCGTTGTCCACGCACTGCATGTAGGCAGAGGCAATACCCGAGCAGGTCAGGGTTCTCCCTGGGTTTTCCTTGTAGCATTTCAGTACCTGGCCCTGAAGGTCTCCGCACAGGGGTTGGATGTTAAAGCGTCTAAAGGGAAAGAGCACAAAGAGGAAATTCTAATATGCAGACGCTGTGGCTCATTTATCAGCACCAGTGTTGATTTTAGACCAGTATTGATAGAAGAACTCCATGTCTGATTCATGAAACCACAAATGATCACAATTTGCAACATGAATGAATGGTGAAAACTAGAGATCTGACAGATTTCATAGTGACGGAGCCAAAACAGAGGATTATTGGCATGTTGAAAGACAAACCCTGAAACACTTTCTCACACAAATTAAGTCTCTGCAAATGTTGTGTAGTATTCAATTCAAAATTACTTTATTAATCCCATAGGGAAATTAAATGGTGTTGTAACTCATTATCTAAGTTTCTTCATAGATTTGTTGTAGATGCTAATGGCTGTGGGTAGGGATGATCTCCTGTAGCGCTCTGCAGATCTGAAGAAGCCTCTGAACGAAGACACTCTGTAGTTGTTTGATAGTCTGATGTAGAGGATGCTCAGGGTTGTCCATAATGTTTTTTTTATGAAGAATCCTTTTTTGCATACTAATCTCCGAGGGTCCTCAGCATCCAACCTGTTTGCCAACGATCTCACATTGCCTAATATGATTGATGGAGATGGTTTGAAATTACTCCTTTTCTCTCTCCTCTTTGCCCCTACTCTGGATCCATGGCGTCCCCTTTTCAAGTCATCAGGGTTTTGTGGCCGCAGTTCAGATATTATTTGAGCTTTTGTGATGTTAATCAGCTACTCCCAGTTGTAAACCACCTTGTTGCAATGGTTATGCATAATAACAAATGTCCAAAAAAAAAAAAAGTAGCCAAAGTCCTTCCAGCTGCACAGCATTCAAAACCAGAGAAAACAATTGTCCACAAAAATAATGTTTCTACCAGAAATAGAGGAACAAAAGTTTTTAAAAAGAAAAAAATCTGAATGAAAGTAACAGATCTACTCCAACATGCTGCCGCCTTGAGCAGCGCAATTCTGGAATTAGTTTGACTGCATATATGTACAACAATAAGTATTTCACAGTTGAATTTCAGAAGTGCTGAATAAGATCCTGTTCATCAAACTGCAGAGCGGCAACCTTACTTTGTGCAGAACTGTATTGGACAAAACGACACACACTTCCTTAGACATTTTACCAACTGATCCAAGGCACGTTCGACTTCAGGAGCCCGATGCAGTGTCCTATAACGTCCTGTTTTCAAACGTGAGATACCAATGACCAAAAAGAAAAAATATCTGGATCTCGGAAACTGTTGGCTGTGCACAATTATGCACAATAGATCTGCAGCAAAGAAGTTGGTAGCTCTTTTAAATGCAAACATTTTAAAATGTGCAAAAAGTCAGTACCGGTAATTAATCTCACACACATTACAGATTCAGACACTAAGATAAGACAGCCATCCTCCCATCGCAGCTTTCTAAATATATTTTCTGTTTTAGAAGCTAAAAATGCTTTTAACTAATTTTTGTCCGTAAATTGATAAAAAAATAAATAAAAAAACATAACTCGGGTTAAACATATTTCTTGAAATCTTGCCCTGCTAAACCAAATGTTGCACTAGTAATACAAACTAGCAAAAATAATCAGATTCCAATCAATAAATCCCAAAATGAGCGTGAAAACGTGTGTTTGATACATAAGGGCCAATTAGTGTGGTGCTGTTTTGCTGGCAAGAAAAAAAATATCACAGCCAGACCACTGTTGTCCTTTCAATCACTCGTGCGATCAAGATTATCCACGGTTACACAAAGATTCAAAAAGTCTTACATGCTACTGATTTTGACTAAATTTACAAAGAAAGAAAAACACAGAGTGAAAACTTACACAAAACGCTTGTGAGTCTCCTCTTTGCCTTGCTGAAAGTTTTCAGCTGAAACTTTGTAAAACTCTGCACACTGTGAGGAGAACAAAACAAAAATGACATACTGTACAAGTTTAGCAAAAGTCTTGTATTTGCTTTTATGAATATCAATTTTGAATGATCCCCAATGGTTTGATCAAAGTTAAGACCAACATTATCCCTGCATCATTTGGCGATGTTTCACAAATCTTCCTGCAGTACCAGGAATGTTCTGCTGTCTCAGGAGGGAGTTGGCAAAGCTAAGAGCTAAAAATTTTCCAACTGATTTTTTTTTCCTCCATGCACCAGACTCAAAACACAGACTGCATGAAATACATGCAGAAACACATCCATCAAGTATAGGAGACGTGAGCACTTTGCACATATTTTTGCGTCTTCAGGACCTGACCTGATAAGGAACACATTTAAAATTAGGTGTTATAATAACACCATCAAATTGCATTAAATGATTCATAAAATGCCTACTTGAAAGATATACAGCACTGATCGATTTAAGTAATGCCTCCGATTGTAAAATATGCTCTGTACTAATATGTAATCTATTCTAAGAATAAAAAATTAAGTGTTTTCTGTACAGCGATTACTTAGGGTCTTTGGTTTCCATTGGAGGTGTTGGCTATATGCTTTTAAACACAATTAAAGCAATTTATTTGACAGGATAAATAACTAGAAAAAATATGCAGAACAACATAATACCTTCTGTTTTTGTAAAGCATGATGACCCCCTTTCTTCTATTGCATGACAAAATTACCAGCTTTCATCAGATGTTTTATTAAAATACAATCTGTGTGACGTAAACAACTCTGAATGACCTTCAGAATCTATAATTATTTCGCACTGGTTGTAATTCACATAAATAAGGGTGCTTTTTTCCAAACTGCATGCATTATAACCCAGTTTAAATGTGCGGTAACTGCATGAACACAAAGGGATGCCGTTTGCTTGGCGAGGCTTTATTAGGAGCAGCTCTGTGTTTGCATACTCGTTTAGGGGGGAGGTTGCAGAACAACTTTTGGATGGAAGTCTCCAGCACCAAACTACAGTAGCAAGAAAATGCCACTAAAATACAGCTGTCACTAAGTCTCACTGTGAGTTTGATGCACTGTTGAAACTCTCTGCTGTCATCTCTTTTTAATCAATATCCTTGTGTAACTTTTTCAGAGACACTATTCCTCTGCTGAGACCTTCATCAAATGATCTTTTATGGCCGTAAAAAAAAAAAAGGTTGCTCTGATCACAAGAGTTCTAATTTGTAATTTTCCCTGACTGAACGTTTCACTCAACTGGTCCGTGAAGTCCATCTTGAATATCATTGCATTTAAACCCTTCAGTATAAGCATGATCCGACACAAAGAAAGCTTAATTGATTTGACAGTCATGATGAAAATCTTATCACAGTGTCAGGCGTCATATCCTGCAGATTAATTTAGTCTCTGAAGCAAATGGAATAGATCCTTCGGAGAATAATTCAGTGGAAACTCAAAGACACACAAAGATGTTTGTTCTTCATCCCTTATTAGACATTGGTCTCTTAAATATAGCTGAAATTTTATGCATCTAATATTGCGTTTTAAAATAATGGCGCAATACTTCCCTCAATCATCCTGAACTGGTTTTGAACTTCTAAAATGTTAGTTTACCTTTGCTTCAAGTTTGGTAACATGCTCCTTGTAGAGCTCATCGCGCTTCTTCATCTCTTTCTCCCTCTCCTCCAGCTGGTGAGCCTGCATGAGTTCAACATTCAACATCACCACAACTGTGCAGTGGTTTGCAAAAACCATACATAAAGCCTGAACACTACAGCATTTTGCCACATTGCAACCACAATGTCCAGCAGGATTTTATGAGACAGACCAACACAAAGTAGCACAAAATCTGTGAATTAGAAGGAAATAAATAAAACTGATAGCAGGCATGTCAAATACAAATGCAACCCGTGTTCCTTGGTCTTCATGATGCTGTTTGTTCACTAATGTTCTCTAACGAACCTCTGAGCCCTTCACAGATCACCTGGATTTATACTGACAAATTACATGCAGGTTGATGCAACTCAGAGACTTCTAAATGTAATTGGTTACATATTATTTTACTTAGGGGCATTAGTAGAGAGGGGGCTGAATAAAAAAAGAAAAAAAAACTTTTAGATTTGAATTGAAAGAACTTTCCGAACGATGATTTTTGCTTCCACTTTACAATTATGCTCTACTTTATGATGCTCTATCAAATAAAATCGCAGCAAATTACATTTAAGTTTGTCGTAAAGCAAGAAAAAACAGAAAACTCCAAGGGGTGTGAATACTTTTGCAAGGTGCTGCGTGTTTAGATTATACACAACAATCGTCCACATGCTTCTTACAAAGCTGTCTTCCTTCTGTATCGAAACCAACACCACCAAATAACACCATAAGCTTTTAGGTGTGACCAGAGCAAAGTAAACATACAGAAGTGAGAGATGCAGATATCAAGCTCCTCCTGCCCTACCTTCAGCTCCATCCACTGAAACACCAGGACAAGAAAGAAACACAGTAAGAAGATAAATGTTTGGTTAAAGAAAGATATCCTGTTACATGCAAAAGTCCAAAGTGTGTTCTTCTGCTTACATAAAGCTGCACCATGAGCTGCTCATCCACTGCCTTCATCTTCTCTCTCGCCATGGACTCCATCAGGTTCTCCATGTGCATCGCCCTCTCGGCCTCGAGAATCTTTTTCACCTGCTCCTCCACCTTAGCCTGAGCCTCGGCTCGGGCCAGAGCCTGCATCTCCTCCATCCTTTGCAAGCACAAGCCACAAACATTTTAGCCCGCTGACGAAGGAACAGTTTCTGCTGGTTTCAACTCAAACATGAGGATTTTCTGTGCCAGTTTATCTTGCATACTGATCAAATTATCTATTAAATATTGTGAGTTATTAATTAACTTATCGCTTTCATCTATGCTCTACATTATTTTCAATTCAAATAGTTTGTGTGGACATGCCAGTTTCTACATCTACTTGGGTTCTTGGTCTTTTTAAATCATAAGGAAACTAATAATGTGCACTTTATTTTTTTAAGGCAAGGCAATAGGACACTTTCAACAAACAACAGGGTACAAGGTGTGTTACATTTAGCACTGAAAGTGATGGCTTCAAATGTACCTTTTTAACAAGAAATAATTGAGGAAACGGAATTAACATTGATAAGCTTGTAATTGATTTACTTGTATATTGTAAAGTGATGATAATGATATAACTTAAAAAAAAAAGCTATTACATTTTAGCTAAAGAGAAGAATGAAATTGTGACTTGTGAGGTGAGATTGGACAGGAAATCTCACAGTCTTGTGGCCTTACTGTTGCTGGAGCACCAGTCTCTTCTGGTTCATCTCCTCCTCTAGACTTTTTTGCATCTCTGCTCTGATCTTCTCTCTCAGTTCCTCCTCCACCACTTCAGGGGAAATTGATAATTCTGCAAATTAAAACATAATTAAAAAAATTAGATTGTCTAATTGGTGTTGAGATACAATTAATATCTAAAAGGGCCAACAAAATCAAGGTGCAGGTGTGATTTTCTTAGTACTTTTGAAAGTAGTAATCCAGCTACTCGAAAGTTACTAAAGTATAACTCAACAGCTCCCCCAGAGGACGACATAGAAACCCTTACAATTCTTGTTTTCTTTTTGCAATTAATGATCAGTTGGTAGAGGATAGATATACACACAGATAGATAGATAGATAGATAGATAAAAGACACAATAGTTATTTTAAGCCAGGAAAATACCATTTAAAGCTTCTTATCACACCAGCCGAAAGTCTGTAAAGCTGTGTTTATAGGATAAGTTCGTATGAGGTTGAAGTGAGACTGAATACAGTGAGATCTAAAGAGCTGTCAGATGCCTTCAGCGAGAAGACTAGAAGGAACTTAAAGAGGTCACAGATTAAATTGAAATCCGCCATTTCACTGTCTGAAAAATAGCCTACAAGTTCATGACGTTCTAAAGAACTGCCAACATGCCTGGTCTCGTCATCCAAGTAAGTTCCCCCTAAAATCAGACCACAAGATGCTTAAAGATATCTCCTCAAACCCTAAAATGTCACCTATGGTAAGTACTAAGTATGTGAAAGTGCATGTCTGTATGATCAGCAATAGACTTTCAGGGGAGGTAAGGAGGAAACCTTTGAGCAGACTAAAGACCCTTTCAAACAGGCCATAAAAAACGGTAATTTTCCGGACTTCGTCTGTTTTGTTTTTGTGTCTGAAAGCAATCTTCCGGACTTTGTCCGGATACCCTTTACCGGTAATTTTACGGCTGAAGACCTAGCAACAAGAGCGGACTTTTCGTGGTAACGTGTTTGCATCCAGACTTTCAGGTAATGTTCTGCGAAAGCTGGAGGGGTGTGGGGCGGTGGGGAACAGGGGAGGGGGGCAGGGGACGCTCTGAGCGCACACACTGATGACGTATAAATGTCACTTTCCTTTCACCTTCTTCATCGATGTCTCTTAAGCGTTTCCATGTGCGCAAAATTGCACACATCACAAATACTTTTTTTTTTAAATAAACATTTATTTAGAACTTCAAACATTACAAAACATAAAGACATACCAAATAAGAAACGACCATTTCACCTTGAGCCTCATAACAGAGACAAATCTGCAAAAAAGCTAATCCTCCTTAACTAAGATGCATTTAGCAAAAGATATATAAACAGATTGGCTTGACAATTTTAGCTATAATATATGTAAATTAATAAGCACAGAAAATATGACCACATCAACCAAGGAAATATAAATTAAACTAAATAAATAAATAAACAAGCTTAAGAAAAATTTGAATTCACTAACATCGGGGTTTATATCAACTGAAATTCTGATAAAAGTGAGAAGAGTTTGATAGCAGGGACTGTGTCAATTTTCTTTAAGGATTTACAAAATAAAGTCATTTTTTAATGCATTTACATTTGGAAGAGATTTTGTCAAACAACATCTGTGAACATAGAATTTAGCAAACAGTATAATATTATTAATCAAATATTCATCTTTTTTATTCCTCATTAAAAGTCCACATTTGATCCCACTCCAGGAAAAAAAAAATCTATTTGAACAGACTTAGAGATCAGCCAGTTATGGGTTTCCTTCCACATATTATGTTCAATCTCACACTCAAAAAAAAGATGAGTTGATTCCGACAATAGTTTACAAAAATAACACTCCTCCGTTTCAAATTTGAATATTTTTTGAATAAATTCTTGCGAAGGATAAATTTCATTTACCATTTTAAAATGGATTTCTTGAATTTTAGGAGGAATTGGAAATTTCAAAAAATTAGTTCTAATTGATCTAATTTCTTGTTTTTTTTAAAGTTTTTTAAATAATACGTTCTTTTAGAGAACCCAGGATAGATCTCATCAATTAGCAATTTTCTCAGAAACCGGTTATTGCATTTTTTGTCCCCAAAGTTTATGCCATTGATCTGTGTTTTATGCAAACTCGGGTTCCGGGTCTGATCCAAATTATTCCTCATTATATTGATCATAGCCATTGGAATGTAATCAACTACATTTCTGTAGTCCTCCAGAGTACAGATTATTTTACATTTAGTACTAAATTCCTCACAGTTTAATAGATTTCCTTCTTCATTCAACAGATGAATGACGAACCAAATTTGTTTTTCCATCCATCCTTCCAAAAATATTGATTTCCTCCTTCTTAGAATCACCCTGTTATTCCATAGCGGTACGTTATGTGGACTAAAGTTATGTTCGTAAACCATTTTCCAGTAGAGCAGCACTTGTTGGTGGAAGGCAGGGAGTTTCACGGGTAACTTAGAAACCTCAAAATCACATGTTAACAGGAAAACTATGCCACTGAATTTTTTTAACACAAACTTGGGTAATGAGAACCACAAATCTTCACTACAATTCAAAAAAGACTGAAGCCATTTTAGTTTAAGTACGCCATCCATGGTCTTAAAATCAATTGCATTTATTCCTCCCTCCTCATATATTTTAATCATGTCTGCTTTTCTAATATAATGGTGTTTATTTTTCCAAATAAAATTGAAGATGAGGGTGTTTATTTCTTTTAGGTTTTTAATTGAAAGCGAGAATGAGTACGTGGGGTATATTAGTCTGGAGATAAGTTCAGTTTTTGTCAATAAAGATCTTCCAAATAATGTCAGGTCTCTGCAACCAATTATTTAAGATTTTTCTAGATTTTTCAATTGGCTTCTGGATGTTCTTGCTGTTACTGGTTTTAGAGTCTTTGGAAACCCATATACCCAAATAACGGACCTCCTTTTTCACTGGGATGTTACACAACATAGTTTCTGAACTGTCATGAATACTTAAAAGTTCGCATTAGTTGGATTAAGTGTTAGGCCTGAAGCTTGGGAGAATAATCTCATCTTTTGAAGAGCGACAGGTATTTGATCCGTATTTTTTAAAAACAGTGTAGTGTCATCCCCTAATTGACTGATTAGTATTCGTTTTCCATCTATATTAATGCCTTCAATTTCAGAGTTTTTTAACCAGATGGACAATAACTCAGCAACTATAATAAACAACAGTGGAGAAACTACACCCTCGTCTTATCCCTCTTCCAATATTAAATCTTGGGGCTGTGCCCTCAGAGAGGGAAACACAGCTACTAATATCTGTATGTAACATTTTAATTATACCCAAAAAGTATTCTCCAAATCCAAAGTTTTCTAATGCGTGATAAATAAAAGAATGTTCAACCGAATTGAAGGCTTTTTGAAAGTCAAGAAATAAAATATAGGCATCGTCTTCCACCAAATAATTGTAATCTATGAGATCTAAGACCAATCTTGATATTATGAATTAATCTACCTTTCATGAATCCTGATTGTGAGTTGCTTATGATTTTTGAGAGACCTACTTTTAATCTAGATGCCAATGCCATGGTAAGGAGTTTATAGTCTGTATTGAGGAGAGTAATAGGCCTTAAATTGTTTAATATTCGTTTGTCTTTCTCCGGTTTGGGTATTAGTTTTATTAACCCCTGTTTCATTGTTGTCATCAATTCTTTTTTGTCAATACTCTCCTGAATTGCATCAAATAGTAATCCTTTTATTTCTTCCCAAAAATACTTATAGAAATTAGCGGTTAATCCATCTGGACCAGGTGAACGATCAGATGCTATTTTTTTAATAACTTCATCTAATTCTCCTAATTTTAAACCTTCTTCACATAACATTTTGAAGTGATCATCAATTTTTGGGATCTTATCCTCTATTGTTAGAAAAAACTTTTTTGAATACTGTTCATTGTAAGAAGGCGAGCAAATGTTACTATAAAAGTTATAGATTTCTCTCGCTATTAATTTTGAGTCTGTGCAGTCTTCCCCATTAATTAATAGACAAGAAATTGCGTTTTTCTTCCTTGTCTTCTTTTTTCAAGCCTATTAAAAAAGGCTGAATTTTTTTCCCCATCCTCTATCCACTTCACCCTTGATCTAACAAATGCCCCTTGGGCGTTGTTACGGTAAAACTGGTCTAATTGAGTCTGTATGTTTGAAATTTCTATTTTATCCTCTTCTGACCAATCCAATTTAAAATAGGAACCGAGCAATGTTTTCACCAAATGGTTTTTTTCTCTCTTTTTTCCAATTCTAGTCTTTTACTAAAAGCAATAGAGCATTTTCTTATGAAAAATGTTAAAAATTCCCATTTTTGTGACCGGGATAAATTAGTATCTCTGTTAATGTCTAAAATTAATTCTTTAATTTCACGACAATAAACATCATTCTTCAAGAGGGGGTTGAGTTAAACTTCCAATAATCTTTCCTACTCCTTGAAAGATTCCGTTTAGAGATGGTCAAGCTTATTACACAATGATTGCTGAGTGGGTTTACATAAATATTAGTAGAAACTTTTAACTGCATTATGGGAGCAGAAACTAACCAGTAATCAATTCTTGATTTAGTGTTTCCATTAGGTTTTAACCATGTAAATTGTTTTATGTTAGGTTATTTGTCCTCCACATATCCACAAGATGGTTTTTGTTCATAAAATGACCAATAATGGGGTTTGAATGGCTCTGAGTGTATAGTGGGCCACCGATCTGTCCATTCATCTGCAACAATTTTAAAATCCCCACCTGCTACTACAAGATCAGTAAGGTTGTTTTCAGCTCCTCTATAACATTTGTAATTTTGTAAAGCAAAGTTTTGTTTCTAGGTTTGTTATTGTAACCATACACATTGATCAAAAATGAAAATGACTTCTTCTATTATCAAAACACAAGCTGCCCAGTGACCTTCACTATCTGTCCTTTGTGCAAGAACTTCACCATAAAACTTATAAAAACAAATAGCAACTCCTGCGGAGCGATTAGAACCATGACTGAATATCATCTTGTCTCCCCATTGCTGGGACCAAGATTTGACATCCGACTTATCAGAATGAGTTTCTTGATAAAGGAAAATATTTGACCTTAGTCCCTTACAAAAAAGAAAGATTGCTTTTCTTTTGACAGAGTCTTTTAAACCCCTTGCATTAAACGAACAAGAAATGACACTTTGATGTGGCAACATTGAACACGTAAGAAAACAGAAAAAAAGTCAGTTAAGGAGGTAAAAGCAGAAAAGCTGTGAACGTCCCATTTTTAGAAAAGCCTTTCCCCATAATGTCCCTTCATTGTCTTCCTTTTTTTTTTCCTTCATACTCAGCCCGCTCCTTTGGGTGTCACCTCGATGCGCTTGCCATTGATGTATCCATATGGACCTCGGAAACCTGCAGTTTTCCCTTCTTTTCTCGCTTGCTCAATCTTGGGCCACATCTCTTGCCTTGCCAGAAGGTCGTCCTTAGTTAGATCTTCCGCAAACCGCACCCCCGCACGCCGCTGATGATTTCGTTCTTTTCCAGATGTCATCTCGGATATTTCTTTTGGAAAACAGAACGATTACCTGTCGGTGCATGTTCGGTGTCCACCGCGTCCTCAATCTTATCAGCCAGGTCTGGGGCCACTTTGCACAGCAGGTTGACGGTGTCGGCTCTGATGTTTTCATTTACATCTTTTTTCCCTTTAATCCGAAGACTCCATCTTCTTTTGTACCTTTCTTGTTCCACCAGCCATTCTTTCGGGTCCCCATTCTCTTTGAGGGAACCAACCTGTAGCTCCAATGACTTGATTTTTGTTTTGCACACCTCTATGTCTTCTGAGTTAATCTGTGTTTTTGCAACAGAGGCTAGCATGGCACTATGTTGTCGTTTTTGAGAGCTAATATCGTCCATACGGTCATTTAGCCGTTGTCCAAGTTGATTAATAGCCGCCAAAATGTCTTTCTTCAAAGAGTCACATGCACTTTCTTCAGGTTTATCTCTTTAGGTTTTTTTTCTGGTGTATTTGTTGGGGTTAGGTTTTCTATTCGCCGCTTGTCAGAGAAGTTAGCAAGCTCCGTTTGCATAGCATGGTCATGCTCCGCCGCTTTTTCCGAATGTTTAAATGAGAGTGATTTGACTGCAGGAGGGTTCTTGGCATTTTTCATCTTGTTCACGGGTGAGTATACTACAGTCTCGGTATTAAAAAATAGAGATATCAGTCTTACATGATAACAAATCTGGGACGGTGAGCAGCTTCAGTAGAACGCGACCTCTTCCCTCGCCATTCCACCGGAAGTCGAACACATCACAAAGACGAGCGCTGTGAGTAGATCTGCAGTTTCGTCTACCATCTTTACAATAATGCATTTGTTTGGGGAAATGACGTACGCCCACCGCACTAAGTTTACGTAATATCCACTATAGTGCATCCAAAGGTGCTTCAGACAAATATGAGATCAACTGTAAATAAATTGAAGCAGAACTGGAGCCTACAACACGAAAATGACATAAAACACAGACAAGTACTGGATGATAAATAGGAAACTGAAATGCTAACATGACAAGTTATTTGACGGTAGGCTACACTAACTTTTTCCTCAGCTAGAATACACCGTTTTTAAATATCTTTTGTTCAATGAGTAAAACAAGGTTATTTTTTATCACCTGATATTAAACAATCTTCCTCACCAGTAATTAATAAAAATAAATATTTTAGAAATCAGTTCTTTAGAAACCCCCGAACGGCTTTTCACATGACTTCTAGCCGTCTAAATTACCATAATTTATTGTGCCCTAATTGAAGCAATTAATTAATGCACCATAAGTCAAACTGCAATCATTTCTGTTTATGAAGAAATAAAAGTTAATTAACCTGCTGCAGGCGATGGTTCAGTGACGGGTTCTTCATCTTCAACAGCAGGAGGCAGAAATGTGGCCAATGGGGGCTCTGCAGCGATGGGAGCAGGCTCTTTAGGAGGTGGTGCTTCCAGCTCTGGAGGGGTGAGGACCACAGTGAGCTCTTGACACGGACATGACGATGAGGCTTCATCTGAAGAGGGCTCTGGATGAGACAAAGGTGAAGACGAATGAATTTCCTCAACAACGGGTGCCGCCTCTGTTTCTGAGGGAGAACCTTCAGCTTTGTCTAAAGCAGAAGCGAGAGGTGAGGGAGAGATTACTGGTTTAACTGGTGGAGACTCAACACTTGTAGAAACCTTAACGGTTTGGGTTTGTGAAGGTGGTTTGGCAGCAGACTCAAGAGGCTCAACCGCACCTGGCTCAGTAGGTGTTGGTTTCACAAATTCAGATGAAAGAGATGACAGCCCAGATGGAGACGACTCATCGTTTGGAAAGAGAACGACTTGTTCTTCTATCTGAGGTGTGGTCTGCGTTTCTGGCTCTTTATGATGTGGAGTGAAGGATTCAGGCGGCGGTAGGACTATATGTTCCAGAGCAGAAGGTGGCGTAAGAGATTCAGCCACTTCGGGATTTTCAGCCAGTGAAGAAGGAGCAGATGGAGTTTTTGCCTGCAGAGGTGGAGGAGGAGCTGCAGTATCCGGGGAGGGCGGAGGAAGGGAATGGAACTTCACAGGAGGAGGGGGGATGAGTTTCACGGGAGGAGCAGCCTCGTCTGATGGAGACGGGGGTACAGCTTCCTGTGTGGCAGTAGGAGGAGTGGGTATCAATGGAGGTGAAGGAGGAGTCTGGAGAGGAAACGAGTGTTCGACAGATGGGGCAGGAACAGGAGTGGCCACCTGGGTTTGTGGATCAGGTGAGCTGGCCTTCGACGCATGCTTCATCCGGTTGATGACCCTGTCTGACAGCTGAGGAAGACAAAAACATACATGCACTTTATTGATGGGAGCAATATCTGCCAGGGACCATAACTATTACAGGTAATTGCGATGTAGCCGTCTTCTCAATATTTTTCCAAGTCCATAGGAGGGCTTAATGAAGCAGTAGCAGGTAAACCACTATCCTTCCAAGCGTGTTCA
The DNA here is from genome assembly GCA_963556495.2 of Valencia hispanica. Classification (NCBI taxonomy): domain Eukaryota; kingdom Metazoa; phylum Chordata; class Actinopteri; order Cyprinodontiformes; family Valenciidae; genus Valencia; species Valencia hispanica. The sequence continues at coordinate 36,700,988 of OY747706.1, forward strand.
GTGGAATTCATATTGTAGTTCATATTGAAGTCTAATTCTTGTGCCAAGAGAAACTCATTAAAGGCTCAAGACTACCAAATTGATAATATGTACAAGGTTTTATTTTTTTTTGTTTATTTATATAGTTTATTCAGGTTGGCATGAATCCATAAAAAAACCCAACAACCAATCTCTTGAGCATAAAGACATCTAGAACTAATCAAACTATTTCAGAAGTAAATAGTTTCCCATATGTTGCAAGGCATGCATTTGTAACATTTACTCTGACACCCTCAAGTAAATAGAAGTGTCACCAATCGCCTCTAGAAGTCACGTCATTAGTAAATCGAGTTAACCTTTGTGTAATGTAATCTCAGTAGAAATCCATGTTCTGTGAAGAAACGTGAAGATCAAGAACTCAGCAGACAGGTGAGGCAGAAAGCTGCAGAGAAGTTTAAAGCTTAAAGTGTAAGTCATGAAAAAAAAATTTCCAAACTCTGAACATTTCATGGAACATTGTTTTATCCAGAAATGGAAGGAGTACAGCACAGATGAAATACAATCAAACCCACAGACAGGGAAATGAGAGACTTATTGCATCTCTGATGGAGCTGCAGAGATTCAAAATCTTTTGATATGAAAACTAGTGCTGCACTACAACAGGCCACACTTTCCGGAGGGTGGAAAAAAAAGTAAAAAATATGGGTTGTTGAAAAAGCCATAAAAAGTCACATTTGCAGGGGTCCATGAGCCATGCAGAGAGCACAACAAAAATGTAGAAGGCGAGCCCAAAACTGAAATTTCTTCTTTATGTACAAGAAAGGGCTATGTGTGAGAAAAACCCCAAAGTGAAAAATGGTGACGGCACCATCATGCTGTGGGGAATCATTTTGTTCTACAGGGAAGCTGGTGGGAATAGATTAAAAAAGGCGGATGATGCTGAATTCAAGGAGATCCTGGTGAACGCTGAAAGTTCAAACTAGCGCAGATCTTTTGCGCCACACTACAAATACGCACCACTCTGTGTTGACCCACAACATAAAATCCACTGAAGTGTGTGGTTGTAAGATGACAAAATGGGGGAAAGCTCGGGTAGGATGAGAACTACTTGCAAGGTGAGGGAGTTCTCAAATAAACGCGAGTTTTTGGTGTCATTCCCTGAATGAGTGGCAACATGCCTCTGCCTATATTTATCACAGAGGCTGGAGGCGCATTGATCTCGATGACAAAAAAACACAAGTTCAAGTTTGCCTTTCCAAAATGACACCACGAGGATCGTGGAAATCACAACAAACTAAACCCCAGCTCTGACGGACAATCCCGTGAATGCGGGATTTCAGTGACGGCGTGCAGCGAGTTCGCCTCCCACGGAGCCCCCACTCACCCGAATGCCTTTCACAAAAGTTACTCCCCCTCCTTCGTCCTCCGCAGGGAAGTGACTCGGACTGTTCCCCCCCATCCGGTACCGCCGGATCACACCGAACTCCGGGATTCGGTCGGCACCACAGCGCTTTAATTTAAATAACGTGGATGATCAATCCTCACAGCTGCTCCGAGCGGACCTCTCCCACCTCTTACTGGGAATAACCTGCGCTACCATTGGATGGAGCTGAACTACAGCTGTGTGGATTGGTCCAATAGCTGTTAAAAATCAGTGTAGCGTGAGGGAACTGTCTGTCCCAGCACTGGATATGAAAAAAAACAACAAAGCTTGATGTTACATAATTATTATTATTATTTTTTTAAAGAAAGACACGAGAGATCCGGTGATTTATTAAAACGAGTTTAATTTCAGAGCGCATGGAGTGTAGAGTTGACAAACAAAGGTCCAACACACCTGAGACGACATGATCTTACAGCTAGGAGCCATATAAATAACCTGCATACCCATGGCTCAGCATGAAAGGGTTCAGGTTAACCTCACACCTTCAAAAATAAATCTAAACAGCATCATTACAGACAAGACAAAGAAATTGCACCATCGCTCAATAAATGCTACTGAGGTGCAAACGCTAAAGCAAAAATGTAGATCTGGCCAACAAATATCATGAAAGGACCAAAATACTGGGATTTACTGGTTTCATCCGAGCCAGCGTGTTTGTGGGCTCAAAATGGGCTTTTTACTTGGGATCCACTTGGTTTGACGGTATGAATCCTACTGAATTTCGAACACCCTATGAAGGAGGTGGCCGGGTTTCAAACGGATGTTAAGAAAACCTCCACAGCTTGTGCATCATATCTTGCTGATGTGAAAAATCGGATCAATCTTTATTCCTGTCCATAACATGATTAGCCAAGCCGTATTAACCTGCTAAAAAGCTATACAGTCAGGTCTAACGAGCTATTATGGGGGATATAGAAGCATAGAGAGTATTGGGGAGTGGTACAAATCTAGAAGCTCCTGGGACAGAAAATCAAAACTTTAAACTGAAAGGGGATGTGAAGCCATGCAAGGCTGAAATGCTATGCAGTCTAAATGCAATTTGTTGGTCCAACCTGTCCACTAGAGCTGTATTAGAGCTACTACCTGCAAGTTCTGTCAGCGATGGACAACTAAAAAGGTCAGATCCGGACCAGAGTAAAACCCTAGAGCTGAGAACTAAATTAGAACCGTTACATCTGCCCAAGCTCAAATAGAAGGGGGGGGGGGGCGCACAATGGGACATACTTTGGATCCCTCACTAAAACACCACAGCCAACCACAAAATTGTTGCTGAAATCTCTGAGGACTGTGTCTGACACTAATCTATGCCATACAGAAGTAAAGCAGGTCTATAAGTAGGCCCAATGCAGTCCTAGTAAGGTGTAACTAATAAAGCGGCCAATGAGTGTAACCTGAATAATTACGGCCAAATTACTAACATGTACTCCAATTAACTCGTCCCTCTATCCGAGGCATGGAAGCTGATGGGGTTGGAAAAGATTTTCAGCCCACAGGTTTTGGTCTTTTCATGACTTTTGTTCATAAAAAAGTAGAATATTATCAGCACCTCCTTTAAACATGATTGGGTTTGTAAAACATGTGGATTCAAGTATGAAAACAAAATGACCATATTTGTATAAAACTACCACAGGAGATCTAAAAGCTATTCAAATTTGCCCAAAGTGGCAGATTTTCTTTTTTTTTACTCTGCCTTCTTCTCCTTGGCTTCGGCCCCCCGCAGAGCCGCCTGCACACTGCTCCAAACCTCTGTGTACAGCAGAGTGCCAATGAAAACCACAGCCGTGCCCACCCAGTGCCAGGTGGTGAAGGGGTTTTGGAAGTAAAGGATGGAGAAGATGAGGCTGATGAACTTTCTGAGGGTCACCACCAGGGTGACGGTCAGCGAAGTGCACTCAGTGGTCAGGATAAAGACGCCGCGGATGCAGACATATCTGGAAAAAAAAGTGTTAAAGTCTTCAACAAGACTGAAAGAGCGTTCAAAAATGGACTGGAAAGGCTCTGTTACAGTTACTGTTAACTTACCTGAGAGGAATTTACTTGTACAACGCATTAAAGGTTTGAAAAGTTACATCGCTTTGCAGTATTGGACCCAAACACCCTTAACAACAGCCTTACAAAAGGGTGTCCAACTTCAGGCCTCGAGAGCCACTCTCCAGCAACTTTTAGATGCATCCCTGCTCCAATGCACCAAAATCAAATGGTTGAACTACCACAAAAGGTACAATTTTCTGTCATCATTTTTAAAAAACATTTTTTTAAATAAAATGCCCCAGAAAGTACTGTTTTCTTCTTGCTACACACAGCTGGCTGAAAGTAGAATCCCACAATTTTCCCTCGCTTACAATAAAAGGCAAAGTCAGATGTTTGGGAATATTTACAGCCATGAAAACCACGATCATTGTGAGGGAACAAAAGGAGCCCCACCAATCACTCTTAATAGGACTACCCTGTGTTCAAACTTCTGCAGGGGACTATGGATACACTATCCAAATAGGCAGTGCAACTAATCAGCAAACGTCATACTTCGGTTATTTGATAAAGAGCAGAAAAGCATAAAGCTTTAATATTCTCTTGTAATGTCATAGGATACTGTGTGATGACATTGATCAGCAGGTAGAGCCACATAATCGGCATGGTCAGCCCAACCACAGGAACAAGAATGGGAGCTGCAAAAAAAAAAACAAAGAATTTGCTCACCTATATGACAAAAGACACAAACTCAGGTATTCCTGAAAGACTGGAGACATGCAAGTTAATTTCCCTTTTTGTTTATTGAATTATTCATCTGCTTAAACTCACTGCTTTGATTGAAGAGGATGCAGTAGCTGTAGATGTCTGTGGACAGAAGCAGGAACCCGGGCAGAGGCAGGAAGTGCTGAAAACCATGCAGAGTTTCATTAAAATCAACCGACACTGAGATAAGGTCTCTTCATTCTGTGGTTGTCCGAGTTAGAGGAACACTTACATTATAGAAGAGCGCCTCCTTTGAGTGCTTCCCATACTGCTTGTAGAGCGTCTCCTGGAAAATGCCCATCCTCGCAGACATCAGGAGAGCAAAGGTTAACATGGCTATGCCTGATTGAACATGAAGGCGCACAAATGTATATGATTAGTTACAGGAAGGCAAGTTAATAATGTCTGACAATTTGGGCTGCAAGTGATTCCCATGCTTGCTCTTTGGTAATCATGCACTTCCAATGAGCAACTATTAATTCATTGTTCGATCTACAGTCTGTCCCTTCATACATTTCTTCTGTTTTGGCTTTAAAAAAAAAAATCAGACATCAATAACCTGAGTAAATACAAAAAGCAGGTTTAAAATGATGATTTAATTTATTAGTAGAAAACAGCTATCCAAAACAACCTGGCTCTAACTGACTTAACCTAATAACTCGTCCTTGCATACTTATATTTTAGCCACACTGGAGATTTGTTAACACATCAAGGGACTTGCTGGTGTATCTCAGACCATTGTTCTGCTACTTGACCCAAGTGCATGAACTAACTACGAAAACTGGTCCAGCAGTCCCAGACCATTACCCTACCGCCAGCGTGTTTGACTGTAGAAATTATGTTGATGTTTTGAAACGCTGTTATTTTTCTGCCAGATGCAACTACCGGAGCAACTACTTCTAAAAGGTTTTAGCTTTGTCTTGTTAATCCACAAAATACTTTCCAAAAAGTCTTGAAAATCATGATGCTTTTTGGCAAATGTGAGATGGGCCCATGTGGTCTTTAAGCTCAGCAGTGGGGTTTTGTCCCCTAGAGATATAAAATGACGGACCACCCTTAGTATCCTCTATATGAGACTGTTATACAGTGTCCTGAGCCAGAGGCTTTCTGAGAGCCGCTGTAATACAGACCGCTACAGAAGATCTTTTCTGCCCGTAGTTGTCAGCATCTACAGCGTGGCAGAGGTCCCTGAGTTTGTTTGTGTTGCTTTTTTTAGGTCTTTTAGCTTACATTATGTTCATAGACAAGTTCTATGCATGTAATTTTCTTCTCTCCTTGCTTTCTTCTAATTTCTTGAACCAACACTCACCAATAAGCCAGCACATAAAGGCATAAAACCCTTGCTCCTCTGATCCATCACTGGAGACATCATGCTGAAACCAACCAGTAGATGTTCTGCATTATTACAGAAGTAAAATAGTGGTTGAACTGGAAAAGACAAAATGTCTACAGAGGACTCACCACTTGTTTGGCTGACATGATGGTGCAAATAAAGATACCAGCGGAAACTAAAACAATAGAGAGATATTTGCTGGCTGAGTACCTGCAGGGAGAGGTGGTGAGATGCACAAAATCAGCATGAAGATATTTAATGAGGCAGAAATGATTTTATGGGAACTGGGAGATGAGGAACAGTCACCTCTTCTTCAGGATGATTATTCCAAGGATCATGTTGGCTATTAGTGATCCCTGTGTGGAAAAGAGGACGGGGTTAAACAACAGGGCGCAGCTTCAGGAGGCGGCTCAATGATAACAAGACGTGACACTTACTGATCTGAAGATCATGTGCAACGGCATGGCGATATTAAAGTTAAGAGCATAGTTGTTGATCACACTGACAGTGAAGAACATGGTCACCATGATAACATAGTTACTGAAAAATAGAATAATTTAATCATTAACATCAGCATTTAGTTTTACCTTCAGCATTCTTTTATATATATATATATATATATATATATATATATATATATATATATATATATATATATATATCTTTTATATATATTTTTTTACCTGACAGGAATTGCTGGTTTCTTCCTCCCAAATTTAGTTTCAAATATGAGACCTTCTACAGCAATAAAGATGAACTGAGCAAAGGTAACTATGTTGCCACAGCCTGGGAACTCTCTGAAAAACAAAAACGAATGTTTAAAGGCAAGTAACACATCACCAATTATTGTTTAACAAAAGGGACGCAAAATATGGCGTTATGGATAAACTATACACAGTGTTCTGCAAAAGTATTCACACCCCTTGAACCTTTCCACTTCTGGTCACATAATCTCCAATGTACTGTAATTAGATTTTTGTGTGACCCACAAACACAAACTGGAGCAAAACTGTGAAGCAACATTAGAAGAATAGAAGGTTTTAAGATTTTTTTACGAATACAAATTGGAATAGTAAGCTTTGTACCGTATTGTATTCAGCCTTCCATCTCTGATGCCCCTTAATATTATTTAGAGCAATTGGCTTTAGGAGAAACTTAAAATGTGTTATTTAACCTCAGTATGAATGCAGCTATTTCTGTGAAGGCTTTAGATGTTTCTTAGAGAACATTAGTGAACAAAGAGCATCATGAAGAGCAAAGAACACAGCTGACTTTATTGCAGTTTCCAGTTTGTTCAGGCATCTTAAAAGGGACTCTGTATATTTTGTTTATGTGACACATTAATCATGCTGAAACCTGAACACCCCCGCTTCAATTAAACTCCGACTGCTAAAGTTTTATGCCCTTTAATCTCTCTTAGACAGTAGCATGCAATCGTTTCTGTGCTGTAGAGTAAGCAGGAGCCTGCTGGCTTAAAGTTTGTGACTGACCTCACCAGCAGCTCCAGAGACACCACATTGCTACAACATCCGAGAAAAACAAGGAGCACAGCAAACGCTGTCCCCATGATGCAACCGGAAAATAAAATTCCCGAAAATAGATAATGCAGCTCACTTATCGAGGCGAATGACTGAGAGGAACATGTTTGGACATGAGGTTTGTTTCAAATGAGCTCTTCCGTCTGAGCAAACTGCTGTGTTAGTTGAACACGTCGAAATGTGCTATTTATGATCTTCCGGTTTGGTGAATTCATGGTAGTTGTAGTTTATTACAAAAGGCGGAAATGCGCCCCGTTGATCGAATCTTTCCGTTTTTATGCTTTAGTTCTTCTATTAGAGCTAAATGCCTAAAATCCTCCGAAGTCCAGAGCTGATCGCGTTGTTGCCACGCAATACTGAAGCGTGTAAACGAAACGCTATAACATGCTGGTGTCAAAACATGGGTTAAAACCGGTTATAACAGAAAGAGTATTCACTTTGTTTGAATTTCTGTGTACGACAAAGTCATAGAAAAATTCACAGATTCAGTTCAAAAATTAAAACTTGTTCATTGATTAACACAAAACACACAAAGTGAAATATTACACGCTTTTATTTCTGTTAATTTCTGAACCCAAATTATCAGTTTCTCAGAGAAATTTAATATTACATGTTACGTTTGTTGTATAGAATATATATAAACGTTTTCCATCCTGATATCATACATTAGAATATAAACACTCTAATGTAATATTTTGTGATTTATACGTATTCTAATCAATCAATAAATCATTAAATTAATTGAATTAATTAGGTGAATGTTATTAAGTTGTTATTTTATCATATATCGTTATATATACACATAAGTGTGTATATATAACTCCAGTCTTAACGTGACTTTATTCCTTAAATATCATTTTTTCCCATCAACATTTTGTCTTTAATTTCAATTGTATTATATTAATCTAAATATGCTTTAATCTCATGGGATTAGGAATCTTTTACTAGTTTGATGTCTTATTTTATTTACCTGATCCTGATCCTCAAACATAAAAAAATTATCTAATAGTTCTCTTAAAAATTCAAAACAAACTCAAAAATCGGCTCTGGTGTCCTGTCAACAATAGACGATCTATTGCGTGCGTGAGTACCGGTGAGTACGTGGCTCCAGTTGACGTGTTGACGTAGCAAACCGCTAGCTTTGGCTCCGCTTGTGGCACTGCATCGTAGCAACAATTGAATTAGCTTCTCGTCTTTATTAATTCCAGATTGTAGGATCAGCGGCCACTGTGTGGTTTAGTTATTTCTTTCGAAGCTTTAAAAATGATTTCACTCACGGATTCACAAAGTAAGAGTCGTTTTTCGCTGTTCTTTGCTGGTAACCAACCCGGTTTAGCTAAATGTACGAGGCTAACACCTAAAAGACGATTGGTTGAGAGCCTGGCTACGTCACTGTGGAGGGTTTAAATTTGATTTAGAAAATGTACTATAATACGGGGTGAAATGTAAACATTTAACATTTAAAGTCATGCCCACGTTTTGTGATTAGATTATAGTTGTGGTTTTATTCAACTGTTTTTCTTTCTGTTGACACGTTAAAAACAGTGATTGGTGTAATTCTGATCAAATCTCTTGTTCCCTAATCCTCGCAGAAATTGGGATGGGACTGACGGGGTTTGGTGTGTTTTTCCTCTTCTTTGGGATGATGCTGTTTTTTGATAAAGCTCTGCTGGCCATAGGAAATGTGAGTCCTTCAACCGAACTGTTAAGACTAACCAAATTTTAAAGTTTCGTTAAAGACACTGTCTGATGTTTGATTTTTTTCCTCTTTCACTAACAAATGTACACTGACAATAAAAACATACCAGGGCAACAAAGTATGGAATAATACTGCATGGTTAAATGATATACACAACTTTTGTAAAGCACACTGTAGAAAGAAATGGATACTGCAACTTTTTGTGTGTTTGGGTCAATGACATCACCAGAGTCACACAAAAAATCAAGCAGTTAAGGTGGCAGTAGTTAATGTTACAGCAGACTTTTAATAGACATTCGATGAAGCATTTGAGTTGCTTCTTGGCAGAATCTTCTGTTAAATCAATCAAACTCACTTCAGATGTGGTTTGTTACCCATAGAAAAACATGCCAGGGTCAGTTTCTCTGTTCATTTAACATTATCTTTGGAACAGTAGATTTTGAACAGAAAAAGAAAAGAAAACAAGCCTCTAAATGAACATGTTTTTGGTGACACAGTAGGAGGAAACTGATCATTGACTGGACTGGACTGCTCCACTAGATAGTATTTGTAAACCTTTGAATGTTTTGCATTTGCAGATTCTTTTCGTCTCAGGCCTTTCTTTCGTCATCGGTCTGGAGCGCACCTTCAGGTTCTTCTTCCAGAAACACAAAGCAAAAGCCACTAGCTTCTTCTTGGGAGGAATTCTTGTGGTTCTGACCGGCTGGCCGATCATTGGAGTCGTCCTGGAAATCTATGGTTTCTTCCTCTTATTCAGGTCAGGTCAACCGGTGATAAAACACTTCAGCTTCACACTTATACGTTTTCATGGCTCACGTTGTGCCTGCTTTTGTGCTTTATAGGGGGTTCTTCCCGGTGGCAGTCGGATTCATCAGGCGAGTACCTGTGCTCGGATCTTTGCTCAGTTTACCCGGAATTAGGACAGTAAGTGTCATTCTAGTCATGTGGAAAAATATGTATAACTCAAGTGGAGACTTTCATTGTGCCCCCATTTTTTTTTGTTGTTGTTGTCTTTCAGTTGGTGGACAAAATCGGTGAGAGCAACACTATGGTATAACAAGACGCTGCCTACACTAAGGGGGACTGTTTCACTGTTTATCATGGATTCTCATTGTGATTGTATGTTCCAGTCCTTTCCATTCCAGAAAAGTTCTTTCACACATTTTTTTTTCTGCTGAAAACACACAACGGTGTCTGTAAACATACCTCTGACTGAATCCATTCCCCTCGATCAGACACAAGGAGTATCTGACTGAGACTGGACGTCTTTTTTTTTATTTTATCTTTGTATCATTCCCTTGCTATATTTATGGACTGAAAACTTGGCAACACTGGACTATCTCAGAGGAAAGTCAGTGCCTGGGAGCAATCCGGTATGACATGTAATTGGAATATTAATTTTCAATTTAAAAAAATGGTGGTTGTAATCTTTACAGAAATGTGAAGTGCTGTAAAAAAGCGTTTTGAGATATTTGTACTGTAATTTTTACAGTGATTTTTCTAAGTGTATTCTTGCAATAAATTGTGTCATTTTTTGTAAATGGGTTTGTTGGGTTTTTGTTTTTAAGGAAGAAAGATCCGTTTTGGGTTCTTCTAAAATACGTCAACCTGGATTTTTGATTCAAATACCCCCAGAATTTTCCAGGATGAAGTTCTGACCACATGATAAACTAGAGTAAAATTACCATATTACTTTACAATATCATGGTATTAAAACCGTTTAAAACAAAAAAAGCACAAAGTAATATTAATTATGTAAAACATCTTGATGTTTTGTTCAGATTTTGTAAGGTTTTATTAATATTAAATATAAAACATGCTCTATGTATTTTGTACAAGTGTCACACACACATTACATATGTACTCTTATTGTAAATATTGTAATGATCACCCGAAACATTTGAAAAGCCATTTGACTTCTTTTTGAATTGTCTGGTACAATGAATCACAGACAAGGTCTCTCAAGTTGAGATGACCCTGTGGGAGTAACCTTTAGGCAAACTTCCTGTCCAATAGCATTCCAAGACTAAAAAATAGGGTTCAATCTAGAAGTTTGGGTAAAAAACAAAACAAGAAAAGTAAATGTTTGCATATATATATATATATATATATTTTTTTTTTTTGGGGGGGGGGGGGGTTAGAAATAAAGCTGTAACATTACAACACTGGGTCTCACAGGGTTAAAGTACATTTATGCAGGACTAACTTCCACCACATAAGGAAAAACTCAAACATTTATTGTGCTAGAAATCCAATAGTTCTGTTTCTGAGTTAGAAAATTTGGAAGACCAGATATGTGAAGTGCTAACTTTTAGAAATTTGGGCTTGACAAATATTTCTGAAGCAATTCTCTTTGGTCTCTTTTATCTTCCTTTTCTGCCCTCCAGGACCAATTTCCAGTGAGACATTATTGTTTCATTGTCAAGTCACTTAACTCTGACCTATAGATCATTTAAGCAAAAAGGGTTTCTAAAAAAAAAAAAAGATGAACTAATCCTTGACTAGACATGATGCTAAACTATAAAATGGATCTTTGGCACCATTTCACAAGAACTGTTTTTATACAATGTTTGAATCCTAAATTATACCAAAAATACCACAGATCTTCATGGAAATTAGGCAAGGCAAGTTTATTTGTATAGCACAATTCATGTTATAAGACAATTCAAAGTGCTTTACATAAAACATCAAGAGCATTACAGCAGGGCGCAGAAAAAGCAAAAGTACAAGAATAAAAACCATGATTTAAACGGAAAAAAAAAATCTTAAAAGAAGCTGTGCAGATTTAAAACTTAGAATAAAAATCTAATCAAAAGCAGCTGAGAACAGGTGGGTCTTTAACCTGGATTTAAATGAACTGAGTGTTTCAGCTGATCTGAGGCTTTCTGGGAGTTTGTTCCAGACATTTGGAGCATAGAAGCTGAACGCAGCTTCTCCATGTCTGGTTCTGACTCTGGGAACTGATTAAAGAGCGGATCCAGATGACCTGAGGGGTCGAGTAGGTTCATACTGGGTCAGGAGATCACCGATGTATTTTGGTCCTAAACCATTCTGAGCTTTATAGACCTGCAAGCAGAACTTTGAAGTCTATCCTCTGACAGACAGGCAGCCAGTGTAAAGACCTCAGAGCTGGACAGATGTGGTCCACTTTTTTGGTTTTAGTGAGAACTCGAGCAGCAGAGTTCTGGATGAGCTGCAGTTTCCTAATTGATTTTTTAGATAGACCTGTAAAGACGCTGTTCCAATAATCAAGCCGACTAAAGATGAATGCATGGACTAGTTTTTCCAGGTCCTTCTGAGACATCAGATCTTTTATCCTTGAGATATTCTTAAGGTGATAGTAGGCAGATTTTGTGATTGCCTTAATGTGTTTTTCAAAGTTTAGGTCTGAGTCCATCACTATACCCAGATTTCTGACGTGGTTGGTGGTTTTTAGGTGTATGGACTGAAGCCCTGTGGTGACCTTCAATCTTTTCTCTTTAGCTCCAAAGACAATTGCCTCCATTTTGTTTTTGTTCAACTGCAGAAAATTGTGGCACATCCAGTCATTAATTTCCTCAATGCATTTGCCAAGAGCCTGTACAGGCCCTTGGTCATCTGGTGAAATTCTAATATATATCTGTGTGTCATCTGCGTAGCTATGGTAACTTATATTGTTGTTATTTATTACCTGTGCCAGTGGGAGCATATAGATGTTAAACAGAAGAGGTCCCAGGATGGAACCCTGGTGAACCCCACATGTAATTCCCGTCTGCTCAGATGTAAAGTTACCTATTGACACAAAGTACTTCCTGTTCTCTAAGTATGTCTTGAACCAGTTTAGTACAGTGCCAGAGAGACCCACCCAGTTCTCCAGTCGTTTGAGTAAAATAATGTGGTCAACAGTATCAAATGCAGCACTGAGATCCAGTAAAACTAACACTGACATTTTTCCACTGTCAGTATTCAAACAGATGTCATTGATGACTTTGGTCAGAGCAGTCTCAGTGCTGTGGTGCTGTCTAAAACCTGACTGAAAGACGTCATAGCAGTTGCTTTGTCTTAAGAAGTCATTTAGCTGATGAAAAGAGCCTTTTCAATGATCTTACTTAAAAATGGAAGATTGGAGATGGGCCTGTCGTTGTTCATTTGTGTCTTGTCCAGATTGTCTCTTTTCAGCAGGGGTTTAATTACAGCTGTTTTCAGGGGCTCTGGGAAAACTCCTGACATTAAAAATGAGTTCACAATCTGTAACAGATCTGACTCCAAGATCTTTGAGACCTTTTTGAAAAAGCCTGTGGGCAGGATGTCTAAGCAACAAGAGGAGGAGTTCAGTTGACGTAAGATGTCCTCCAGATCTTTGATGTTTATGAGATAAAACTGTTTCATGGTGTTTATCCGTGGACACTGTACATAACCTGAACCTGCCGTTGATGAACCAACCGCTTGTCTGATATTTTGGATTTTGTCTGTGAAGAATTTGGCAAAGTCATTGCAGGCCTTGGTGGAATAGAGTTCAGGTGCTACTGACACAGGAGAGTTTGTTAGCCTGTCGACTACAGCAAATAATGTGCGAGCACTATGACTATTTCTGGTGATGATGTCAGAAAAAATGACTTCCTTGCATTCCTCAGTTGTAAGTTATAAGAGTGAAGTTTCTCTTTATAGATGTCATAATGAACCTGAAGTTTTGTTTTTCTCCATCTGCGCTCGGCTTTCCGACACTCCCTTTTATCATTTCTCACCAGTGTGGAATTTCTCCATGGAGACTTTTTCCTTCCAGAGATAACCTTCACCTTAGTGGGAGCAATAGTATCCATAACATTTTAATATTTTAGCATTAAAGCTGTTGACAAGTTCATTGACTGAACCCCCTGACAGGGCGGGTGTTAGAGAGAAGACCTGGTTAAAGATGTCACTAGTGTTTTCAGTTATACATCGTTTTGTGATAACCTCCGTTAAAACATTAATGTGAACCGAAATTATACTCTCAAAGAAAACAGAACAATGGTAAGACAAATTAGTGAAAGGTTATTGTAGTGCCAACAAAGTGATTTTCAAAGCTGGAAACTTGGCATATGAATCTGACTTTTGGAATATTTTCATCTACTATAGATATTTTATGCTTAGCACACACATATGTTCTCCACTCGTAGACTACACATTTTCCCTCTATTTTCCTTTTATGTCGCTAAACATGCTGTCATGGTCGAGTACAAGGACTGGACTGAAATAATGAGAAAAGGCAATCCAAAATTTTGAGAAAAACTTTGAAAGACCTTAAAAATGATTAACTAAGAGCCCTTTAATTGAACTATAAAAGTATAGGAAAGTTAGGTGTTTAAAACTTAGTCTGACCTGCAACATGTGGCGCTACACACTGAATTAATCTATGAGCTGTATGTTATCTCCTGAGGGAAACGGTGTTTGGCATATTCCTTCTAAAACCACTGCTGTCTTTATTCATTTTGTCAAAGCTTAAGACAAGGTTATGTGGTTTTCTCACTGCAGCACATAGTGGTCCAACAGCTTTCAGTGCTCAGCTCCTTCTCAGATAGTGACTCACCATATAACTGCAGAGTTACTATTATATTACTGTAAATGAGGTAAGTGTACAGTCACCCTGCAGTGCTCCTGTACTGACTGTACTGAGATATTTTTCATCCAGTAATCAGCTTGATGTGGTGTTCCAGCTTCTTGATCTGTCATCTGGACAATTGATGGTCTGGTTCACAGCGTTACTTCCTCATTAAAAGCCTTCAGTTGATCCAAAATGCTGCAGCAAGAGTTGAATACTAAAAAGAGAGATCACATTTCTCCTCTTTTAGCTTCCCTTCACTGGCTCCCTGTTAAATCCAGAATAGAATTTAAGATCCTTCTTCTTACATACAAAGCCCTTAATAATCAAGCTCCATCATACATCAGAGATCGAATTGTTTCATGTGTTCCCAACAGAGCACTTCGCTCTCAGACTGCAGGTCTACTTGTAGTTCCTAGGATCTCTAAAAGTAGAATGGGAGGCAGATCTTTTAATTATCAGGCTCCTCTCCTGTGGAACCAGCTCCCAGCTTTAGTCCGTGAGGCAGACACTCTGTTTACTTTTAAGGCCAGGCTTAAAACTTTCCTTTTTGATAAAGCTTATAGTTAGAGTGGCCAAGGTCATCCTGAGCTAGCTCTGTAGTTATGCTGCTATAGGCTTAGACTGCTGGAGGACAGAATTACCAATTTTCTTCAATCTGCTACTTCCTTTTCTCCTACGACTCTCCAGTTGTATTACAGTTCATTCTGTTATTTCGACTATTAACTTTGTTTTCTCTCAGTGTTTTTCTCTCCATAGAAGATATACCTGGTCTGGTATCCTGCTTGGCTGCAATGCCCTGTTGGACGGGGGGCATCGACTGGGATGATGCTCTAGATTTTTCATGTAATTTTTAAACAGTAATGAAAATTGACTGATGCAGTGTTGTTGATTTCTAAAAAGCCAGTTATGTTTATCGTAAAGTTTTATTGGATAATGGAATTAAAAAGTATTTGCCTCAACAGGTTTGAAATACTTCTTTTAACGTTTTGGATATCTGATAATAAAATGTTGCTTGTTTAGTGAGGAACCAAAATTGAATAGAACAATCCAACTCCACTTTGGAAATGTTATTGCTCACCTCTGGATGGCGCTTTTTACCTACTTTCACTGATCTGCAGATGCAGTTTGGTATTTTTGATTGTGCATCTACACACCTGCAGTACTTTCTTGTAGTTTTTGTGGATGATGGTATGAACAAACAGAGAACTCCGTATATTCGGAGGTAGTTCTGGCATAGATGCCTACCACCCCTTCAGACACCCCCCCTCCAGCCAACTAAACTGTTGGAAAATATCTGAGAATCTGGGGCAGGATAAAATGCAATGTAGTTCCACAGACAACACATGGCCTAGTCATCTTATTGTCATCAGCAAGCATGGGAGTACTCATCATATTGAGGTTTCTACTTTCCCTATAAAACATAACATAAAACATATAATAAAATAGCCAGTCTTTTGAACTCTGAGTTGAACGGCTCCCAAATGAACAGCTCCTTTTGCTGTGTATGCTGCCCTGGCCTGCATACACAAGTATGCATTTATCATTTTCCCCATGGATTTCGATTTTCCTTTGAGGTCTATGTCCATGTTGGAAGTTGGAAACATAAATATAAAGTCCAATTCCAGTTGGAAAAACCTGTAGTTTCTCACCAACCCTGACATCAAAACCCAATATGGCTGCCTTGCAAACAACACTGGGTGACAGATTTTGTAAAAAGATTACTCCGCTTATTTTTATCCTAATTTTACCCTAATTAATGTTCAACCCTCTTTAGTGAACATGCTGCTCCAGAGTTTGAGCATGTGATGCTAACAGTCTGAGTTTAGTCATTTAGCAAATCCCACTGGTTTTCAAAGGTGGAACTGGAACATAGTTTAGTTGGGTGTTGATGTTATGTACAGATCCAGGATGTGACTTTGAAGATAAATGGAACACAGCAGCACTGATTCACTGCTCTCTGCTTCAGTTCATTCTGGGAGGTGCTGAAGTTTTCTCTGATGAAGCTAAGATCCGTGTGTTTGAACAACTGATACAACTCCCACTGCCTGAGAACCATGGTTCTAGATATTTAATTCTGTGTTAGTCTAACAGATGCAGAAGCTCGGTGTAGACCTTCTGATGAGGATATTTATGCCATGTGGATGATGGAGAGTGTTTTGCAAAACGGATCTTTATATATATCACAGCTGATTTCTGAGGTGACATTTTTGAGCAACCAGCTAGATTTAATATGAACTCTGATTCCCATCTTGATGTTGAGTATTATGCAGTCCATCTGTTCATGGTAAACCGATTGTCTTTGCAAATGTTTAAAAAAACGATATTCTCTTGCAGAGTGTACAAAAACGTACTGATGGTGTTGCTTCAATGAAATTAACACCACACTGTTTTACTGTTTTAAGACTCCTGGTGGTGTCTTCACTGCCAGTATCCGACATCAGGCTGTCATCACACGAGACTCATTCCTTAACCAAACTCTACATGGTGGGACCCTGCAAAGATCCTCTGTTTATGGGAGGCTTCAAAGTTCAAACTTCTCTCCAGCGCCTGTTGCTAATGTGCAGAGACATCCCCAGGAGCACCTTTCACTCCATCACAGCTGGAGTGTTGGGTGTGACGTCATTAAATTACCTATCAGCCTCATCACTGATGTCACATAACAAGATGGTTTACTTTATATGTGTGTTTTAAAGCCAGAAGGAAACACTGAGCCAACGATTATACAAGCTACAGCCTGCAGAGCAAAAATCAAGAATAGTAAGGGACATTTATTCTTCTTGTTCTTCTTGTTCTTACTATTTTTTATACATAGCTATTACTATACCAACGGTGCACATTTTTGTATTCTATAAAATGAATCTTGATGGTCTTCTTTTGTAAAGGGATCATTCTAATTTATTGTGATTATTAAAGGCATTATTAGTGAGTTAGAGCAGTGTTTCTCAAACTATGGGGCGAGCCCCACTAGTGGGGCGCAGAGGTATTGCAGGTGGGGCATGACATCAACGGGATTTAAATTGTTTTCCCCCCCTAGATTCTGTCGTTGAGAATGTTTCACTGCACTGTAAATTAAACCAACCAACTCCCCCCTCTCACAAAATTAAACACACCCAAATAAATGAGCAGTTGTGATCATCATTGTAAACAGAACCGGGACCTGGAACATCGGGCTGGGAGTTTGACGTTGGAATATATCGCAGCAGAACAAAACAAGCTGAAGTAGCCGCATTATCAGAGATTCCATCTACAAAATGTACAAATATCTAAAAAGATCAGGGAACGTTTCAGAGTCAGAGAAGTCACACGGTCAACCACGGAGGAAATACAGGGATGAGTATCTTGCTCTTTATTTATTAAATTTTAAAATTTTGTACTTTTGAAAGCTTTGTAAATTTGATAAAACTACAACTTTTATTTTTCTCCAACTGTGAGCTGAAGTTCTACATGTAGCAACTACTGACAGCATATATTTCGGAGCCGGTTTTATACCAGTGCGCAACCCCTTTTTCCAACTCATTTATACCCTTAAAAACTTGTAGACTAAGTCGGCTATTTAAATAAATAAAACACTTTAAAAATCAGGCGTGGTCACCATTCTGTTGGGGCGATAAAAGCATGGGGGGGCTTGTGTATGCTCCTTTGTCCAAAGTGGGGAATGATAAAAAAAAGTTTGAGAAACACTGAGTTAGAGGATTCTATTATCTTTTTCAGGCTTTAGGTGGAAAATTCAAATTCCAGAAGTCTGATTTAGGTCACTCTTACTTATAAGTTTAACTTATAATAATTATAATTATTTATTTCCTTACATTTAACACCATCTTAAGACAAGATTTAGCACTTGTTACAGTTACATTTTTTCTGTTCCTATCTTTGGGTTAGGGAAAGTAAGACTCCACTTAGGAGTATCACAAAATGTTACTTTTAATCAAAAGTATTTTTTATTTTTATTTTGGGGTGTTTCTCATCATTTAGCACTATATACATTTTATGATTTTAGCACAACGTTGAGTATATTTAATAACAGAATGCACTATTTTTATGCAATGCAATTTAAATACTATACTAAATGAAGTTAGACCAGATATAGCATTAGAAATATGAGGAATAACTCAAACTTTCACCAGTTTGCAGAAGCAGCGGTAAAGTGCTGACAATTTCCTGCCTAATAAGATATTTTCCATTGCAGACTTCAAAAATGTCTCTAAAAGTCACTCTACTTGTGGTGTCATTAGTTTGTCAATGCTGGTCTGCTCCATATGTAAGTGCAGGCTCATTTTGTAAAATGTATTTTACTGTCTGGAACTAATGAAAAACAAAACTATTATTTGGGGTTTTTCCCAGAGGAGAAACTGGACTCCTCAGGCAATCTTATACCTAAAAGGAGCGCGTAAGACAAACATTCATCAAAATCAGTGTTTTAAGTTTTCTTCCTGAAAAAAACAGTTAAATGATCTGTTGTAGAGGGACACCGCTCAATCCTGGAGCGCAGCAGCAGAGAAGAAGCGGATGCTTACCATTTAGGTGTGTCCCACATCTATCTATCTATCTATCTATCTATCTATCTATCTATCTATCTATCTATCTATCTATCTATCTATCTATCTATCTATCTATCTATCTATCTATCTATCTATCTATCTATCTATCTATCTATCTATCTATCTATCTATCTATCTATCTATACACCTCCTCAGATGGAGAAGTACAAACCAGACTTTAGACCAGACGCTTTTAACCACGGCAAAAGTAAAAAAAAAAAAAAGATATCTTTATTTTCGACCTAAATATGTGATCCTAGTATGATTTGAGAGTGGGGCCAAAAGAGTACATACTACAAATAAATTACTAAAGGTTGCAATTAATCATTGTTTTTCAATACCTGTCCAAAATTCATGCATTACAAATGTCACGCATGCAAGACCAGAGGGGAGACAACAGCTATATACGGATGGTTCCTGTAAAACTCCAGTTCAGTTTATGTTACATATTTTTCTAATTTTACAAACCTTTTTGTTTCGTACCTCTTTAGAGAACTTTAATCAAATCAGTGATGGACTGGGATTGTCTTTAGCTTCAGTCAACATTTTGGAGCTCCTGCAAAGGGCTGCAGAAGAAGGTAAACCTTTGCAATTCATTTTCATATTTTATAACCTTCTTAGAAGTTATAATCTCTTCATCCTTCCTCAGGTGGAGGAAGACCTGATAATTACCAAGATCTGAATTTAAAACATCTGATTTTTTTATTATTTTTTTCACCTGATCCAGTTGTGGTATTTGTTGTTGGATATTTCAACTTTAAAATGTACTTGGTATTGTGAGTGGTTTCTCTGCAGCAAAGAACTCTTCAATAAACTTCATTATTCAAAATATGTAAGTTGATTAATATTGGCTACATTCTTCTCATGTGCTGCTATGTGTTGTCAGAAAATTTAGTTTGGTTGGTGTTTGGTTGTGGTTGTTAAATTATTACAGGGTTAAATTTGGGAAAGAATAAAAGTCCCTTCCTTCCTACCTTCCTTCCTACCTTCCACACTGTAGACAAATCAGCCATGAAATCATAAATGTTTGTATTGTGTATTTTAAATTGAACCTTAAAAGGCTAACATGTTGAGCCTAGAAAAAAAATAGATTTTTGATATTACCTGAAAAATGTGTAGAAATCCTGTGATTAATAGAAAAAAGCTCCAGGCAACAATTAAACCAGTCACTTGTTGAGATGCTGAGTGATTATCACCAGCATCCAGTCAAACATCATCATACTGTCATTACTAACATCACTGAAGGTGTCATGTGAGGGTCAAACATGATGCTCTTAGCTCACATTAAACACGGTGATGTGTTTCTGCAACACTCTGACAATAACACAATACATTTATTGTGTACCAATAAATAAGTGAAACCGCACACCAGCAAACCTTCTTTATTTTTCCATCAAAGCAACACTTTGTGTCCACCAAAACATTTGGCTCTGTTTTAATCACCTTCCATCTCCTCTTGAGCAACTATAAATGTTCAAACTGACACCTACGGTTAAATTTGACAAGAATCTACAGAAAGCAGTGAATGAGGTGCAGAAAGTGGAGCTGAATGGTTTTTAGTGACAGCAGAGTGAAGAGCAACCAGGAAGAAATTTCTGCATCGCCCTCTCATGGTTGGTTAGATGTCCCGCAGGTCCCTCTGGATGTCCCACAGAGTGTTTGCACTGGCCTGCAGTTGAGCCACCTCTTCATCTGTCAGAGTCATGTTGACTACACTAGACACGCCTCCATTGTTTAACACACAGGGCAGACTCAGGTACACCTCGTCACTGATCCCATACATGCCCTGTGGATGCAGAAGCAACAAGTTACAAGGATTCTTGATTCCATAGTGATGTTTTGAATGAGACAAATCAATCAATCAATCAATCAACGTTTCATACAAATAAGTATGACACAAAGTACTTGCCACAGGTTGAAATAAATAAAATTAAGAAAACTATTTAGACAAGCATGATGCTTTCACACCACTTGATTTTACAATAATACTTAAATGTAGTTTACTGGGTTTTATGTTTATAGGTCAGACAACTCCTATTATACACTGCAGACCACACAGCATTCACTATTTTCAGAGTAAAACATGGTGGTGGCAGCATCATGCTGTTTTGCTTTTGTTCAGCAGGGGCAGGGACATTGGTCAGAGTAGATGGTAAGATGGATGTATATTGAAGTTATAAAATGATAAAATGAGACTTTTGTAAGCAACAATTAAAACAATTATAGGAAATAATTAACAGAGGAAATGCAGTCATTAGGTACATAGAAATGAATGTGAGGAGAATAAAAATATTTATCATAAAAAATAAAACAACGGCAAGTATAATACAATTAAATTTAAAGGTTTTAGATATATTTATTTTGGTAAAGTACCTTGAGGTGACATTTTCTGTGAATTGGTGGTATATACATCAGCTGAATTGAATTCAACTCGCTAAAGTTGATAAATAGATAAAATAGAAATGAATAATACCTATTAAGTCCTTATTAAAGTTAAATTAAAATCCTGAAAGAATGGAAACAGTTTATGTACATGTATCTGAAATTAGAAATGTGAATAGATTTTAATTTGCTGAGCCAAAGAGTAAAGCAACAATAAAAAACAATAAAAATTGACTGTGTGTTCTTAATTTACTAGGTTTTAATTTTGTGTGGTATATATTGTTTTTATCTTGCATAGCGCTTTGTGCTGCCAATGGCACGAAAAGCGCTTTATTAAATAAAGATTGATTTGAATTGAAATTTTTTTTAGATCAAGTGAGTCTGTAAAATGTTAAAAACTAACAAAAAAATCCACATTTATAACAACCAGAAATACTAACTTCATTACACGACAGGACAATAAAAACTGGAACCATCAGGTCTGCCTGCTGAAATATTCAAGTTATCAAAAAGGATCAAAATATTAGATCATTTGAAATGAATTACTTATTTATTTTTCATATAAACTGAGGGGCACATAAAAGATAACTTGATTATGTGATAAAGAGTAATAACCTTTCAGATAGGGCACAAATAGGAAGTCAATTACCAGCAACTGCTGAATGAATGAATTTATCGCTTACCTTCACCATGGTGGAGACAGGATGAATTCTGTTCATGTTCCTAATGAGGCTCTCAGTTAAGTCGGCCACACTCAGGCCGATGGCCCAGTTGGTGTAGCCCTTCAGTTTGATCACCTCATATGCACTTAAAGACACAGAAACACACAGCTTTAAATGCATGAAATATTTCACTAAAAAATGTCTAAACCTAATTGTGTAGACTTGATTTTTAATTCAGCTAAGGAAATGTTAAATTATAAAACCAGGTCCATATAAATCACATTTTCGCTTGTAAAAGCATGTGTTTTAGGAAAGATGTACATTTCCAAAGTAAAATGGCTCTCTAAAGGCTTTTTCTATTTATGCAAACTATTTATTTATTTATGAATAACTAATCTAAATTCATACATATCCTTGGTTCTTTTTCTCTCCTGTGTAAATCCTGAGATAAAAATGGTGTTCTTTAAAATATTTTAATGTAAAAACAAACGACAGAAGAACCAAACATAAAGAGTCTGTAAAATAAAAAGTGCAGTAAAAATTGTTGTAACTATTAATAATAAAAAGTTGTTGTCTGGTTTTATGAGCATCAATAATTATAATCAATAATTTAATATTAATATAATTATTGATGACGTTCGAGTTTAACCTGTTTATTAAAAGATATAGGGGAACCAATCTCATAAATGAGATAATTTTAATTAAACCAGACAGTCAGTCAGTCTCTCTGAAAAGGCGCAGTTCGTCCGCGTGGTTAAAACAAACTTCACAGCACACACTGAAATAGCACAGGAAACTTCTCGTTACTTAAGGGAATTTATTAATGAAATAGGTCAACCTTACAGATTACATTTCATTCATAATGTTCATCTTTTCTAACGCATGCAAAAATATAGAACAAAGTTAACGTCGAGGGAAGGGGGCGTGTGTGTGCGGCTGTGTGTGTGTGTGAGACAGCGAGCGAATGGGGGGGGGGGGTTCAGCTCACACCCTCAATGCGATCAATAATTCAAGCGTTATCGATTGGCGCGATCGGTTCACAAAGGAAGACCGCGTGGCAGTTCAACACAGGCTAGTTTCATTAGCAATGGTGGCTTGGACAAAGGAAACGGGGAGAAGGAGAAAGGGGATCAACTGAGGCCACGCGACCTGTCTTAACAGACACGCGCCGACCGCAGCAGACAATAAAACAAGCCGGGAAATAATACAATATAATATACTGCCTCTGGTTGCAACCAAAGTCAAATAATAAAACACAAAAAGCATGCACATTCAGGGTCGGTGTACAGCGACAGACGACCAAGAATAACAGTGGTTAACAAGTTGACAGACTTATTTTAACCAACAGAAAACGGATTAACCCTTTAGGACCTAATTCTCCTCTACCCAGACCAAAAGAAACAAACCAGGTTTTCCTACTTGGTGGGGGCAGCTCTCCACAGTCCACAATGAAGAATGTAGAAAGTGTCCAGTTTAAAGGGAGCGGTTTGCGCAAAACCGAGGTCAGAAAAGCGTACGCCCGACTTTAGGCACTGAGGGACTCAGGCCGGTTTAAATAGAGCTCAGATGGCCAGCGGACTCCCTGGTTGCCCGTACAGGAAAGTCTGTTTGCTCGGCCGATTCACTTCGAAGTTTAAAAGGGATGTTCTTCCTGGTCCAGCAGGTTTGAACAGAAAACAGGGAAAATGCAAGCAGTGGATTAAAGCGTCTCCTTGCGGCAGCGCTGGGGAGCCAAAAGACGAAGATTTCAATATTTGCGCTGCCTTTTATCAACTCTGTGATGCCATCACTGGCCACAGACCAATGAGAATGGGTTGAGGGGAGTGCAACGGATGCTGGGAGATGCAGTTCGTTCAGTAAAAGGCCATAGCCTCAACAAAATTGTCTTCAAATTTGTCCTCATGCTTACCTATCCACCACCATCTTGTGAGTATCTTTCCAGTTCTCTTCATCAAAGTCTGTACCAATGTTCGGGTTTAGCGTCTGCAGGTTGACTCCTGCCACATTTGTTCCGCTCCATACAGGCACTAGCATGCACATTATAAGAATGTTATAAGGCAGTAAGTTCCAACATATTTAAAAACACAAAAACAAATTCCTCACCACTTGTGTCTCCGTGTTCTCCCAGGATCCACCCGTTGAAGCTACTGGAGTGGATACCAAGTTTGTCTGCCATCAGGAAGCGGAAGCGAGCCGAGTCCAAGTTGGTACCACTGCCAATGACGCGGTGCTTAGGGAGGCCACTCAGTTTCCAGGTCACGTAGGTCAGAACATCAACTGTTAAAAAGATTTTAGCAGCATTTGAAATGAATATTATGTCTTTACATGGAAGAAGATAAGCTGTGCTTAAAAAAGAAAAAAGTAGTGGTAGACATGCCTGGGTTGGAAACAACAATGATGATACAGTCGGGGCTGTATCGTACAATCTGGGGGATGATGTGCTTGAATATGTTGACGTTTCTCTGTACAAGGTTCAGCCGGCTCTCCCCCTCCTGCTGACGGACTCCGGCTGTGACTACAACAATGCGAGAGTTTGCTGTAACTGAGTAGTCTGAAAAAGGAAAAAGAGAAGTCAGTAAGTTGTGATGAAAAAAAAGTTTACAGTTTAAAATTTTAATCTACATTTGCATCTACAAATATATTATGGTTTTTTTCTAAAGTTGACCAGGAGGTCTTCAGTTCTGTTGACATTGCAAGACAAATGGTTACTCCGCACATCTGCTCACTAACTGCTTCACTTCTCCACTGTTGTAACGTTACATCATCACTGCCTGTCCTGTTGAATCACTAAAAAAGTTAATGAGCTGATTTGGTCTAAATTTAGCCGTACAGTTATGTGTCAGCAGAGTAAAGAGCAAAGGACTGAGCACACATCCCTGTTGACCTCCTTTAGACCTTCAATATTAACGTCCCTCGTGGGATTTTGAGCTAGAATAGACTGTTCATGTTAAACACCCTGGGATAACTGTTTGAAAGGCTAATGATAAATTGAAACTCTGTTTGGACGTTTTTCTTCAAATGCTGGGATGTGAAGGTATTTAGGGTTTGTAAAAGAGTAATCCTTGGACAGGCTGACACAATTGGCAAAATACAGACGTCCAGACAAGGTAGGAGCCTGCCTTTTATGTACCCACAACTTGTGTGCTCACTGATGAAAGAGTTCAGTACTAAGAATAACTATCATCATCAGCAGCAGTAGGTTTAACATCTTCTAAGTGTTTTAAACAAATAGATTTACCTTTGTCTGCAACTATTTTGGGGGTTTTGAGGAAAAGGCTGCCGTGCTGCAGGTCCATCATCTCCCCTTTCAGCTTGTCCTCTACCACATCCACCAGGGCCAGCTCATCAGCTAGCTCCTACGTCACACACACATTAACAACACATCAACAGAACTGCTAATACAAGGGATTAAAAATAAATAGCAATCACGTTCAAGCAAGTTATTTTAAAGTTCCAACATTAAACATAAATAGACAATGCCCTGCAACCGTTTATGCTGTAGCCCTTGAAAGTTTTATCACATTAAAGGCACAAACACCAATGTGTTTTATTGGAATTTGATGAACTAGACCAACACAAAATAGTGCATAGCATGATATTGGAAAGTATGCGGTGCATTTGTTTTTCACCCTCTTTTCTCTGATGCTCTTAAATAAAACCCAGGAGAGCCAAAAAAAGTCAGAAGGTCAGAATAAAGTCTATTGCCAGGATAACTTTTAGCTGTGCACCCCACAAATCTAGCCTTCATTGAAGGATGACTAAAAGGAAGCTTTTATTTAAAGAAAACCATAATAAGCTCAATTTGCAGTTTGGCACAAGGCCTGGTGTGGACATGGTAAAGATGTGGAGAAAGGAGGATCTGGTCACGTGAGACCAAAAAGGCCTGAATGCAAAATGCTATAACTGGCAGAAGACTAACACTGCACACCCCATCTTCACTGTGGAGCATAGAGGTGAAACCATCATGCTGAGGAGATACTTTTTTCCCCAAATCGGACCAGAGCTGAGGGGAAGATACATGGAGGAAAATCCTGGAAGAAAACCAGTTGGAGGCTAGAAATTAGCTAAGACAGGGTGGAGGTTCGTCTCTCAGCACAACAATGACCCCAATCATTCAGCCAGAGCTACAATGGAATGGTGAAAATTGATGTTCATAGACCCTCCCCATCCAATCTGTCTGAGCGTTTGCAAAGTAAAAAAAAACATCTAGTCACGCAAAGCTGATGTGGACATTCCCCCCAAAAATGTCCAGATGTAAATGCGGGTAAGGGTGGTTCCGCAAATTATCTACTCAGGTGGGCAGATGCGAGTCACACTTTTCAGATTTGTTATCATTTTCCTTCTATTTCAAAAATATGTTTTACTTTCTTTTGGTTTATCACAGAAATTCCCAGTGTGTTGCAGTGTGTCAAAGTATAAAAAAGCCTATGTATTTTTTGAAAATAGAAATGGATGCTGGTGGATTTCACAGCTTCCCCTAATCTAGATGTTTTAGACAAATCTTACTCAGACTCAGTTTCCAAAAGATACATGTGTCAATGAGGGATCAGCTATATTTAAACATTTCATCTTAGGGTCACAGTTTCTGCTCCACCTACTTTAGGTAGGCCGCAACTGCTCCATTTTAGTCATAGCAAAAACAGGCTGACGTGGTTCAGGAGAAAATGCTTGTAAGCCACCTCATTTCGTGACAATTAGAGATAGAGGGGATAAGATCAAGATCAGAGGCCAAGAGATCAGTGATCTGTTGTCAATCCAGGAAAATCCAGGGAATTATCCCATACTGTGACAGAAGCCGGTTAGGGAGGGTATGTTGTGTAAAGGCATAAACACTGGAAGTCTTACCCTGAGCAGGATACTGACAGCACAGGCCATGCCAACCTGACCCACGCCCACTACTGTCACTTTATTCCTGGGGGGCTCGGGAGGGCCGCTGATCAGTGGGGTGATCAGCTTGTGCAGGACTGAAGCCATTCTTAGTGCTGAAATGTGTAAATGAAATGAAACATTTTACGGCCAAGCAATAGCTAGATGCTAAACATTTCAAAGTGACTCAACGTACTCTGTGTGCTGCCTTGCATGTTTAAATTGTATAAATACTGCAGTCTGTCAAAGTGTAACCGGATCAAGAATTAAGCCTGCCAGTTATCTCTACATCACTCCCTTTTTTGTTCAGTTAAATCTCATAATCCAACACTAGAAACCACACTTCCTGAGCTCTGTCCCACGCATGATTCGTCAGCAGAGATCACCTTGAAACGACATGCAGTCAGACACAGAAACAGCAGCAATACTTGCTTTGTTCGGCGACGCTCCGAGCTGCAAGGTATAAATACCACCATGTAATCAGCATGGCAAACTGATGGGATACCTAGGGTGTGCTTCCCTTAGAGCTGCATCAACTACACCTCACACAGTTGTGGCTGTGTAGTCCAGAAAGTCAAGGCAGGTATCCGGTCAGCAGCAGCAGCAGCAGCAGTGTAGAGAACATGTGACTCAGGACCGGATGGTGGAGCTGTGAACTGCACAGATCTCCTCTCTCTTCCTCTCCCCCTAAGGAGGACGAAGCACTATAATCTCACTCACTGCAAACTGCTAAAGGAGTTACTGTAATCCCTTAACACTGCTTCCATCTGCTGCACCTGCACTACCCATGAACCTCAACTTTCCCCGTAACAATCAGCTCATGAAGTGAAACTTCTTCCTCTTCACTTTCTTCTCAATAAAAATATATACATCAAGAAAATTATTTTACAAAACATGATTACCTGCATCATCTTTTTCAGGTATTCGTTGTTTTATTTTTGATTATCTAACAAACAATTAAAAAACTCTGAATTATTCAAATGCACATAGTTAGAGATTTGATCTTTACTGTTTTTTTTTACAAAGATGCCTCCATACAATTGAAACCAGATACTAATATACACTCTGTGAATAACTTTTTTTCCACACTGTCTGAGATTAAATCTAACAAAATTTGTCCTGCTTTATTTCAACTAGGATTAAGAAAGTTATTTCTATCAGCAAAGTGTCAAAATACAAGAATGGATTTTTTTATTACTTTCTTCCAAGTCAGAAGTTTGCATATATTTCTCAAGTATCTGGTAGTATCACCTTGTGTCAGGCTTGTGTCGCTGACTCGTTCTTCTGTTGGAATCATGGTTTCTTTCTCTGTTAGTGGTCTTCCAGACTGTGCCAGTATAACACTAATTTCACTGATTTCATCTTGACATGGTCCTTCGGTTTAGATTTTAGACATACAATAGACAAAGAAACTGGGGCTGCACAGTGGCACAGCTGGTAGCACTGTTGCCTTGCTAGGCCCGGGTTTGAATCCTGGCTGGGTCTTTCTGCGTGGGTACTCCGGCTTCCTCCCATAGTCTAAAAAAATGACTGTTAGGTTAATTGATCTCTCTAAATTGCCCTTAGGTATGGCTGTTTGTCCTGTATGTCTCTGTGTTGCCCTGCGATGGACTGGCGACCTGTCCAGGATGTACCCTGCCTTTCGCCCAGTGACTGCTGGAGATAGGCACCAGCAACCCTGCAGAGGATGGGCGGGTATAGATAATGGATGGATGGATGACTAAAGAAACTGTCTCCTTCCTAAATGGCACGATTGCTGGGCATTCCCATGCTTTTTATATTTGGAAATACATGTTTAAACAGATGAACTTGGCAACTTCAGGGATCTGAAAATTGTAACCAAAGAAAACCAGACTTTTGGAAGGTCCACATTTCTCTTCCAGACCACTCGACTGATTTCTTTGATTTTCTTCCCTTGGTGTCACATGAGGAAGCAGTGTGTTTGAGGTGTTGTCCTAAAATACATGCCTTCGGCTAACTCAAATCTTGTTAATTAACCTATCAAGAGCTTCCAGAGCTTGACATCATCATCTGGGCATTCCCAAATTGTTTAAAAGCACAATAATCTTACTGTATGTAAATTTCTGACCTAGGAGAAGTACCACATAATATGTCAAAAAATAGAAATGATTTTGGTAATGAAAAGTTACTTAAAAACATCAATAGTTTAGTCTGATTTCGTGTCAGACAGTGAGAGAAAAGAAAAAACGTTTTATACAGTGTACGCAAATATGTAGTTTTAACTGTAACTAACAAGTCTTTAAATGGAGGCAGAAGTTACTGACAACTATGTCCCTTTGACTGTGAAACTGTGAATCTGTCCATTTATTATAATTGAGTGATACTGGATTAACCATGAAGAGTACTGCACACTCCAAGCAAGAACACCTGAGGAGGTATTTACATGGCTTAGCACCAAGGTCAAGAGGAAGGGACAGCAGTTCCGTACCTTCACAATAAAAGCATGATTTCATTCCCAACAATGTCAGACATTTCACAAAGACATGAAAAATCATTCCACAACGTTTAACGATATGAAACTGTTGTTTTAAGAATAAAATGTAGCTTTTTAGACCATAGATGTAATCTTCTTTATCACTACTTTTGGAGGTATTATGCGTTTTGCAGATAAGGGATAGCTACAAAGTAAAACTACTTACAATCTACTTGAACACTATAGAATTAGTGTATTAAACCTCAGAATGAGCTTTTGTTCCTGTCAATGTGCATTAAAACTACCTTTTTAACAATACAGAGCAAATCCTGGCTGAACACCTACTCTACCATCTAGAATCAACTGTGAATAGACCCAGTTACATATTTAAATTAAACATACATAGTTATTTACAGGCCAAAACCACAAGACAGAGCAAGAAGTAGAGAGAATGAAGAGCCTGCTCTGCCTTTAAAAGGCAGCTGGAAAAGAAATCTGCATCCTATAAATAATATCAGGCTAGAAATGTTGACCAGATTGTTGAGATCAATATAACATGAAAATAATAATCTTTACCTTTTATATACCAGGTGAAGCTGCTTGCCTTTGCTTCAGAGCAACAGGAGGATCCCCTGTGGACGTGCTGTACTATCTGCCCCTGCTGTCAGGCTGCAGCCTCCTGGATTTATTTCACTAAGCCTCTCCATCTCCTTGAAAGTCTCAGTTTGATGCTCCGGCAGGTCGCCCCGGCTATACAGAGCAACATTCACCATGCTTTTTCTGCTAATACTTTTAGAAGAAACAAAAGGGTTGAAAAATGTAAATTATTCACAATTTGTTGGTAGCCGTTGTTCATTCTAAAATAACATACTTTTAAAAAAATGAAGTTTGGCGTTTGGTGAAGAGTTGGTGAAGGCCTCTCTGTAGGTAGACTGGTAAACTCACACCCATATCTGAAAATATTATCAAGCACAAAAAGAAGCAACTTCCAGAAGTAAAACAAATAGTTTTTTTTTAACTTTATCTCCAGTCCTTAAATAGAATTAAACAGGATTACATACCAAAGCTCTCTTCTCTAGCCTGTCTGTTTAGCTATTTTCTTAGCAGCAGATTTTTTGGGTACAGTGAGATATTTTTCTTCCCCCACTTGCCATTTTTCTGTGGCCGATGTGTTTTTGTACATTGTTGTATGGATGAAAATGATCCTCATTGCACCTTAAAGAGAAGCTACAATATTAATGACACAAGCTAAACTTAGACAATGCTCTTAGTGAATGACTTTTCCTTGTCTGCAGTTCAACAACAGCTAGTTGGTAATTACTGGTTTGTTGTAGATGACTATCATGAGCCACATGTTGACTCCATTCCTTAACTGTGAGTCAGTTCTCTATTTTCCTGATGTGTTTAGGGGCTACATTGAGTATTTGTTGCTTTTTATGTTGATTTGTGCTATGTTGGCTTCTAGTACTGGTGCACAGATTTGGAAAATAGAACAAAAGAACCATTCTTCTGGTTGGGAAAATTAGTTCTACATCAGATTGTGTGGTTAGAATGTAAAATAGTGGCAAGGATGAAAATATTCAATAAATCACTGTGTGTAATTAACCTGAGTTTTGGGTTCTGAATTGGAATACTAAATAAAATGAACTTTACAATGGTATTCCAATTTATTGTAAATGGAGAGCTGTTGTCTGAGTGCTTATTGATGCAAACTTTCATGCATTACATTTACAAGCCTACAATTCCAGTTTAGTTCCTAACACTGGTCTGATTTTATCAGCATTCACAGCCAACCCACATAAAAGATTGTATTCACTTTAGGGAGGTGTACCTCAGCAGGTTTTTTTTTAATGCTTTCAAGATTCCAGTCTTCTGTGAAACAGACAGATGTTAAAACTGAGCTTCATGTAGACAAATGATTAACTAAAGTAGCTAAGGTGGAAGCAAAGTCAACTTAGTCGATGTCATGTCTGTCTTGTTTCTGCTTGAGAGCTGAACTGCAGCCAATATTGGCAGCTGACTTCCATAGAGGCGGCGTTTACAGTCATAATAGAATGATTCAGCGCCTCTGGTCCAGAGAGCAGCATTTTTATTTTTTACATTTCCCATTACAAAAGGTTACTTTTTCCCTGTACTTTAAAACATTCTGGATGTCAAGAGAACACAGTACTACGTTTAAACCTGCTTGAATTGTAACCGGTCCTATTATCTGTTGGATCCACAAATAAGAAAATACTGAACTCAGCTTCCGGTAACAGATTGTCTCACTGCATTTGTGGCATCTAGACAAACATAGACCAGCTCTATTTAAAAATCTAACTCTTGATCTAGTCAAAGATGGAATGGATATTTGCGGGCTGAATTCTAATAAGTAATTTTCGTTAGTATAGTTTATGAACTTTGGATCCTTCATTTTGTTTGTAAAAAAAAAAAAAAAATCTCCAAAATAGCTGTTTTATTGCCATGTTTGGTATTTTTAGGATAAAACAAATTAATAAATTTTTTTTATAAAATCATGTGAAAACTACTGCATTTATTTAGTATCATAAAACTATTGAACCGTTTACCATACTTATCTAGGAAAACTTTCAAGCTAATTCCATACTTTCCAGAATTGCCTTTGACTCAACCCTCGCTGCCCAGATACTTACAAGAACATCGAGAACTTTACAGTAGAAAAAAAAAGGTTTAAGAGGACGAAAAGATAATCTGGTGACAACCGAATTTATTTTTTCACAGCCTACATTATCATAAATAAACAGATTAAAAATCCTTACCCACATAACCCCAGTCGTTTGTGTCCATTGTTGGAGAGCTGCCTGAAGATGAATCACTTGTTTTATTTCAGCAAGGTTCAGATTACAATACAGTATTACTTGCATCTCTAACATATTGCTTTAAGTAGTTACCTTAAAATGTCTATAAAAAACGTTGAACATGCCACTTTAGAAAAATATCAAAATAGAAACAAACCCCCCACAAAAACCTGTTCCACTCCAAACATCTCCTCCAAGTGAGCGTGTCCTCACTGTACTGTGAAGTAATGAGCCAAAGTCCAATAATTAATGTTGCCTTTAACTTGGTGTAATTCTGCCCAGGTAGAAGTTTGGCTCCAACAGAAATAAGACTGGGTTCAACTGTCCTGAAGTGAGTTACTTTCCTCCTCGTGTTGTTTTTGCACTCTTTTGAGGTGGGCTATGTGGGTGCACTGCAACAGCCAGCCCTGTATAATGGACTGAAGG
Source organism: Valencia hispanica (assembly GCA_963556495.2). Classification (NCBI taxonomy): domain Eukaryota; kingdom Metazoa; phylum Chordata; class Actinopteri; order Cyprinodontiformes; family Valenciidae; genus Valencia; species Valencia hispanica. The sequence goes on from OY747706.1 coordinate 36,733,398, forward strand.
ATCAAAAATCTCAAAACAATGCTTAAAACAAAAAGAGACGCAACTGAGAACACACCCCAGCGGATATAAACTCATATGGGCTTACAGATAAGGTTGGAATACAACAGTTACATTTTGTAATCTTCGAGTTCTCGTTTAAGTCAAAAAATATGGCAGTTAATGCAAATAAAAATACACCTTTAATTTCAACTTTCTCTTTGTAAAGTCACAAAAATGCTGGTAAACAATGCCAAAAAAAATAAAATTGTATTCATAGTCAGTTAATCATGATTTCACTACTGAGTTAACATTTTTTCTCCGTCATTACTGAAATCCCCTGGGAAAGACAGTGGGAGACATTTTTAGCCGGTAAATATTCCTCGTGCAGGAACCTGCTGGCACCACCTTTCTCCTCCCACCACAAACCACAACAATACATCTGAAATGAATCAACCTGAGCACCACAGACATAAAAATAACTACCTACACCTCTACAGCTACAAAGCCAATTTTCTAATTCATACAGAGACATGAAAACATTATGGTTTTAGTAGAAGCGCCTTGTGTGTGAAAAATGAAAAAAAAAGAGAAATTTTAAGAAAATATATGGGAGGGCACTAAGTGCTAAGAAGTGTCCAGGCACTTTACCGTCAGAAAAACACCTGGCACAGAGCGTCAGATAAAAACTACAGTATGACCGTCAAAAGAACTACAATCATGCACGGATAAACTGGCTGCTCCGTTCCACACTCGTTTCTACATATACGGGTTAAATGCACACAAAGACACAAACAATTCACAGATTAAAATCAACATTTAAGTCGTCTCCTCTGACTGTCGTGCAACAGCGTTATCCAGAAGCTACTGCTTTGAGAAACCTTCCTCCCTACTGTGACAGGAGGAAAGTTGGAGTCTGATAAAACCAAGTCTGTCGTTCCAATTTAATCTTTGCCTTTTGTCCAAACATGAAGGGAAAGGAGAAATGGGCGTGGCCTGCAGTTTGAGTTGTGGTGCGCTGTGGCAGGGAGGTTATCCGGGCATGGTGGCGAGCTGTTGAGGGTCCTTTAGTTGCTGGGGCTCTGAACAGCAGAGCCTCCGCTGGTGATGCCCAGGTAGTTGGCTGCTGTCTCCACAGCACTTTGGACTGGGACGGCGACGTTGTCTAGGAGGCCTTTCAGGGCGTCAATCTGATCCGAACTGAGGTTTTGGTATGCATAGAATAAAGAACCACCCACCACAACAAGGAGCAGGAGTTTGAGCAACAGGGACAGGAAACCTCGTCGGGCCGGAGCTTTGCTTGTGGAGACGGAGCTGCTTGGTTGGGAATAGGTCTCGGTGTAGGAGCGGCTCTCGGTGTGGACAGTGCGCTGCACGCGGGACTCATCTAGCCAGTAATCACTGGGCTTTAATGGTCGACCGGCCGCCCCTCTGATTGGACGCCTGCAGGATGCACTGTACAAACAATAACAAATAAAAAAAACAATCAACTGTTAGAATAGTACACTGATTAATTCAAACAGTTAATAGATATTTTGGGAATCCATGAAGACTGACCAGCAGCTAAAACTTTTGAGTAAATGCTCAATTGTTACCTGATGCCTGTTGGTGTGTTTATTTCATTGGCAAGGATATCTTCCACCACACTCTTGGTGGCCTTCTTTGGAGTCTCTTCAATGATGACCTCTTCCACAACCTGCCAGCGTAGCATCAAACATTCTCAGACAAACTTGCACTAAAACACGACCATTTAAGTCAACGAAATGGCAAAACGTGACTCGCCTTGGTTTGTCGTCTGCTGCTGGTTCTGGCAGTTACAGGAGCTTTCCCTCTGCTCCTTACAAGCTTCTCCACCACAGGAACCGGTTCTGGTTCAGGGGAAATAATCTCTTCTGAATAAGAAAGGGGAAAAAAATCTCTACAAAGTTACATACAGACCTAAAGTAGCTGATCTGTTGATTTTCCAAAGCAAGGCAGTGAAATTATTGCTACGGGTTATTTTCCCCTAACAAAGCTGTTCATGTCCTTAAAACAAACATTAGTGGCAAAGTGATCAGACTTACCATCCTCTTTGTCACTGTAGTGGTCAGAGTTTGTGTTGCCGTTCTGGTTGCTGTCTGCTTTGGGGAGAGTTGTGACATCGGTAGGAGCTTCAGGTTCAGCTCCAGGCTCCTCCAAGAGCTTCTGCAGCTTCTTCTCATACACCTTACGGGTCGAAGCTGAGAAGACAGACAAAACAAGTTCATTCTGCTTTTTTTTCCGTTTTCTATCACAATCGAATACAGAACATGAAGCTATATCTTTGGAGTAAAGATAACTGCTCTCCAAAGTTCAGGTGAAATCAGCAGAAGTACAAAATGATGCAAAGGCTTAATCTGTACTCACTAACTCTATCCAATGGTGAGTTAACTATGAAGAAGGAACATCAAATTACTTTTTTACCTCAGACAGGGGGATAATTTTAGTGCAAACAGATATTTTATGCAGAACAGATGACAATTCTCATAGTTTTCATAACTTTTTTATAGATCCAGAACCTAAGAAAACTTTTCTAATTTCAAAAAAATTTAATTAAGAACATTTTTCCAATTTTAAACAGACATTTTATTCTTAATCAGCTTCCTTTTCAGTTCAAGAACCACTTAGTTTAATAATTATACTGTTTTATTTTGGATTTCTGTGCATTTTATGTTTTTAAGTAGCCTATTTTATGTTAATCATAATTACTATAATTAATTAACAATAATAACATGATTTCATTACTGATTCACTTTGTATATCTGTATCTGTCTTTTGTTTTGTTTTATTGCCCTATTATTTGATTATTCATTAAATCATCTTTTTATTACCTCTATTTATATTTATTATTGTTTATTTAACTAATTGAACAATTTGTATGAATTTCGTCTCTAGCGTTTACTTGTAGATGTAGGGTTTAATATATTTTACAACAATATTCCTACTGATGTCTGTAACACAACTGACAGACTCAGTGTCTTTTGGTGCATATAAACTTGCTTTAGCAAGTTTTTAAACTGCTTTGTCTGGTTTTGTTTTAAATCCTTTAAATTACCTGTATAGAAGTGCTAAACAACTCCAAGTCAATCTATAGGTCCACTATAACATTCTTTATCCAAAAAACCCACTTTATTTCATGTACTTAAGTATTTTAGATAAAATATTACTTAAAATTTAATATTACACTATTTTCTACAGACATATATAGAAAACTTTACATTCCTATCCATAGTAGGACTTTGTATTGACTTCCATGTATTTTAGTCACTGCATTTGTGCCTAACACCCAACGTTTACCAGCAAATTGCTAATCCTAAACTTAATTCATACCGTATCTCCAACCCTAACCCTAAAGAAGGGCTCCTGCCACTTTGGAAATGGAAAGTAAATATAACTAAATAGGTCTGAAATGGGTCAAACAAACAAGTATGCACTATATAATCTCAGTTATGAAGCCTGACTGACACTGTCTGTGTCACAGCATTATGATGCGGATTTAATTTTGATTTATCTATCTGCTTAATAATATTTATGTCTTATATGTTTTAAGTAATGATTGAATTCATTCATTTAGGTTGATCTACAAACTCACTACATGCATATGAACGAATTGCTCCAAAGAAATCAACTTAAAAAATGTAAAAGGGAGAGTTTAAATTTTAATAACATGTGCATGCTGTGTTCTCACCAACAATAGGTCCAGTGACCACACCATGCTTTGCCAGCTGTTGTTTCAACTCTTCATCTGAGAGCTCTGTCACCTCCATCTCCTCTGTGCGCGGTTTATCCGTCTTTTTTGTTGCTTTCTGATCAGACAATAAATAAATAAATAAACAAACACCATTCAACTAGATGCATCTAGATTATCAGGAGGGAGAAAACAAAAACAAATAAAAACTTTATAAACCAGACAGCAGGCGACAGCGAGCTTCACTTTGATCCAACCTATGAATCAAACTTACTCTTCCAGAGCGGCTCCTGTTAGATACCACCGGGGTGGGCAACTCTTCATCGCTGGAGAATGTGTCTACAGGCGGACTCTTCTTGTTGTTCAGTATGGTCAGGTTCTTCAGATATAACTGCACATAAACCTCCTTCTTATGCTCTCCGCTCGGAAGCGCGACATTGTGCGCGGCGAGCTCGTTCTTCAGCTTATCTTTCGTGAGAACCGACGGATCTTCGAGGAATTCTGCCATACTAACTTATATTTAGAGATAGCCTTAAAAAACTACTTCAGAGCGCGGTTTCTTCCTTTACTGTTCGCAGCTCAGAGGAATTATCCACTCTAGTAAAGCTGCTCCCAAAAACAACAGCAGCAGAAACGTGAGCGAATAGCGCTGTTGTCAAACAAGAAGTGGCGCCTTACCCGCTGCCTCCTCAACTAGCACCGCCGAAGCGCTTTATCAAAAATAAACGTCCACTTCTGCTTGTTAGCCTAGGAGCCAAAATACTCCCATGTAGTTTGGAATTTTCGAAAACGGGTCCGAGCATGTAGTGAGAAAGAAACCCGCTCAAAAACAGACATTAACCGGCTTTCAATTGAAATAGTTAGCTTAGCTTCCACCCGGTCCACTTGCTTCTGTCTGTCCGCGGTTGCAATAGGGCCACACAACAAGCCGTGCCGCTATTGGACGAAATGCTGATGTGAGCTTCAATTTGATTGGTCAGTTATGAATGGCACACTGGCAAGATGCCGCCACAAAGGAAGCGGAGGATGTGTGTTTTTTTAAAAATGCACGACAGCTTTGTGTAAATCCTGCCCACCAAATGTGCATTATGATTGAATATACGTGCTATGTAGGGTTTGTTACTTTGCAAAGGCGAGAAATGTAGTTTGAGCGTCTAATGTAAAGACGTTTTTTTAGACTTTAATGGTAACAACCGGTAAATAAATGTAATATTTTCCAACTATTTAAGCGTACTCATTGCAGAGATTTTTCAGTTACCCAGGCATTAATCAGCTAATTTTAATAATAACAACATCACATAATAGAGTAAATATTAAGCTGTTCACATTTAATCCGCCCTTATGTACCACAAGAGGGCAGCATATGCACGTAATTATTAATTATAAAGAGGGATTTCTTTCCTATACTTTTTTAAAAGGTCAAAAATACAAGCATTTTGTAAAGTTTCTGCTTGTTCTGAATGGGCTTTTTCTGAGACCATGTGATCACATTCCAGTTGATTTTACTGGCCATTACATGAAAATTAAAACATTGTTATTAGAAATACATTGCCCTTGAGGAAAAAGTATTAATATTCCCACTGATATTTCAGTTTTTAATTTTTTGTCAGGCTTATTTGTTTCAGCTCATCAAACTTCAAGGAAACACAGAGGATGCTTTTTAAAACATGAATAGCCTGGTCAAGGTCCTGCCGCAGGATCTAAATTAGATTTAATTTCATTCTTTGAAAAGTAAATATTTAGAAGTGGATTTGTTGGTGTGCTTCAGATGAATGTCCTGCTGGAAAACCCAAGTGTTCTTGAGCTTCGTGTCACAAACTAATGTCTTGGCATTCTCCTTAAAGATTTACCGAAAGAGAGCACATTTTCTTAACCAGCAAAGTAGCCCCAGACCATCCCACTACCAACATAAGTTTGAGTGTTAGGCAAGGCAAGGACATTTTATTTGTATAGCACACTTACAACAGCAGGGTAATTCAAGGTGCTTTACATGATTTGGTGATTTAAAAAACAAAAAACAATGGAAATTAAAAGTAAAAGAAACACACATTACACATGATACACAATAAAGTAAGAGAAAGATCAATAAAGTAAGAGAGCATGAACACATTTCATACATATTATATCAATCATTTAATCGGAGGCAATTCTAAACAAATGGGTTTTTAGTCTCGATTTAAAGCAGTTCAGAGTTTCAGCAGCTCCGCACTCGTCAGGAAGTCTGTTCCAGATAAGGGGAGCATAAAAACTGAAAGCTGCTTCTCCATGTTTAGTTCTGAGTCTAGGGATGTTTTGTAGGCTAGAGTTGGAGGACCTGAGTGTTAGTATAAACCTTTTCTGGTGGGGGGTGTCTTTTTAACCCGATGTGAGATAGTATTTTTTATTCCTTTTAGAAATGGTCTAGGAATTGGGCCAATAGATGCCCTTTTTGGCTAAATATAATCTCAAGTCAGTTTCCAGTTTTGTAGGACAAAGTAGATCCAATCCAGTTCTAAATGCTCACATTTAGTCCACATTCAGTTCAAATCAATGCAGTACTTTCCAATATAATCTAGTTCACTCATAATTATGACACAACACAGTCAAATTCAGGAACTAATTTCATGTTAGTAAGTAAAAAGTTATCTTTCTAAGGAATACTAACTGATTGCATCTTGTCATTGATTTCACAGCAGTCCCTCATTCTAAGCATGGGGTGACAATGGAGAGGAACCACTTTGCACAAGAAGACACTGGTATGAGCAGCCATCTGTAAGCAGATTTATCATAACGTATTCTCCTCTTCAAGATCGTTGCTCATATTAAGTTCCCAGCAGATCTCCAGCAGCCCCTGATTCAGACTCATTCACTTCCACCTTATCTTCGATAAACTTTTAAAACTGATTTTGTCTCCTGAGAGTTTCGTGCATGTGGGTCAGACAGCTTACCTAAAACCATGACAATAAAACATTGAGCTAGATGTAGGTTTTACAAATAGGCTGTGGTAAACAAAACAACCAGACAGAACAAAAGATTTATGGGGGCAAAAGCTCCATCATTGAATTTATAAAGGAAAGAGAGCAGCCTAAACACAGAAGAACTGGGCCAGGTGTGTTTTGTATGTTGAAAAGGAAACCCAAACTCAATGACGGTAATAGCTTTGTCAATAATTAAATCCAGGAAAGAGGTACAGGAACACTTCTTTCTTTTGAAAACAAAATCTGAGACAGAACACAACATTAATGGCAGCAATAATCGCAAATTATCTATTAATGAAGAGAACCGGGGGAAATAAAAAAGTGAGGACAGTTGTCATAAACCTGTTAGAATAACAGTATTACTGTAACGATGACTTAAAATTATTTAAGCCTTCTTAAGAAGAAAGAGCAGAAAAAGTTTAGAGGAAATATGAAGCTGGCTGCTTGGAGACCCAGTATGGGGGAATCATTCATCTGATTCATTTTCCAATTAATACCAGACAATCTAGTAGGATATGGCATTGTTTGGACATGCATTTTTGTCTTTGAAGGGTCTCTGTGCATGCAGGTCTTTAACACCACCAGCCCTGTTGTGTGGACAGTGGTTGGAAGTTCAGGAAAGGGGCTCCCAATCTGTCCGCCTGTCTAGCCTCTCTGGTATGGGGGGTTTTCTGGGATGCTGCACAGGACTTGAGCAATCGATGCCTGCCTCAGCTCCCAAACCACAAAAAACACAGCATTTCAAGTATAGTTCAATTTTTCCACAGCAGATTTGCCAATGGAGTGAAAGCATAAAAACTGTTGAGCCCTTGAGAAACACCTCTTAAGCTTTCTTTGTGTGTAATTTGCACAGAAAACAAGGCTGTGGCCAGCAATCATACAGAGAGGCTCTTTAAGCATAACAGACTTGGCCTCTGAGAAATCATCAAAGCCTACTCTTTAATCGTCAGCGAACGTATTTTCAGAATGAGCTCATCTAAAATAGACTGCTCCACCTGATGTCAATCAGCGAGAAAATCTGACAAAATTTCTTGACAGATTATTCTTCACTGAACCTGGTGAACAAATGAAACAACTTGTCACAGACACGAAAAAAAACGTTTTGAAAATAAAAAACCCGTCAGCAGTTACATAAAGTTAAATAGGCAAACAAGTTATGGAATGCCATGTTGTGTTTGGAAACGACAGTGCATCTCAAATGAACACTAGCCTCCATCATACATGCTCTAAAAGAGGATTTCTGATCATTTAGAATTATGTTGAACACAGAGTCCTCGGCATAGTTTGTCTTGGATTTTCAACCATTTCTTAACCCCAGTTGAGCCAACCACAGAAGTACCTTAGGAAAAGTCGATCTTTACCGGCCAAAGAATGTCCGATCCAATTCCACTGACACAACAAAACATGCACTTGCAAAATTAATCAATGCTACACTGTTTCAGCTCCATGTAAGATATCAGACATATCCCTTTTTTGGCAAACATCTGGTGCTTACTCCAGATTCATTTTCCTTTTCCAAATTCACATCATATGGATTTACATGATCCAAACATTTCAGATGATCATGCACATCTTTCTGTCCATGGATCTGTCACAACAATCTCTTATCCCTCAAGGATTCTATTGCTAAGTGCCAAACTAATTAAGTTTAGGCTCTTTGCAGTTTCCTGTACAAAAATGAGGGTGGGATGTGGGCAGCAGGGGCAGTGTATTTCAACAGACTTGAGATTTGTGTCTCCTGGCCTCGGAACAACCATGTAGTAATGCTAACACAGTATATTTTCATCTGTTGACAATCTAAACTCTGCTTTAAGGACACACACTTACTTACTTAGACATTTCTGTCAAAAGGAAAAATGAGACCGCTTCCCTGGTCATGTTGATGCCCATTTGGCTACCTGCCTATTTGTATCAAAGGCACTACTCCGTTTATTTGCATTACTATTATTTTTTGGGCTTTTCCCGTTTTATTTGGCACTTCATTACGAAAACACACTTGCTCGTATCCTCGCTGAACTTAAGGCAAACATTATTGTGTGTGAAGTGAGTGAAGACACCCACGCTGAGGATGCCATGGGACACCTTGTTGGATCATTTGTTTGAAAACTTACTGTCCATGTCAAATAGATATATACTGCTTGAACCCGACAGATACTTAGACTGTAAAAAAAAAGAAAAAAAAAGAAAAAGCCCCAACCTTTTAATCCCTTTCTGACAATAAAACCTTTCCTGTTTTAAGATAGTTAGAATTACCACAGCTATTTCTATTTGCTGAATTTCCAGCTCATAGGTTTACATACTCCAAGAATTGTACACCAAACAATTTGGGAAAGCTCAAATAATGATGAAATTCAAAACATATGAGCTCATTGGAGGTACACCTGTGATAGTAATTTAAGGCGACACCTCAAACACACTACTTGTGTGACATCCTCAGGAAAACTAAAATAAATCAGCCAAGATATCATGAAGGCAATTTTGGACCTCCACATGTCTTTTTGAACCTTGGCTAAAATTTCTAAATGCCTGAAGGTGCCTCATTCTTCTGTTCATAACGTGTGTGATTAAATTGTTAAACAATGTAACCTATTGTAATTACTCCTTCGAACTTCTGTTCACAAAACCCTTTGGCCTTTGTGCGCATTACTGCATCATTGTCTCTGGTAAATATCTGTATTTACCAGATGCCTGAGTATTTTTAAGTTTGTGGTTTCTGTGGTGGAAAATTCTTATGTAATTAGGATTTAAGTATACATTCTCTGTCTAGTGAATGCATCTTGGGCAGATGACAAGGTTATTGTTCTAACTTAATGTTTCTGATAAAGATGTGTCAGGTCACCAGAGAGATAACAGCAAGATAACAGTCCGGCCTTTGGATGTGCTGCTTCATGCCTCGCTATCGGACTCGCATGAGGCAGGTGTCCAGAGGCTGGGCGTGAAGATTGGAGAAGACGTGCTGCAGAGATAAACAGCGAATGCTGAATACTATTTAAGCTGTTAGTCAGAAAGTTTGGGTAGGGCGATGCGAGAGTAATCTCTGTCCCCTCCATGTTTTGGCCAAAGCATGTTTGTATTAAATACTTAAACACCTTCTGGGATTCAGTCTTCTTTATTATGGAAACCCTGAGGTCTTTTCTGCCATTACAGTTTCAATGTGACAATAATGTAAAATCAGTTCAAGGAGTCAAATATCTCTGTAAAGCACTGTAAACAGCTGCAACATCAAACTTACAACGAAATGCAAATGCCCCTTGGCTATGTATTATTTTATCTTGACAAATATCTTTTATGATTTTGGGGGTTTCTTATAGTTTTTTAAATGATTTTTTGTCAGTTGTGTATGTGTTTTTTTTAGGGGTGGGTGGGTAGCCAGTTTAACCAGTTTTTGCAGCTCAATGTCAGACCCTCTTGTTGGTGCCTTTTATTGAAACGTCTGACTTTCAGATAATTTTTCAAAGGTTCAACATATCGTGATAGTCTGCCTGTCTGCTTTCCTTTGGGTCCTTTCTCGCCATCAACACTTGGCACAACTGTGTTTATATGTAATCAGTATTGTAACCAGTTAACGGAAAGCTACGAGAAAAAACTGCTCATGTGAAGACTCATTTTGGCAGTGCACTGACAAACCTGCAGCATTGTGTTTTTCTTTATGTGTGAATCATTCATGAGCCCTCATGCATTCACCCCATCTTCACTTATGAAGAACTACTTGGTGTTGTCCGTGGAGCACATTAGCAATTTACAGGTCCTTCTCAAAAAATTAGCATGTTGTGATAAAGTTCATTCTTTTCCATAATGTAATGATAAAAATTAAACTTTCATATATTTTAGATTCATTGCACACCAACTGAAATATTTCAGGTCTTTTATTGTTTTAAAACTGATGATTTTGGCATACAGCTCATGAAAACCCAAAATTCCTATCTCAAACAATTAGCATATTTCATCCGACCAATAAAAGAAAAGTGTTTTTAATACAAAAAAGGTCAACCTTCAAATAATTATGTTCAGTTATGCACTCAATACTTGGTCGGGAATCCTTTTGCAGAAATGACTGCTTCAATGCGGCGTGGCATGGAGGCAATCAGCCTGTGGCACTGCTGAGGTGTTATGGAGGCCCAGGATGCTTCGATAGCGGCCTTAAGCTCATCCAGAGTGTTGGGTCTTGGGTCAACTTCCTCTTCACAATATCCCACATATTCTCTATGGGGTTCAAGTCAGGAGAGTTGGCAGGCCAATTGAGCACAGTAATACCATGGTCAGTAAACCATTTACCAGTGGTTTTTGCACTGTGAGCAGGTGCCAGGTCGGGCTGAAAAATGAAATCTTCATCTCCATAAAGCTTTTCAGCAGATGGAAGCATGAAGTGCTCCAGAATCTCCTGATAGCTAGCTGCATTGACCCTGCCCTTGATAAAACACAGTGGACCAACACCAGCAGCTGACATGGCACCCCAGACCATCACTAACTGTGGGTACTTGACACTGGACTTCAGGCATTTTGGCATTTCCTTCTCCCCAGTCTTCCTCCAGACTCTGGCACCTTGATTTCCGAATGAGATGCAAAATTTGCTTTCATCCGAAAAAGTACTTTGGACCACTGAGCAACAGTCCAGTGCTGCTTCTCTGTAGCCCAGGTCAGGTGCTTCTGCCGCTGTTTCTGGTTCAAAAGTGGCTTGACCTGGGGAATGCGGCACCTGAAGCCCATTTCCTGCACACGCCTGTGCACCGTGGCTCTGGATGTTTCTACTCCAGACTCAGTCCACTGCTTCCGCAGGTCCCCCAAGGTCTGGAATCGGTCCTTCTCCACAATCTTCCTCAGGGTCCGGTCACCTCTTCTCGTTGTGCAGCGTTTTCTGCCACACTTTTTCCTTCCCACAGACTTCCCACTGAGGTGCCTTGATACAGCACTCTGGGAACAGCCTATTCGTTCAGAAATTTCTTTCTGTGTCTTACCCTCTTGCTTGAGGGTGTCAATGATGGCCTTCTGGGCAGCAGTCAGGTCGGCAGTCTTACCCATGATTGCGGTTTTGAGTAATGAACCAGGCTGGGAGTTTTCAAAAGCCTCAGGAATCTTTTGCAGGTGTTTAGAGTTAATTAGTTGATTCAGATGATTAGGTTAATAGCTCGTTTAGAGAACCTTTTCATGATATGCTAATTTTTTGAGATAGGAATTTTGGGTTTTCATGAGCTGTCTGCCAAAATCATCAGTTTTAAAACAATAAAAGACCTGAAATATTTCAGTTGGTGTGCAATGCATCTAAAATATATGAAAGTTTATTTTTTATCATTACATTATGGAAAAGAATGAACTTTATCACAATATGCTAATTTTTTGAGAAGGACCTGTATGTCAAGTTGGGTAAGGAATGTATATAAAATTTTTGTGGCCTAGTTCCCGTTTCAGTGCTTGGTTATCAGGTTGTTCTGCACATCCTCCAGATGGGTGGACAGAAAGTTTGCTGACATGGCATTGCAAACACACTAAGATAGACAAGCCTGCAAGTTGGAGTAGACGCCACCTGCTGGTCCCGAAGAAGAAGATTTAAGGTGTTTTTCTTTAAAATCGGAATCATTCATAGCGCAATTTCAAACATGGAAGGAGCTATTTACAATTTTTCAAAGACATTCTGCCTAAAGTACGTTCCAATCTTCTGGAAGAGCATTCTTACATGTAAGAAACTGTTGATTTGTTTCAAGCTATGGTCAAGTGATGACACAGGACTATAGAGTTGTGTATCATCAGCGTTTGAATAGAGAGGACATGAATACTTCATGCCAAAAAGCCTGCACAGCCATGGTTAGAACCTTCGAGACATTGTTATTGTAAACTTATCGTTGGGCTGCCCAAAAAGCTCCTTCCATGTTTGAAATTGCATCTGGATGTTTTAACATGATCTGTGTAAGAGATACTAATAAATTAAGTGCAAAAAACAATGGTAGTTGTTCATACACATAAACTTGTGAAACATAGGGATTTTATACATTTGTCGTTTTTTCAAATAACCTATTTTTAATTACTGGCATGAAGGGGTTGTTGAAATTTCAAGTCTACAAAAACTTTTTTACTCAAGGTCCATCAGCAGGTGGGCCTTTTTAAAACATGCCTGACGAGGCTGAACAGTTCGGCAGATGGTTCAAGACTGAAATGAGAGGGGGACCTCACACAGGTGACTGCCAGACTCTTTAGTTGACAGGAAAGAAATATTTCCGTGCTTAACTTGGCGGACCCTTGTAACAGGCCTGCCTCTGCTTAGTTTTTCTGTCCGCATGGATGAACACTGGTACCGGACCAGTTCTGGAAGAGCCAAAGAGGTCTCAGAAGACTGGATGTGACCTTTGTACCCTTTGACTGTTTTATGTCCTTGGCAGATGTCAGGGCTGCAAGCTCAGTGGCCTTTCTCCTAATTGAATCATTTTACCTCATCAATAAGCTAACCTTATGAATGAGAAGTGGATGATTAACAGAGCCTTAACAGCACTTGTTGGTGCAAGTGCCAGATCAGTGAACATGCCAGCAGCTCCGTTGTTTCAATTTTTTTTTTGCAAAGGTTGGCAGGTTTTGAGGTCAATTTTCAATAAAGTTCCTGAAAAGAAAACTGAGTGGATTTTATCAAAGCTGCCAACAAGTTACCTCTTTTGGGATCGTTGTGTGAGGTGCCTCCATAGACTGATTTAAATGTGCTTGTGATTTCCTTACTGGTCGATGTGGGGGTTTTTTTCGGTGTCAAGTTATTCTAAGTAATAGCCCTCAACTCTGTATCTACAACGGCCAAGACAAACCTGGTACTTCAGCTGATATAATCTTATCTGCTTAATCTTGAAAATAGAAACGTTTGGGCCTCCGTGTCTCGCTGCCGGTATGAACTGCTCCCAGACTGGCCTCCTTCAGCAGAGCTCATCATGCAGGAAAAAAAACCCACTTGCTGTCATGTTTACCATTCTTGCAGGAGGCATTCTTGAAGGCTGGAATCTTGTAGCAGCTCATAGTTTTGGGTAGTAAAACTTCAGGGTTCTATCCATGCTCTGAAGCCTCACAGCATGGCTCAGCCATGCCAGCAGTGAAGGAATAATGTGCCAAAGTCTGCTGGGTTTGGCTCTTTCCGAACCCCCTGGCGTCCAACACAGATGTATCCAGCTGAGGTACAATAATTTGACACCTCTTAAGCAGTTGGACCCTTCTGCGTGACAACTACTGCCTTGTTTTATATTCCTGCCTATTATGAATGCAATAAGAAATTACAGTCAGCAACATCGAAACTGTGTTTTTATCCACTTTGGACCTCTGCCGCTTCCCACCCCCTTCAATGCCCTTTATTCCTCCCTTTCCTATGTGGGATTTAACGTACACTTTGTGGTAACCTTGCTAGGTTATCATTTTTTTTCTATGTTCTCTCGCATTGAATAAAGGCTTGTTTCTCAGTGCTTGCTTGTTAAGACTTCAAGGACAGCTCCCTCCATCTGGTATTAAGTATTGCTGGTGCCAGTGTCGGGTTAACTGACACTCCTACCCCTCTACTAATGGCAGTGAACATTCATCTCCTATGAGGTGCTCACCTTGGAAAGAAAAAGAAAAAAAATCACTAAGCCCCCTCATCCCCAATCACAGTGGGGCTCTCACCACCCACTGAATGAGACTATGGTCATGAAAAGGGGGATTGTTTCACATTCAGGCATGTGCGAGCCAAAAAAGTAATATGCATGTTCTGTCATGGATATGCTGTCCTTCCAATTTCATTGAGATGTTGAGAGGTGTTAAAAGTAAAGAGAGAAAAATCAGCGTATCATTTTTTGATTAGCTCAAGGACTGAGTATTTGCCAATTGTTTTGGTACAGTTAAACCTTCTAAGATCTTTACCCTCGTAAACAAAATACAGCATTCTTGTCTGATGTCTGACAACAGGAATATATAGCTATGTCTCTTGTGATAAGCTGGTGTTGGTACCTGTCACCAGCGGTCACTAGGCAAGAGGTGGGGTACACCCTTGACAGATCACCAGACCATCACAAGGCAAATCATGCAGCACTTTCTAAAGGGGATTGTAGAGCAACCATTTAACCATAACAGTCATGGTTAGGGTACCTAGTGAAAACCCTCACATACACAAGGAGAACTCGCAAACTCAGCGGCTGCTCCAGGGGGGCAAGAGGGATCAACATTCTTGGATCAGATCCCCAAGAACTTTTTTTTTCTATGTGATGACATATTTACTAAGTTATGACTGTGATTATATTACATTTAAGCTCAATGCAAAAAAGTCTAGAACTAATAGTAGGATATGAGAACCCAGCAGAAATCTGCAGGACCCTGGTTCAAAACAGAATATCTAATGCTTTCCCCCTCTCCCACAACAACAGGCACCTTTTCCTGTTGTGATTCTGACACTGAGTAAAAAAATTTCCCCTTCTGTTACTGGTTACTGAGTTTTGGTGTTGCAGACCAAGTTTGTTTCTCAAACGGTTTGCATTGGCCTGGTCATTGTACATAGTCATTGAAAAGCCAGAGATTGTCAATATACTGTATTTATGAGGCACACTGTTGAACACTGCAGGGTATGTTGAATTTGTTGTAGAGAAACATAAATTCACAGCACAGCACACTCAAGAAAATGGCAAGCTCCCCCATAGCACCATGCAGAAAGACTCCATGCCAGGATTTGAATCCAGGACCTTTCACTGTATATTTTTGGGGTGGTTAACTCAGACAACTCTTTTATGAATCTTTATTTGCAAGTAAAAAAATAGGTTTGAGGCTGGCGTTGAGGCTCAGTCATCACTCCATATGATGAGTGCATCTCTACCACCCTAAACATGTCCTCCTTATGTCAGGAAGTAAGGAGAGGGTCTCTGACCTCAGAGAGATGGGCTGATAGAGGGTCTGAAGAGAACCAGCCAGAAGCTGGCACCAGGAAGGCCAGAGCAGCACATACAATGCAGATGGATGTTTTGCAGCTTAAGTGGGTCAATAGTTGATATCATCTGCAGTGTAAGAAAGATGCTGTTTTCTTATGAATTTTTCTTTTTTTTTTACAACATGCAATCTTATTCTTCTTGTCTCAACTGACACTGAGGTGGTTCATAGATGATAAAAGATCCAAGATTAAACCCAGTTTTTTTAATCCATAAACATCTTGTCTAGATGAGAATAAAGACAAGTCCTTATCAAGGTACAGCAGCACAGCATCAGCACCCGTCCTCCTTTGAACCCCTTTCCCCGTGGAAATCTAAACAGCTTTTTAAGAATGAAGAGGTTTTTCAGTTTGTTGCTAAATATAGACCACCTGGTGGGCGGCGACATGTTCCAGAGCCATTTTCAACAAAGATGAGCCCCAGGTCGAGCCTAGCGCCCGGCGGGTGGCGAGTACCGGTGGTCCGCCTTTCTCTTATGCACTGGCTCTTAAGTAAACACGGCAGTCCTGCGGTGAGCTACAACATGGCAACGAGCGAAAGGCCTCTCTGTGCAGATATACACAGCTATGGTGTGTTGTCTCTCCTGGCCCTCTCAGTCTTGGCCCTGCCCATCACAGAGGCCTGGGCAGGGGTCGAGGACCAGAGACAGACCTTGATGTTTGATTCCAGAACCCTGCTGGGAACTTGGTGGTGGGGGCAGCCTTGGACTCCTCTAAATAAATATCTAAAAAACTGTCTGTTATATACATTGGTCTTTGTTAATTTTCATTAATAGGGTTAATAAAATCTTACAAGAAAGTTAAAATTTATCAACCATCATCCAGTTAATCATAAGTTAATGTACAAGACTTTCATGAATATTTAGTTTAGTTTTTTTGTCCTAAGCTAATGAGAGCATGGGAACAATCATGTGATATCCATAGAGGAACTGTTTAAATAGGTTGCCAAGCAGACAAAAGGTTCCTGTTTGCACATTCAAAGGTTTCTTTTGCTGTGGAGTAGTGAGAGAAACATCAGGTCTGATCAGGAAATGTATGAAATCTGAGCATTTCTATAACAGAGGCAGGGTAATGGGCCATTAATCATCACTATCATTTCCAATAAAGACTCAGATTAATCAAAGCAGAGGACAACTGAGCAACCCAGTCCTTATCCACTGAGGAAAATAATGGGCAACAGGTAAGCCTTTATCCATTCAGCTCTGTTCTTGCATTGCTCTGCTATACACGAAGATCATAATTTAGAGAGTATCAATGGCTACCTGAGAGGACCACAGGGGTGGCAAATAGTGGGGGCTGTGGCTTTCTGAGCTTCTTAGCGGTGCAAGCAAAAGGATTTACGGTAACTCTCAGACAAGCGTTCACAGCTTGGACATTTGGCCGGGAATTGATATTGTGTCTGGCTGAGGATCAAACCCACTGAACCCGAGGTCCAAAAGCACCTACACAAAACCTGAGGATGTTTGAATGATAAATCGCCGACATTTAGTGGTGAAGAAGAAAAAATATTGGCCTTGCTGGGGATATCAGCTTTAATCCTAATTTACAGTGAGTGCACATGCTGGGTGGCTTGATTGACCAGAGATCGGCTTTTGGTCTAATTTACACGCTTCTCTGCTTCAGAGTGAGGATATGAGTTTTCTTGCAAATTCAGCACAGGTGTAATGAGAGAATGCAACCGTGCAGTGGAAGAAATGTAGCCAGTGGGGGCAATATGGAATATTAGTAACTATTTCAGGCATATTGATCAAGTTATCTTTTAGTTACCATAATATCCATTCCTGTTAGATTATTTCTTCATGCAGCTGCAGATTTTCTGACTCCCATGTTAGCCCTCGGTAATTCTGGTTTTGATAATAGAGGAACCAGCCATGGGAAATTTCCTGAATACCATTTAATGAGAAAACCATGCCGCTTCAATAGCTCAGGAAGTGAATATATCTGACATATCTGAGGAATAAAATAACCCAACTATGTCAACTTTCCTGTTAAGAAGAATAAATGTCGACATAAGGATGTTTTGGAAATACTTGATGGAATTTTTTTCTGTGTTATGCTCAGGTAATAGCATCACCTACAGTGCCTTCCAAAAATATTTATATCCCTTGAAATTTTTCCTATTTGTCAAATTACAACGACAAACTTCAATAAATTCTATGTTAATTATTCTATAGTAGACCAACAAAAGTAGCAAAAAGATGTAATAGTAAAAGGAAAATGATACATGGTTTGTAATATTTCAACAAAAACAAAAAATAATCTAAAAAGTGTGGGATGCATCTGGATGCATCTCCTTTTCCCCTCATACCGCTAGATAAAACACATTGCAATAATTTGCCTTCAGAAGTCACCTAAAAATAAATTTACTCTCATGTAATCTGATCTCAGTATAAGTGCATGTGTTCTCAGAAGGATTCAGAAGTTTTATAGAGAAGAATTTAACCAGAGAATCAGCCAAGAGCCCAATGGGGACTTTTGAGGAGCTGCAAAGACACACAATTCAAGTGGAAGAATCTGTTGTTTGAACAACCATTTCCTGTGCACTCCACAAATCTTTTTGGAAGAGTGGCAAGAAGAAAGCCCTAAGAGCTCCAATTTGACGTTTTCCAAAGGTCATGTAGGGGAAAAAGCAAACATGTGGAGACTGCACATCACCCTGGATGCACCATTACTGTAGGAAAACATGGTTGAGGCAGCATCATGCAATGGGTATTCTTTTCTTTTGGAGGGACAGGAAATGTGATTGAAGTTGGGATAGAAGTTGCAATGGAATAGTTCAGATCAATATGTATTTATGTATTAGAGTGGCTTAGTCAAAGTCCAAACTTAAATTCGATCCGATCTGTGACAAGACCTCAAGTAGAGGTTTGCAGATGCAGTCCAATAAATCTGACTGAGCTTACCCTCTTTTGCAAAGAAGAATGGGGTAAAAGAAATTTGTGCAATTCTCATAATGACAAACCCCAAAAGTCTTGCAGCTACGAGTGCAGCATGAGTTAGTTCTACAAAGGGTAGGAATACTTTTGGAAGACATTGTTAGCCACATAAAGGGCTTTACACATCCATAGCACTGCAATTAAGGCCTGAGAGGATGCACTAATCCAAAAAGACCAACTACCACCCAGTAGAAAAATACCCAATGTGCTAATATTAGGAGGGAGACTGATTAAGGTGCTACTATTAGGCTTTGGCATCAATATTGGTCCAAAGTAGGAACGCCCTCAACACTTTTCTTTGGTGTTCATGCCCTCCGTCTTCAATGGCACACTACATGAAGTTTTGAAGAGCCAGACCAAACATGCCAAGGCAGACCACAGGGTTACTCACAGTCGCTGCACATTCTTTTGAGGCTGAAATGCAACCTGGTCCTATTTTTCAGCAGCTTGTCAGACTCAGTGTGGTGCAGAGAGGCAAACTAGGGAGGAAAACTGTTGTCACCTTTCTATGGATTTTACCCCTGTAGATGAGATGGAGGCTTCAGTTGTCGAAATGAGTGGGCTGGCAGTCCCCATATGTGTGGAAACAGAAGATCTACTAAGAACATCAGCAGGAGTACAGGAAAATAAAATATACAAAGAATAGGGGTTTATTGGTGAAACTTTGCAAGTTGATGGACACACGTTGGCAAAGCAATAAGTGCAGTAACCACAAATGAACAATACCATATGCTAAACTGAAATTGAAAGGACAATATAACAATTTGAGGCAAATTCTGTAAAATCATTGTAAAAGCCAAAGGAAACTGCACCTCCCCCTGTTTGGTTGTTAATAACTAGTTATTAAAATTTATTTCTTATTAATGCCTCGTCTAAGAACATCTCTTCTCTCTTTGCTGTCTCGCCTCTCTTTCATTGGTCCCCATTGGAGACCGTTCAGACTTGGCCTGAAAACAGTGCAGGGCATTCAATATGTTCGAGCTTGTCATCAAACCAAGCTTACTTTGAAAAATGCTTGTTATGACTGCAGCCAACCATATCCACCAACTCTGCGCCTAGCGAGAGGGGACGCAGGAGAGGAAGACTTTCAGTCAGTCGCATCATAATTAATCCAAGGAGACTTTAAAATAATTGGCCAATAACAGACAGAGTGATGCAGTACGAAGATGACATGTAAAGGAAAAATGTCATATAGTGCTTTGCAAAAGTATTTATGCTGCTTAAACTGTTTCACATGACAGACTACAACCACAAACCTCCATGTCTTTTATTGGAATTATTGGGTGGTGCTTAAATGAGAAGTAAAAGAAAAAGGTTACATGCTTTTTGAAATTCCTTTACAGATCAAAATCTGAAAAGTGTGCTGTGGTATTGTATCAAGCCGCATTAACTATGACACCCCTGGATAAAATCCAGTCAAGCCTATACACAGAGTTCACTTGTGTGCAATTTAATCTCATTAGAAATACAACTGTTCTGTGGAGGGCTCACACATTTGTTAGAAAAGGATAGTAAATAACAATATGAAGGCCAAGGAGCAACACCGGTCATTTAGGTGAGACCAAACCTGAATTTTTAGGTCTACATAGAAAGTGCTATGTGTGGTGGTAAACCATCACTGCAGATCACCCTGAACCCACCACTGTTACAGTTAAACTCGGTAGGGGGCAGGATCATGTTGTGGGTAAGCTGTGAAAAGTGGTTTTTACAAAGTATTGACTTAGGAGGGCTGAATACAAATGTATGTTACATATGTTTTCCTTCTGCAATACAGTATGGACCAGTTTGTATTGCTCTGTCACATACAATCCCAATAAAATACATTGAAGTTTATGGCTGTACGTTCAAAGTATGTAGGGTTTTGCACTGTAAGTATAAAAATTTATTTTAAAACATTTTCTTCCTTTTGTAAAACAGTTTGGTGGTGGTTTTGGCAACAGTATTGCCAGTGCTGCAGGAACACTCCCTGTCCATACCAAAGGCTTAATCGACCGGTCAAATATGTTATGAATAAACCTTTTACCTTTTAAGTCACTGACATCAGACCACTAAAATCTGGCTTCACCATTTAAATTTACCATTATCCACTTATAGCTGCCAGATGACAAACTGCAATCCCTTTAAACTGTCTGGTCTATTTTGTTTTAGTATTTTCTGACATTTTCTTAAGTGCCTTCTTGCATCGACTGCCATTTTCACTGTTGGTTTCTGCTGAAGAGCTGTCGAGTGATGGAAACAGAATGGAGAAACTAAGAATGTCAACACTTTAATCAGTTCAAAGAGCACGAGGGTGGTATAACCCAACTTCAGACTTGTATTACAATAAACCTACTGTCTATGATTGACTTCTGAGGTGGTTTTTGTTTTGTTCTCCAGCCAAGGGTTGATCTCCTCCAGATTTGTGGGTCTGTGAAAGCCATAAAATTCATTGATCATCGGTCCAAAATAAAGATATCCGGAGAGAGAATTTTAATACCATGTCCTTCCCCTAATTCTTTACCAGCGTTTATGAGTTGTTGCACATTTTATGCAAGCTTGTAGATAAACAAACAGCCAACTAGCAACCTGATTAACCATTCCCCTTTCTGCAGGAACACTGCAACATTAGTGCTGACTTAAAACTTCCCTGGCCACTCACCTGCAGGAACCAAAGTAAAAAATAAAAAATAAATTGAAAAAGAGTTTTCATTTTAAAAATGAAAGACTGCTGATCAGCTTATATTTTGTTTTCAGCACGCCAATCTACAAGTTTCTCTAAGTCCAGCCTTCCATCGGCCACAAAAACCTACACATTCCTCCTCTGGGTCTGACCGCAGAGGCTGCTCACCTCCTCCGTTGACCAAAACTCACTCTGAAAGTTTCAAAGAGGAATTGACTCTCCAAGAAACACAGCCAACTTTACCACTGAAATAGATTTCAATAAATTTTAATTTCCGCAGCCACTTTTCCTGGTCTTGAGAAGGTAATGAATTAGCAAACAAGGGCCTCAAAAGAATTCCCTCCCATTACTCTTTACTCAATGAATTACTGTCGACCACACAAGAAAAACAAAGGACGGCAAGTTTATTTTGCTGCGGTGGGTCGTTTCAACATTGCAATTATTCACTGACACCACCATCAAAGGTTCTTTAATCAAAGACATTAGAGTACTCTGTAATACACTGTCACATTACTATTATTAATAAAAAATGGAGGCATGTTTTGTATATTTTGACTCAGGAAATATTTACAGTTGCTCAGTATTTTGGCTGGAAGAATGTTACCACAGCAAAACCGACTAAAATGACATGAAAAAGTGTCAAATAAAGTCAATACTCAGCCTAAATTACAGCACAATAACACCTATTTATATAAAAAAAATAGAATATATATTACACTACAAAAAACACAAATAAGATGTTTATTATGCTGTTCTTTAGAAGCAATAAAGCATTACACACTGTGAAAAAAATTCAGTCTATTAAGTCTAAAATGTCAGTAAAAGCCCCAAAAAACAAAGTGTTTATGGTAAGTTACAAATCAATCCAAACAAATTTGATCAGGTAAAAAAACTAAATTAAAAAATTAAAAAAATAAAAAAATGAAAACAAATAAAATAAGAACTCAAAATCATAACACAAATAATGGACAAAATCCAGACTTCAATGTATTATGTTGGGATTCTATTTCAAAGGCCGGCACAAAGCAACACATAATTGTGAAGTTGCAGAAAAAACGACACATGATTGAATGAAGAGTGTAATTTTTAATGAGGTCAGGGGCTTTGACTGGGACATTTTAATGAATAAATATGCTTTAAAGCAACACTGAGTAAATTTTGCTCTCTGGGTCCCCCTACAGTTGGGAAAAATGAATTGTTTTCTACTACTGTCGTAAAATCTGTTATGGTTACACCAGGGGATTCACATTTACAAGCGATACCCTCTAACGTTACAGATTTTCACGTCTTGGGCAGCCTTTGTGTCAAATGTCTTCATCCCAGGTACATTTTCTATATTTCAGCAAGTCATATACGGCGGCGTAGAGCTGTCAGCCATATAATAATGAAATTAGACCGTATCACGTTATGACGTTATTGTAAAAACTTGAAAACCACTTGAAACTAAAACGTTATAACGTGATAGTTTCACGTTTTTACAATAAACTATCACGTTATAACGTGATACGGTCTAATTTCTTTATTATATGGCTGACAGCTCTGTTCTGACGATCTGTGCTTCCTCCTCAGAATGTCTTACCGTAGCGCGCATCTGTCGGTGCTACCCCTTGAAAAGTATGTTTACGTGCCGAAAACAACAACTGTTAGCTTTGATGTTAAACATAATCATCGGAAAGTATTTTTCAAGTGACGGGATTGAAGTGGCAGTTTAGCAGTAATGCCTAACATAGCAAAAAAATTATGAATAACAAAAACTTTTCTTTCAATCCACAGAACATGCTACCCGTTTAATATAAAGCTAAAACTAGCACATAAAGATGCTCTAAAAACCTTGATCAGAATATCCTACCTGTTAAATAGGCCTATAGATGAATATTACCTTCTGGAAATCTGTTAGTTTGTAAAGTAGCTAATGAATATATACCAAGCCAGTAAGACGTAGAGCAGATAGCAGTATTATTACTCCAAAATATTAAAATGTAGTAGCCTATGATTATAAGCACAAATAGCCTGCAAAATACGCCGCATTTATTGTACGACTCTAATTAATGGGACTTGTTTACATGCAGTGTAAGGATATCACAGAAGTGAAACTAACATACAAGGGCTGTCATGTAAACTTGAAACTGGTAGCTTAAGGAAAGTCTTAAAATATTTTGAATAAAAATTAGCCAGTTATAAAATAATTTGAATAAAACTCCCTTCAAAGAAATAAAACAGACGAAATGGATCTTCCAGGTAGGAATTCTTGATGACAGATTTGCTGAGTAAGCGAATTGTGACGTAACATCAAAATGTGCATGCGGGTAGCACAGATAGTCGGAACACCGGTGTACAGATGAATACAATTTCAGCTCAGTCATGATGACAATTGTTCAAGCTACCTGCTGCTAGGTATCTTCCATTTATATGTACCTGTCGAGTATGCTCCACCCAGAGAGCCTTGCAGGACGCTGCACCTACCGGCTTATGTGAAGCCTGCCGTAAAGCAAGTCGCAATTGAACTACAAAACCGCTACCCGACGACCCAAAGTTACATAGTGCTGTTATGGGCGATAGAGGGCTGCAAAGCCAATGCAGAAGTGCCATTTCACCCTGTTATGAGTTGATGAACCACTGACACGAGTTCTGAAACATTATTTTAAGGTAAAAAAAACTCTTTAATGTTGCTTTAATCTAATCAAGCTTTGATCATTGTAACTGTAGCTTCCTTCCAGCCACTCTTCCATATAGCCCAGAACTGTGGAGGGAATGACTTATGTCCTGTCCTGAGCAGTGGATCTCTGCAGCTCCTCCAGAGTCACCATGGGCCTCTTGAAAGCTTCCCTAAGTAATGTTCTCCGTGCCCTTGTCTGTCAGTTTTGATGAAGAGCCATGACTTGGAAGGTTCAGAGTTGTGCTACAGTCTTTCTATTTTTACTGCACAAGTTTATCTAATACACATAATCCCAATGAAATACATTGAAGTTTATGGTTGTAATGTCACAAAGCTTCAAAAAAGTGAGAATACATTTTGCAAGTTACGGTACTGTATCTTAAAATATTTGAATAGAATATACTTATAAGATTGAGGATTTACCAAATGTGAGAAAATATGACTGGTGTGATAATTTTTTTGCTGCTACTGTTGCAAGAAATGTACATGTTTTTGTTTGTGTGAGCTTGTATAACTGTGGTCGTCTGTATATGTATGTGTGCGTTTAAGTGGGCTGTGTGTGGCCAGACTTGATGGGCTGATCTTGGCCCCTGGCTCTTGCTGGCGTTCAGCACGTCTGTAAAGAAACAGCTGGAGGCAAAGCCAACACCAGTCGCACTCAGGAGCTCGGCTCTGCCAGCGGCGACAGATTCCAGAACTTTCCACCGACCTGCGTTGCCATGCCAACAGGTCTTGGCACACCACAGCTGTCCTCATCTGCACACCTGGCCCACCAAGGGTCCAGAATCACCTCTCCTGTCGCTGTGTGATGAACAGGTCATTTACAACCCAAGTGTTTGTGTGTTTTTCAGAGTTATGGGCCCAGGTAAAGAAAACAACATGGCACGGGACCTCCTGTGCGTTGCCCTAATCAAACAGAGCTGAGAATCTTAGCTCTGTAGAATAGTTGGGCTTAAATTTGGTCAGACTTCTATTTCTACTTCTGCTGAACATTTAAAAAGAAGACTGCATAATTGAAATTACAGTTCAATGAGGGCTTGTTTTGACTGTGTTTGATCGGATGTTCTTGTGGTTTGAGCTGGACTTTGAAGAGTATGTACTGAAATGGGATGAAAAAACAACAATCTCCTTGCTAAATCAGTTGTCACAGATTGGTCCTGTCCATACTTCCATGTATTCGTTTGCAATGCTAATTTTTCAGAGGCACCTCTCTTATATTGGCAAAAAGTGTTGGTGGTTTATACTTTGCTCACCTCCAAAACAATCTATTTTTTCCATTTTAATTTATTTTTTCTTAACCACTGTCTCAATTGTCCTGTACTTAGGCCGACTACGGACACTGAAGGTAAACTAAACATTAGCCAGATTTCATATTATGTTTCTGATATCCCACAAAAGTTTTCTTCTTGTCTTGAAGCGCCTACCTGCAGACAACATGGACAATCACCACCTGTGTAGTCCTTGGAATTTCTTGTTTATTTTATAGCTTATTACTATGACTTGAGAGACATGCAACTCTCCTGATATTCAACTTATCAGAACAAACATTTAAGCACCAAATAACATGGTAATTAATAAGAGTTACAGTAGCTGTTGTTATGCACTTGAACAGAAGTTATAAAGTTCGTCGGAGACTTTCAAAATAAGAATCTTAACAAACAGTAACCGTTGGATTTGTACGTCTATCTGTGAGTCATATTCTTATAGAAGTAGAGAAATGTTTGTAAAGCTACACTTGTACAATAATTAGCTCGAACAAACTTTGAATGGGTCTTAACTCTGGATCCTTTGTGGGATTTCTCAAAAGTAACCCTGGATCTTACAGAATTTTTGCAAGATGCAGAAAAAGTATCTCTAGATCTCAAAAAACCTTTACAGGATCTTGCAAAAGAAACTCTGGCTCTCCCAAAACCTTTGTGGGATCTTGCAAAATCTTGACATTTTCTGGCAAAGAACGTGTTTTTTTCTGACTCTGTTGCTGTTAGCTTCAAATGAGTGCTAAAATTCTTTATATTAGAGAAGAAATGATTAATAGTGTCAACAAAAACACAAGCCAAAATTGTAGAGACCGGGGACTCTGAACTCATTTGTTAAAAATCAGGTACAGTCCAACAAGGCTGTATAAATGCAAAATAAGTTAAAGAGAAGGATTCAGTACTTTTAATCATAAATGTCGACAGAAGATTATTGACCATTATCCAAGGTGCTAATCTCCAGCTGCTATTATTAACTACTGTCTAGCTCTCTGAACATATTTAATCTCTCTCTCTCTCTCTCTCTCTCTCTCTCTCTCTCTCTCTCTCTCTCTCTCTCTCTCTCTCTACATATACATACATATATATATATATATATATATATATATATATATATATATATATATATATATATATATATATATATATATATATATATATATATATATATATATAGTGAAGTTGTTGTAATAGAGCCGGAAGAACATTCAGTTGCTTTAGCAGAAAATAGCCAGAGACCATTACTCTCATTAAGGGGGCTTAATGTTGCACTTTATTTACATTGGGAGTCAGGGTTGGAACTCAGATTTAGGAATGACATCACACCCTTAACTATGTTTTGTCTGTAAATCAGAAAAACCAGTTGGATTTGTGACTAGGTGTGAACCAGTCTATAATTTGCAATACAAGCAAATAACCATTGCCTGGCTTTTCATGTCATTAAGCAGAGTATGCAGTCGTTTTCAATAAGATATAATATGACTTTCAATCTTTATGCAGTTATTAAACAGACTTTTAATCAAGCGCACATTTCAGTAATTTTTTTTTTATTGGTCCGATTTTATATTCTAATCTTTACTGTTGTGTTTTCAATAGCTGTAAGCAGAAAAAAACCCCAACATTTGCAGAGATAAAGGATTAAAAACATGAGTGTGTGTGTAATTCATCTATATAATTTGGGTTTCACTTTGTGAATTCAGTTACTGAAATAAATGAACTTTTCAATAATATTCTAATTTATTGAATACAACATGATTATTATTTATGCAGATTTCTGTGAGGCTGATTGATTAAGGTCTGAAGTGTTCAGAAAATACTCTTTTACATACATTTTATTGTATATCTTTTTCTTCATTTAAAACAAGATTTTCTATGTATTTATATGGGCTAAAAATGGCTATAAAAATCTGAATATTTCAAAAAGTATAAAAAGTATTAATATCAAGAGTCATATCCGCAACGACCAGAAAGAGCTGAATATTTAAAAAGTGGTATAGTTAAAATAGCACAAGAATTGTAGGAAGAGATACATTTAAATAAAACGTACGGAAACTGAAGTTGAAGAATATCAATAATGTGAATACCTAAATCATTCACACAATTACAGCATAACACAATGTAAAGTCGTGGCCAAAAGTTTTGAGAATTACATAAATATTGGAAATTGGAAAAGTTGCTGCTTAAGTTTTTATAATAGCAATTTGCATATACTCCAGAATGTTATGAACAGTGATTAGATGAATTGCATAGTCCTTCTTTGCCATGAAAATTCCACTGCATTTCATTGCTGTCATTAAAGGACCTGCTGAGATCATTTCAGTAATCGTCTTGTTAACTCAGGTGAGAATGTTGAGGAGGACAAGGCTGGAGATCATTGTCAGGGTGATTGGGTTAGAATGGCAGACTTGACATGTTAAAAGGAGGGTGATGCTTGAAATCATTGTTCTTCCATTGTTAACCATGGTGACCTGCAAAGAAACGCGTGCAGCCATCATTGCGTTGCATAAAAACGGCTTCACAGGCAAGGGATATTGTGGCTACTAAAATTGCACCTAGATCAACAATTTACAGGATTATCAAGAACTTCAAGGAAAGAGGTTTCATTCTTGTTAAGAAGGCTTCAGGGCGTCCAAGAAAGTCCAGCAAGCGCCAGGATCGTCTCCTAAAGAGGATTCAGCTGTGGGATCGGAGTGCCACCAGTGCAGAGCTTGCTCAGGAATGGCAGCAGGCAGGTGTGAGCGCATCTGCACGCACAGTGAGGCAAAGACTTTTGGAAGATGGCCTGGTGTCAAGAAGGGCAGCAAAGAAGCCACTTCTCTCCAAAAAAAACATCAGGGACAGATTGATCTTCTGCAGAAAGTATGGTGAATGGACTGCTGAGGACTGGGGCAAAGTCATATTCTCCCATGAAGCCTCTTTCCGATTGTTTGGGGCATCTGAAAAAAAGGCTTGTCTGGAGAAGAAAAGGTGAGCGCTACCATCAGTCCTGTGTCATGCCAACAGTAAAGCATCCTGAGACCATTCATGTGTGGGGTTAGTTCTCATCCAAGGGAGTGGGCTCACTTACAATTTCGCCCAAAAACACAGCCATGAATAAAGAATGGTACCGAAACACCCTCCAACAGCAACTTCTTCCAACAATCCAACAACAATTTGGTGAAGAACAATGCATTTTCCAGCATGATGGAGCACCGTGCCATAAGGCAAAAGTGATAACTAAGTGGCTCGGGGACCAAAACGTTGAAATTTTGGGTCCATGGCCTGGAAACTCCCCACATCTTAATCCCATTGAGAACTTGTGGTCAGTCCTCAAGAGGCGGGTGGACAAACAAAAACCCACTAATTCTGACAAACTCCAAGAAGTGATTATGAAAGAATGGGTTGCTATCAGTCAGGATTTGGCCCAGAAGTTGATTGAGAGCATGCCCAGTCGAATTGCAGAGGTCCTGAAAAAGAAGGGCCAACACTGCAAATACTGACTCTTTGCATAAATGTCATGTAATTGTCAATAAAAGCCTTTGAAACGTATAAAGTGCTTGTAATTATATTTCAGTACATCACAGAAAAAACTGAAACAAAGATCTAAAAGTAGTTTTGCAGCAAACTTTGTGAAAACTAATGTTTGTGTCATTCTCAAAACATTTGGCCACGACTGTAGTTACTTTCATGCCAATTGGTAAAAATGTTATTTGCCAAAGGAAGCCTATCTGATTGTATCACATCATCAACTTTCCCCCTCCAAAGAAAGAACATGGAAACAGTGGAGAGGAATGACTCATTACTCACAGGAGGAAACCTCCAGCAGAACCAGGCTCAGCATGATGGGCCATCTGCTGCGACTCACTGGGGGCTGAGGGGCAAGAAAGCAATAAAGTAAGGCATAGCTCTATCAATGGTTTCAACCAGAAAACAGAAACAGCTAACCACTGAGGTGCTGAGCCAAGAGTAATTGCTAAGGTACACATCGTTAATTACAGCAATAGTTCTGGTAATGGCTTTGTCCTGGAAAGAGACACAGGCAAACACAGAATCCCTGTATCAATTTACCTTATGAGGAAAGAATAAACAGAGAGACAATTATAAACTAATGCCAGTCCAGTGTGTGTAAAAAGCAGGGGAAAAGTACTACTCCTTTTAGATAAAATGACCTTTATTAAACATTTGCATTCTAAACTGTTTGAAGAGACTTCCTTTATATTGCCTCAATTGAAGTTTTGTCGACTCCATACTTTTCACATGTTTTGTTGTCCAGAGCAACAGTAGCTGTGTTTTTACTGTGAGATGTCTCGGTTCATTTGGTTTTAATACATGTTTTTATTCATTGTACTTCCTTTATGAGTCAGATAACTCTAACATTGTTATTTAAAAAAGACCATGGTGATTATGACCAGTTATTTCCGTGTTAGACTGTGGCCTTTATGCTATTAGATAAAAGTATAATTTTTGAACAAAAATACAGTACAATTTCGTTACCAACATATCTCAATGTTGGCTGCAAAATAAAAGAAATATTACTTTTCAAGTGGAAAACCATAGATGGAGTTTTGCTTGCAAACGCTTTAGTGCATGGCAAATAGTGCATGGCAAATACCAACTTCAAAGTGCACTGAAATTAAATACATTTACTCACAGTTATGTTCTAAAATACAGATGGTAAGGGATTTTGTAGTGAGGCATAGTTCTTAATGATCACAACACAAAAAAATACAACTGGTTAGTAAATAATAATATATTGTTCCTTAAAGAGTGAATGGAATAAAGGTTCTAATTCTCACCCAGTGAATTGCTGCTGAGAAAGGACGACTCATGATGATGTGAAAGGGGATTTTACCTCTGGAGCCTTGAGTAGTTGTCAGACATAAACTTAATTTCTTGGCGCCAAACTGCTGATTTGGTTTTGTTGTACTTGTGACCAGCCACTCTAATTCATTTTTGGGAAAACTATGTCATAACCTGATATTCAAGAAGGAGAAGTAAGAGGTTAGGCACATCATAAAATGCACATTTCATCTAGTTTACTTTGGCTTGAACATTTTTAAAGCAAGCTTACTTGAGAAACTATTTTGAATTTGTGCTGGATGTAGTTGCCACCCATGATTCTCAAGTGTAAATTTACACACAAACATTCTCTCACACAGTTGGGGTGGAGCAAAAAGAAAAAACATGATTTGTGTATGGATGTTCGGCATGTGAACATTTTGATTGATGGGCAGCTACAGAACACAAGCTGATCATTATTAGAGGCTAAAGGCTGCCAGCTCTGAGGGATGCGTGGGCTTGTTCTCCCTGGTAAATGATCAGGTGTTTGACTGTCTGGTAGGAAGGAAGTCCTTATTAATTTTGAGAAGGCCACGGCTCAGCAACCTCAGGCATGCCTGCTCCCACACACAGATACGCACTTACACACATACATAATCCCATCCAAACAGCACACGCCTGCTCTCACTGTGGTTCGTTACTGTACGGGAGAGCTGGTGTGCTGTTACATGAAGAGGCCTGATTGGGTACAGAAATGAACAGCTGCAAAGGTGATAAAATAATTCTAAAACCATCAGGGTTTTTTTATTTCCTAGATTTAATTGCGTTAAAGTATTTATAATTTGTGTATTTTTTACCCACTCGACAATGGCACAGACAGGATTTTTATGTTAAGTTTGGATACCTGCTCCTCTAAGGTACACAAGATTACATGTGGTGTGCCCCAGGGTTCAATTTCAAGCCCAGTGCTTTTTAACCATTATGTGCTCCCTCTTGGCAGTGTCTTCCGAAGACACTGAGTTAACTTTCACAGTTATGCTGACGATACACAGTTGTACATCTCTGTGTCTCCCGATGACACACGGCCAATGAATGCACTGTTTAACTGCATTTTAGACATCATCTGGATGACAGAAAACTTTCTCGAGCTTAACCAGGACAAAACTGAAGTTTTAGTTGTCTGTCCTGAGGCTCAGAGAGAGAGAAACTTTTACCAAAAATACAATCACTGTCTTTTAATCCTTCTTTACAAGTTAATAACTTGAGCATTATTTTTGAATCTGAGCTGACTTTTATCCCTCACATTATAAACATTACCTAAAATTGGTTTTTATCAACTTAAGCAGTGGTCCCCAACCTTTTTTTCACCACGGAACGGTTTAATATCAGAATATTTTCACGGACCAGCCTATAAGGTGTGGCGGATAAATCATAACGGACTTCATAAAAACGGGGTATTAAAAAAAATTATAACATTAGACGTAAATCCAATGGGTATTTGCCCCATAACACTCTCTGGTCGCCATTGTAACATTTAAACATACCTTTAAAAATTCAAGATTTGCCACAAAAACAAATACAGAATACAGACCTTTTGTCTCCTTACTGGGCTTTTTCCCCTTTCCAAAGAAACGATAGAGAGACATTTGTTTTTTTATCCATCTTGCTAGCTTGTGGGAATAATTTTAGCGGTAAATATCACGTGACCAATACAAGCCTGTTGACGTGTCAAGATTGAGCTTTGGGCATATCCAGTCATTTTTCAAAATACAACAGCAGTCACACTCAGATAATAAATAAAACGCAAATATTGGAAGTTATTTATTCTTTCTGTGTGGCAAGTGGCCCGGTACCACATGTCCTGGAAAAGTAACGTACACTGTTCAAACGCAAAGGAACACTGGAAATTTCTCACCGTAGATCACAATATTAATGCTCTATTTGAGAGAAGCACATTGAAAGCCACAAGACTTAACATGACTTGATGTTCCACAAAATCCAATTTACTTCCTCACATTTAGACCCATGTAATCGGTTTTGTTAATACTTATACATGGCAAGATAGGAGACAGTGACAGCAGCTTTAGCATTATGTTTTACTTTCTTTGGAATTGAAAAAAACTTCTATTACTATATATTTTGATTCAGAAGTCATCTCTATACACAACTATAATATTAGACATATGGCAAAAATATACACTTAAAAAAACGATCCTAGTTTGAATTAATAGATTTTTTTTCTGTCCCTTATTTTCTACGGAATTGTTTGACTCACAACCACTTCCTTCACAATACAGCATTATATAAAGTTTCAAAGTCGTCTTTATGCTTGGTAGCTAGTATGGGAATTCCCCCTTCCCCCACTGACGTGAACAGAAATGACTGACCTGCAAGACGAACATATCACACCTACACAGCCACTTCTCTCCCACCATTAACACCAAACTTTAAGCAGCTACAACAGCTCCTTTGCCCTGTAATCCATCTGCACCACAAAGCTCCGCTCTCCCTGGGGGCACAGTAATATAAACATGTTCAGCTTGCCTCAGTATTTCCAATACCACCCATGCAAGCCTAGCCCGATCTGAGAGAAAGAGGATCTCAGTCTGAATAAGTGCTGCTTTATTTACGATTCTTACAAAACAAACTTTAAAAAGCTAATTCCCTTTTACTCATGTAGCGGAGACGCAATGAAAGCCTGGCATTATGTTACAAGGGCTGGGAGACCATGGGCAGCATTAAATAAACACTTATGAGCTCTAACTTCCTTCCTTGCTTTACAAGGGGATGCAGATTGAAGAGATGTATTGGCTGTTGTGGGCAAATTCGCTTCATGGATTTAGACTCCTGGAAAACCACATTCCGACAGAAAACAAGATGTCTGGCTAAGGCACATGTTTGAATTACATTTGGTGCTGATTTATCTCCTGCCCAGAGTGTGTAATTGAATGTTTAATAGACTCACTGTTCATTAGAAGATTTACATTTCTGTACATTTACATAATCAGAAACTTGTTTTACATAAGAACATGCTATTTTTGAGGTTTCTGCATCTTGGGTGGTCACTAAGAAATTGCAGAAATATAAACTTCTATAAAGTAAACATAAAAGCAAAACCAAAACCACAACAAGGTAAAACTGTTCTGTCATAGAATATATTCATAAATATTATTATGATGTTTTAAACAGTTATTGATAACGTAAATGTCAGATAAGAAAAAAAAGCAAATGTGGTGTAACCCTAGTCTAGTTTCTGTGGCAGTTGGGCTCCTGAATGTTAGATGCACAGGGGCAGGTTACAGTTTGTACATGCATGTCATTACACAGTGCACACTCACTCCTTGCTCCTTGCCCAGGGAATGTCTGAGCCAAGTGGAGAAATTTACTCACCTTGGAACACCGTCTAATCCTAATTTTCCCCCTCAAAACTCTTTAATATAAAACAATAACCACAGATGTCTGTTTCGTCACCTGTTTCAGCATTCATATGGAATGATAAAGCTGTCTTTAAAACTGTTGCCTTGAATCAAAAGGATTTCACTTTTTAAAATTACCAAATCTAGATGCAGCAATTACAGGTCCATTTCCAGTCTGCCATTTCTGGCAAAGTTCATTATCTGGAGAAAAACCCAATATCATTGTAATAACAATAAACTCAAATAGATTATGTTTGCAAACCCCAAAGATCGACTGTTTGTTTTTGATAGTTCTGCTATTAGTTTAGCTTTTTACTGTTGGTTCCATGAGAAAATTGAATAATTGACAAAAATTGTCTGCATGTCAAGTAGTCCATACTATTTATTTCAAATAGTATGGACAGTGAGATAGAAAATAAAGGAGAAGAAAGAAAAAAGAGGAAGAGAAGTGGGACAAAAAAGTAAAAAAGTAAAGAGAGAATAGAAAATAGAACAGAGGAAAGGGAATAAAGAAATGACAAGAAAACAATCTAGAAGTCTGCAGGATGGGAGAGTGACAAAAAACAACGATGAAACAAACCAAACAAACAATGGTAACTGAGAATCACACAGCAACAACCCACAAATAGATATATAAATTCAACAACAGATTTACTGAAAGCACATGATACCGATTTTTACAAGGTGTATTAGTGGCAACCTCAGCCCGAGTGCATCTGTAAACACCTAAATCAAAACACCTGTTGACGTGTGTGTAGGTGTGCGTGTGTGTGTGTGCTGGTGTTTCTCTATATGAGTGTGCAATAACTGGCGTGATAAGCCATAGATCTGCCCCCCAGGACTCGATGCAGACACAAAGAAGGTCAGAGCCACAGACATCCAAAGGACCCACAGAAAACAGAAGCCCCAGGCGGACCAATACAGGAGCCTTGGGGGAACCATCCAGCAGCTACAATGCAAAAGTCCCATAGGGCTGGAGCAACGAGCCCACAAGCCAAGTCGACAGCCAGCTGCGCCAGGGCAGATCCAGCCATGGACTCAGAGACCACACCACCCCCCAGGAGGCCTCCCCACTGCCGCCAACAAGCTGCAGAGGCCACGGCCGACATGCGCCGCTGACACCCCAGGCCAATTCCCACAGACGGCATCCCAATGCCCCCCACACAACGTGCATCCCAAAGTGCACCAATAGCCACAGCAGATAGACAACATCCCCAAGCCAGCCCAACCAGCACCAAAGCACCGAACTCAACCAACAACCGAATCTCAATCCTGTGCACCGCAGAGCCCCAAGACCAAACATCCAACCAAAACCAATCAAACCCACCAATAAACTGATCAAGCACTAAACACACAAAACACAGGCGAACAAGCTGAGATGCCGGACATTACCCCAGCCGGGCCACATGACAGCTAACACGGAGCGAAAACCCCCAGCATCCATTTTCAACCCAGTCCACAATAAGCACAATGAATACCCTCTCAGGAGTCCCCCCGGTCAACAATCGCTCACAAATCAAAAACCAAATCGCCATAATCAGACCACAAAGCAAAAACAAAACAAACCACCCATGGTGCACATGCAAGGACAGCTCCATATCCCCAGCAACCTCCAATACCCCCGACCGCCAATGCCCAACAGATCCAACCTAGAAACTAACTGCACGATGCAAAATACGGTCCCCCGCCAGAACACACCACCAGACCAGGCAATCCTCCCCCCACACCAGCACAGCAAACAGAAAAAAACACAGACACCAGCCCACACACCCATACAGAGACCACTATCTCCTGCTCCCTCCCTGCCCACCATGTAATGTGAACACATGCCGCCCCAACGAAAGCCCCAAGCACAACGGTGCCCACAAGAGGGGGCACCTTTGTGTTGTGGGGCAAAGAACAATGCAACATCTAACTGATTACTGAAAAAAACCATTTGATTTTGGGAAAATTTACTATCAGTGCAATATTTGTGTCTGCATATATGAATAGATTAGTGCCAATGAGTTGACATCATTACTTGACATCATTATTGCAATAAATTCCTCAAAGGCAGGTGGATCACTTATCTGAGAAGCAGCCAAGAGACCCATAGCAACTTTGGAGGAGCAAATCTGGCTTTTGTTGAAGAATGGCAAAAAAGACTTTGTTGAAGCAAAGCCTTAAGAACCCCATAAAGAACACAGCAAACAATACAGTAGGTGCTCTTTTCAGATGAGCCCAAAATTGCACATCACCCAGAAGTCAACATTCATGTGGTGACAGAATTATGTTTTGGTGAGACTTTTTTGGTAAGTGCAGTTGGTCAGAGTTGATGGGAAGATGGATGGAGCTAATTATAAGGCAATGCTTGAAAAAGAAATGGCTGCAAGACTTAAGACTTGAGAATGAGGTCGAGGTTGACCTTCCAGCTGGAGTACAACCTCAAACATACAGTCAGAGTGACAATAGGCAGGTTTGAATCAAAGCACATCCATGAGTTAGAAATTAGACCTAAAACCAAGTGAAAATCTGGGGCAAAAATTTTAAATTAATGTCAATAGATGCTCTTCATTCAATATGACTGTCAGATAAAATCCAGATAAAATCCACTGTAATTTATGGCTGCAATGTGACAAAATCTGAAAGGGTTTAAGGGGTACACATATAATAGTGAGGCACAGTATCAAATCCTAAAATAAAAATATGGAAATGCACCTACTGAAGTTTCCTTAATTATATTTTCTAGTATTTTGGGACCTCCTACTCTCTGGTTTGTACATTAATGTCCTCTTAGGTTGTCCAAACTCTAAAATAAGTGCAGCGTTCTCCAGTTCTCTTGGAGAAGCAGAAAACTGAGAGGTGAAAACTGAGGCCTGGGAGTGCCGTGCCAGTCACTGTGCCCTGGTGAGAACGAAGCGGGTGGCCTCATTTGACACAGGATAAAGCTGTCCAGAGGCTGCCTTCAGCATCCGCGTCTGTCTGCCAAGCACTGTTAGCATGTCCCAGGGCTGGCCGGGAGGACAAGACTGCTCAACAAGGCCTCTGCATTGAGTGCGGTCCATTTAAAATAACCTACGGATAAATAAATACAAGACCAAAGTTCACTGTGCCGTAATTGGCCAGGAAACCAACAGAGACAAGCTCATTTACTGTAAATGGATCAGCTTTGAGTCTGAGAAGTGCACTTGGCCAGTGCTGTGCGTTACAACGATTTGGAAATTTTCAAGTGAAGCATAGTTTCTGGTGTTGAAATATTCACACTGAGATGGCTTGTATTTTTTCACAACCAAAACCTAACTGTATATGGATGCCAGAGCAGGTGACTATAACATGATGTCAATTTTAAAAAGACGCTTATAGATGATGTAAAACAAAGTAGCACACATACACTGAAAGGATGACAGATTCTGACATTAGGCTTTTTCAGCATAGATGGTAAAGATTTTTAAGGCATGGGTGTGTGATCTCTCTCTTACCCTCAGACACACACACACACATGCACGCACACACACAGTGGTTTGCCTGGCCAGCCTTGTTGACCCACTAGCTTAGCTGTGGTTGCACGCTGGACGCAAAGCACTCATTAACGATTTGAGCCCGCTCTTCACTTATACAAACAAACAGAGTCAGCCATCATTACCATAACACCATGTGCGTGTGGTCTGCTCTGTCAGACCTCCATTGATTATTCAGTTTTGGTTTACGTATTTTTTTGCACAGGTTTAGGCTGTGCAAAATAACACAATTTGTCAGGTGAGGAAAGAACAGGAAAAACTACAAACTATGTTTCCAAACGTCTTAAACACTGGTGGGCACTTTTTTTCATCATACTCAGATATTGCAGTAGTGGCAGTAGTTGCTGCAGCTCCAAAGCCAGCCCAACCGCATCACTGAAAACCACAAAACATAAAACACCACAGTGGGGTTTATGTTGTGTGTAAAATGCCATCATAACTTAGAGCATTCGCCCCGACTTCGTTTTCTGCCCTGAGACAGAGTTATCTTTACATGAACGAGTTCTGACTATGAGCGCTGCCCTGTATGTTGTTTGGCAGCCAGGCAGAAGTTTATGGTAAAGGTTTGGGTGATAGGTCAGGGGCGTGAGGGTGGTGGTCACTGTTGATGGCTGTGTGGGGTGTCAGGCCACGTCCAGCTGGCCTAGGAGCCGCTTCTGAGGTCAGTGTGTTTGTATGTGGATGGAGGGTTTAGACATTGGGCAGCTTGTGGTTTAGGTTTGCAGGACAAGTGTGGGGTAAGAGCCCTCCCGCTCGCTTCTTCCATTAAGCCTGGAGCACAGGGCCCACTGCAGAGAGTCAAGTCCTCTTCCCCACCTCCCCTCTCTAACCCCCGCCCGCACCAATAACAGCTGCCAAGAGAAAAATGCTAATGTGCTGGGTACCTTCTGAGGCCAGGTCAAAGACTGAAGCTGTTGACTTATTTTCTGCATTTGGAATCAATCAGCAATAATGTACTTTCTAGGACATGATCAAAGACACTTTCAATCACACGCACAAAAACAATGCAGCTTTTACTTGGAAGTTGAAGTGCAAAAACACTACAGGTCAGATGAACATAGCTGTGCCAGGCAGGAATAATTTCATCTTAGAAATACATTTTACAGGCAAACCTTCCAGTGGCAAATATTTCCTGTCTGAAAAATAATGATTTAAAGTACCTGCACTCTAGACCGAGTCCGGACAATACCCTTTTTGTCCTCACAGGACCTCCCCGACTCGCTGTCTCCAGGAGCTTGACATTTATGGTTAACATTAAAACAACATTTAGTTGTAAATATGAAATCAACCCTACTAAGCGCTACCGGATGAGCATTATCATATATCAAGCAGCTGAAACAGAAACAGACAAATCTTACAACTACAAATGCATGGCACAGGAGGCCATGTTTTGTTAACCCTGAGCCAGAATTAGGTAATGTTCAGGATGTATGCCTCTTTAAGTGGTGAAGTGGCAACCCTTCTCTGACACTCTGACTAAACAGTCCATTGTGCATTGTTGGTCAAAAACCTTAAAATGTGGGTTTCGTGTTAACTGAAGTGTGTAATGCAACTGACAACTGTGAAGTAGCCTACTGTGTTATGTTTAACATTGTTAAAGTAATGTTTTGTATCTAAATGATCTTTTATCAGGTTTAAAAGTTTTTCCTTAATGTCATTATTTGATGGAAATATATTACCACATATGCTATGGCAAAAAAAGTGTTACCTTTTTGCTTTCTTCTGACTGGAATTATGACATTTTTAAACTTAATTACTCAAGAGTTTTTACATGTTTATGGAGACTTAATTTAGAGTCATTGCCGCCCATTTGATTTCCTATCAGGTTTGCAGTTCTTTTGTACACAGACTCTACCCTATGTTTGTCATACTGTATGGTAATACTCAAGCCAAACCCACATTTTATTTAGTCCGTGTTTACGTGATAAAATAAATCTTTCTGGAAAATTAACTTCTAACTAGTCAAGTTTCCCCTGATGTACCATTTCACTGGGTTTTAATTTGTCTAGTTGAGGTCTATGAAATACCTAAAATAGGGGTCAAAATTAAAGGGATTGATCAGAACTCTTTATGTGAGTTTATGATGATGATATAGGATGTTGATATCTTACCAACAGTAGATAATTCTCTTGTCATCCCTGGATTTAAATCCAGATTAGATCCCTGAAGCAGAAGCAAACATCTGGTCTGAGAGAGACCACAAACAAAGTGAACTTTTACCATCTTAAAACAACTCCACTTTCAAAAATACCCAGTTATTTTATGCAGTGTTTTTTTAAATCTTTTTAACAATTGCCATATTTACATTTGGTGGTTATTTACCAATTAGCCAAGTATTATTTAGAAGAGAAATTAATTAGGGGCTGTTGCATCGCCAATGTTCTTCTTGGGTGAAACACTTCGAGTGAAGGATTTCAGGTCACAGTCAGTGTCTGGTAAATAAAAGTATGGTAGCATGAAAATCTATTAAATTCATTTAAACCACTATAATTACAGTTAGATCAAGGCATTTAGAAATATTGTATTAAAAGCCCCAAACATTTACTATTCCAATTTAGTAAATGCTTTTATTTATTATTTTCTTCAAATTCAGAAGTGTGCATGCACTAACATTACTATGCCTCCAAAGAATTTGTCGAAGCCCATATGATGCTGGATTGGCTTTGTAGTCTTGAAGTAGGCTAATTCACTGCTTTGGTTTACTAGAGGCAACATTTGCAGATGTATTTCAATGCAAAAGCTCAAACATTGTCCTTGCTTGTGTGAAATCATGGAGGAATCAAAGAAAATTTACCAAAATATCAGGAAGAGAACTGTGAACCACATATACATTGACACAATTTCCAGACGCCTGACATGTTTTATTGCCAAATATATAAATAAACCCCATAACAAAAGCAAATGACCTTGTCAAGATGCTGGCTGAAGCTGGTAGGAGAGTCTCACTATCTGGAGTGAAGCAAGTACTGTACTGACATGGACTGAAAGGACACTCAGCAAAGAAGAAGCAATTTTTCAAACGTAAAAAGCCAGATTAAAGCTTGCAAATGTACTTCATGGCAAATAAGTTTCACCCCTGGAAACATGTTTTGTAGTCTGAAGAAACTGAAACTGAATTCTTTGACCATGATGACTATTGTTACATATGGAGGACAAAGAGGAAGCATGAAAGCCTAATCACACAAGTCATCCCAAGTAAGAAATACGACGGTGGCAGCATGATGTTGTCATGGTATTTTGCTGCAGGAGGGACTGATGTACTTCACAAAATAGAAGGCATCATAAGAAGAAAATACTATAGGAATCAGCTAGAAAGCTAAATCTTGGGGGAAAAAATGGGTGTTCCAACTGGACAATAAGCCTAAGCATACATAATCAGTTCCACCAGTTCAGTCAGTAGGAATGGGCCAAACCTCCATCAAAGTATTATGTCAAGCATGGGGAAGGATACTCAAAGTGTTTGACCAGAGTCATGAAATAAAAGCAAATAAAATCTAATCTTTTAACCTTAAGATCAAAACTATATTCTAATACTAAGGACATACAAACCCTTTCCAAAAAAATGTGAAAATCATGGAAAAGTTTATTTATTTCCATAATTCAATTCAATTAAACTTCCATAGATTATAGATTCCGGGCCCACAACTTAAAGGATTTCAAGTAATAATTTAGTTGTTTATTTGTACATAATTTAGGCTTCCAGCTCATAAAACCCATGAAAACAGGAATTCAAAAAATTAGAATACTGTGAAGAAATCTATTTACTTCTCAGTTTTTGCAGAACAAAAAGAGAGAAATTAAGATCAAATCAATCAAAATATGGTACTTTCAAAGCGATATGTCAATCTTCAGTACTTGGTAGGGAATCCCTTCACCTTAATCGCTGCCTCGATGCGCCATGGTATTGAGGCGATCAGCCTCTGGCATTGCCTGGGAGTTCTGGAAACTCAGATTTCCTTGATGCTTGCTGTCAGCTCTTTGTTTTTGGGTCTGGTGTCCCTCATTTTCCTTTTGTTACTGTAATACCCCACAGATTCTCAATGGGGTTTAGGTTCAGTGAATTGGCTGGCCAGTCAAGCACTGTGATGGCATGGCCATCAGATCCTCAGCAGAAGGAATCATAAAGTCCTCTAAAACATTCTGGCAGACTGATATGGTGACCTTGGATTTAAGAAAGCAGAGTTTACCAACACCTGCACTGAACATTGCACCCCAAATCATGACTGACTGTGGATATTTCAAACTGGACCTCAAGCAGCTTGGGTTCTGTTCCTCACCCGTCTTCCTCCAATTCCTTGGACCTTGATTCCCAAATGAAAGGCATACTTTACTTTCATCGGAAAAAAGGACCTTGGACCACTGGCCAACAGTCCAGTCCTTCTTCTCCTTGGCGCAGTTGAGACGATTCTTACATTGGCTCAGGCTCAGAAGTTGTTGGTGTAGCCCATCTCCCGGATGCGTCTGAATGTGGTGGTTTTTGAAGCTGTGATTCCCGCCTCATTCCACTCTTTCTGGATCTCTGCCAGGTTCATGAATCTTCTCTGGTTGATAATCCACTGAAGCCCATGGTCAGCTCTTCTGCTGGTGCATCTTCTCCTGCCTTATTTTATCCTTCCACTAGACTTTCGATTGATATGCTTGGACACAGCACTCTGTCAACAGCCAGCCTCCTTAGTTATGAACTTTTGTGTCTTACCCATCCTATGGAGGGTTTCAATGGTGGTCTTCTGGCTAGTTGTCAAGTCTGCAGTCTTCCCCATATTGAACCTAACTGAGACAATTGAACCAAAGTGAAGCAATTATTTATTTATTTTTTCCCCCACTTACTAAAGGAGTTGTAGTGTACTTTATTTGCCTGAGCAGATTCACAACTGAATTCCTTCTACAGCAGACACACCTGCTCCCTCAACCACTCCCACCAGCTGACTGAGTAAAGCATCAGCCACAGTTCTTCAACCATTTTATGAGGAGATTCTCACCTCTCGATTGTCAAAAACAGTTTTTCCAAACCTACAAGAACACGAAGACAACAGAGAAAGGATACATGTGGCAGTGCTTAAGTATGTGTAGTAGCTATAGGACAGGGGTAATCATAGCTAGTACTGTGTGTAGCACTGAAGCTGAAAGTCTATAAACACAGGGGTGCACAATGCATCTCAAAGTTCCTAATAAGTTGCCTATAAATACCAGTCAAAGTGCAGTTTAAGTAGGTTGAGCTTCAGAGTGTATTGCAGAACAAGATCTTTTAATCCTAAGATTCCATCCTTGATTAACATGTTTACCATCAAATGTACAATACAATTTTAGGACATTTAATGATTCCTTTTTTATTTACTTCTAATATACAAGGTAAAAGGAGGGAATTGTAAATTTCTGTGCATGGTGCAGCATGTGAGCAGGAGCCAGAAGCAGCTGTTTTTCCCTCTATTCATCGTCCTTGTCCTTTGCGCCGTGTTTGAGGATGCGAGTGAACTCTGCGTAGTTGAAGTTGCCCTTCTTGTCGATGGGCGCCTCACGAAACAGCTTTATCCACTTCTTCATCTGTGAAGCGATCACCCATGGTGGTCAGCAGCTCTCTCAAGTGGTCCTCATGGATAAATCCAGATCCCTCCTCATCAAAGCAGGCGAAGGCGTTGCGAATGACATCCTCAGGGTCTGTCACATTGAGCCTTTCTCCAAACATTGTGAGGAACATGGTGAAGTTGATGGGCCCTGGAGCCTCGTTCATCATTCCTTCAAGGTATTCATCAGATGGGTTCTTACCCAAAGAGGCCAGCATGTCATGCAGATCCTCCTTGTCGATGAAACCATCTCTGTTCTGGTCGATCATGTTGAACGCCTCTTTGAACTCCTGGATCTGGGACTGGTCAAACATGGCAAAGACATTGGAGGTGGCCCTCTGTGGCCGCTTCTTGGTGGTCTTTCCCTTGGCACGTTTGCTGGACATGGTGGCGGCTCAATATGGACCTTCAAGCTGAAGCCAAAGTGAAGCAATTTAATGACACCTGGAAATTCCTGTGCAGGGGCACGGAGTTTAGTAGATGAGTAGTGTGTGACATTCAGTTTAAAACATTTATGCCCTGTAAAATTTTTACTGATTCCTTCACAGTATTCTAATTTTTTGAATTCCTCATTTTGTGGGTTTTATGAGCTGGAAGCCCAAATTATGTACAAACAAACAACTAAGTACTTGAAAGCATTTAAGTTGTGGGCCCTAAATCTATAATCTATGGAAGTTTAACTATTTGAATGGAATTATGGAAAAAAATAAACTTTTCCATGATATTCTAATTTTTTGGAAAGGGTCTGTATATGTAAACATCTAAACTGGAAGACTCTCGTTATTTTGTTACTAACAAAAATAAATTATTTTTGTAATCTAACTGGCCTAAAACAGAAAAGTGTAATGAGTCTGGTTTTGGTTAGTGTGGTGTTTTCTCTCTCTTTTGCCTTTCCACAAGTTGTCCACCAGAGGGCACAGCAGAGGCACAGGCTCCTGCTATGGTGGGTGAAAGCCTGCAGGTGTGTTCATGCACACCTGCAGTTCATTAGGACTGCAGGAAGATAAAAGGGGCAGTCAGTCGTTCCCCGCCTAAATGTTAAACTACATGGTAACTTCAAGCCCTCCAAGCTCCTTGAAGATATTATCTTCCTTTTATGGCAGTTCCAAGAATTATTCCTCAAGCTTTTTCTAGAAACCTACTGACTCATGTTCCTCGCAGGTTCCTCGCTTCCCTCCTTCCCTGGTTTCCGCTCCTGAGATTCAACTTACAAGATCATACTCACAATCAAGATTATTCATTGGTAATTCCTCCTCAACTGGCTCTTGGCTTCTTCAAGACACCTTCATTCAATATACAATATACTCACCTTCCAGCTCACACTCAGCCATCGGATCACCGTCAACCTCCTTCTCGATTACCACCTCACTGCCCATCTGTAGACTCCACTTACTTCTCCCTGGCACTTCCATTCATTCTCTACTGTAAGCAGATATTACAAAACATTCTCACCACCCAGATCTCTGCTAATATTCTCCTTCATTTCAGATATCCAGCTCCCAGTCCCCAGCAGTTCCCTGCAGTTTCCCAGCAGCTCCTGGTCCTGATCCATTCACCTTCACATCATTTTCAATACACTTTTAAAGGTTTTGTCTCCTGAGAGTTTCATGCATGTTGGTAAGACAGCAACCATGACAGAAAGGTTTAATTTGATAACTGTTTGACAATTTTAGTTCTACAACAACAG
This sequence comes from Valencia hispanica, assembly GCA_963556495.2. Taxonomy (NCBI): domain Eukaryota; kingdom Metazoa; phylum Chordata; class Actinopteri; order Cyprinodontiformes; family Valenciidae; genus Valencia; species Valencia hispanica. The sequence continues at coordinate 36,777,368 of OY747706.1, forward strand.
TTCTACTTAGTTTTGATAGCCACATAAAAATGTATGCTGAGTTTAATAATGATGGTCTTATTTTTTACTGCTTTTCTTGAGGTATTGTTAACAAACTTTGTCATTTTTGCCACTTTAAAGTACCATGATGCTGTGGTTGAAAAGTGCCCAGTGAATACTAATCTAACCCTAACCTTTAAATGTAAAACAGTTTTCAATGGACTGAATGAAAACTGGCAATAAAAAATGACAAATAAACCACTGACTGAAAAGAAAACCGGTTGGATCAATTCAACGCTTTGGTCTGCTGAACATTTATTTGAAAAAAGTGCAGCCTCAGAGGCAGAGCTGCTGAAAACAGCTAAACCAGGGAGAGGTAAAGAACTTTCCTCAGATGACAGTTATGATTAGTAGGTGTGAATGAGCTGCAGAAGACTTTCCCAAAAAATGCTCACAATACAACATTAAAAAGTGTGCTTCAAATGAACTAGCTGAAATGGTCCGTACTGTAACGCGTGTTAAGAAATCATTAAGAGGGAAAAGTAAATCTGCTAAAGTAATTTTTCAAGTGAGGTTTTCCAGGATAATAAACCTTAGGTTCTCACATGAACAATTTAAAGCCATGAATACACCATAAATGGGACCATTATCAAATATACTTTAAAACCTAGAACATTTTTCTTTGAAAATAAGAATGAAGTTAAATATGACATCTTAGTTGTCTCAGTTTGCTAGAAGCTCTACCATATTTATTTCTAAACTGCTTTAAGATGTTTTGAGTATGATTAAGTTAAAGTAATAAGTTGGTGTAAAAAAAGTTAGCACATATTGTTGCCTGATGACGTGATTAGGAATAAGAAAAACTTGAACCATCACATCACACATACATTAGGTGGTGAATAAATGTAACAAAAGCAGGAATTGTTGCAGCAACCTAAGCTAGAGTTTATGACATAATAGGGTGGGTCTTTTCAGGGAATGAGCACAACACCTCTAAAAATAGGGTGTAAACTCTCTTTATGAAATAGATTTTTCTCTTGATGCTGAGTGCATTGGCTTGTTGTTCGAAGAACAAGGGTGCAAATACTGAAATCTTGATGGGTGCGTGGGTGTGTTTCAAGTTTTGTGAAGTTGTGTGAATGTGAAGTAGGTGCAGTGCAAAATGATGAAAAACGAACAGGAATACTGTTCTGTGTTGACAGTGCAATTTAGCATGAATCAAAAGCAGCTTTCCTGGCTCCCATTCCTCAGGCTTCAGTCTGCCAGGAAATGGGATCTTTTTTTCAAATTTTTTTGCAGGTAAAGTCTTTGCAGAAAGGAATCAGATGAGGTATTTTTTCCCCCCACGAAATGTTAAAGCGTTGGGGCTGACTCTCTGGAAACAGAAGAAAGTTAGATTTTTTTTTGAGGGAGCATGGGGGTCCCACAGCTCCAAAGCCTTTCTGGACCTCGGCCTGGACTGAATGATGACTGCTTGTAAAACATTCAGAGTTCTATTTAATAATCTACCACCACTTGGAGTTGCCTAACCATGCAACTAATCATCACAACACAAAGAGATATTTTACAGATTTTATTCAGGAATATAAATAAAGCCAAACAGTTCTTCAAGATGACTGACTGATTTGAAATAGACTGGTTTAATAACTTACAACATTATAAAAGTAATAAGTAGAATATTATTATTTTTCTGTTTGCCAGAGTTACATCATATACATTAAATGACATATCTTAACTTTTCCAACATTTATTTTTTAATTGAATTTGGGCTTACTACGTACATACTTATTATTAATGCTCAACATCAACAAATATGTGAAAAACTATCAAAGAAAAAAAAATCAACCACAAGGCAGCCAAGCACTTTGCCAAAAGTTAATGAAGTATAATAAAATTAAAGGTACAAATCAATCATTTTCTCTATAAGGAAAAATCCTGTCTGAATCCCACTAATTTATAGACGTAACAAACCAGTACCCTACCCATAGATTTAAAAGCTCTGTGAAGCAAGCCCATTTTCTGTGCTATTTGCCAAAATAGTGTTTGACTGTATGTGACTAAAATTGTATTTTAGAACACTACAGTCTAGTGGCATTCAGGTAAACATTACAATTTCTGCTCTGGTTCTGACCTGCATTGTCACTTTCATTTCTCCAATCACAGTTTGGAAGCGAAATTAACATACTGGTATGCATCCTGCCAGTGGAAACTGAGAAGAATGAATCGTAGTTGCACCTAAATATCAAGGGTAAACATGCATAAAGCAATGCTTTTAAAGAGTGGTAATTTATTGAATAAAAAAAAGATAAACTGATCCTTGGATATTCACCTTCGTCTCAGAGTGCACATAAAAACAAGACACCCAGTTTATTACCTTGGAAAGTGGACTTTGGTCCCTGCCCAAGTAATCTGTCAAAGTTGTGACACATTGTCCCTCAGCCTGGGCAATGACTCCATGTGTTTCATGACTTTAAGGGGTGAGCTGAAACCCTTTTACCTAATTATTTTCATAAATCACCCATTTTCATCCGCAGTAGGATCTTTGAAGAAAGTAACCCCATTATTTTATGGATTTCCAATAAGCAGCCACACATCCACAAAACATATTCCTGTTAAAAATGTTTTTTTTAAGGAAAGAAATATGCTTTCTGTGTCCAACAACTGGCAGAGAAGCTCTGCAATACTAGACTACACGTCATCATCCATTTATGGAAGAAGATGTGGCCACAGAGGCTCTTTTTTACATGTTTTTTAAATTAGCCAAAATGTTGACTAACATGACCTTTTGGTCTGACAATAAGGCACGATTAATGTAAAGAAACTAATAACATTATTTCAATGCACTAAGAACAAAGCTTTCCACCAAAGAAGGAACAGTAGCATAAAACCAGAGTACTGGTTACAGAGTATGACAGAACCATCTGGCCAGACTGACTCTATGGCTCCAGGCAGCTCTCTCCCAACAGGGTACGAATCTGTGCTGCAAGATATTTCCCATCAACAGTTAAAAATAACCTCCAACAGTTAAAAATAACCTCCACATTAAGTCACTTAACCAAACAGGTCTTCAAGCTGAGCAGCCAGATAAAGGACAGCTCTCCAGCCCGGTCTTCCACCAGTCAACCTGCTTCCTCTTCCGCATTCGCAGCCTTCGTTGAAGTGACGTCACCAACCCTCGAGTACTTCTACGGTAAACTCAATAAGACTATAGAAATTCCTACTCCAATGTTCTTTGGTTTTCAACCGTTCCCCCCATTCCTTTCAAACCGACGCTAGTAAAATATCTTATGTAATAAGATTACTATGAGACAGAGCCTTGAGGTGGGCAGAAGCATTCGTTGAGGAGAGTTCTATTGAACAAACCTCATTTGATGAATTTATTGATCTGTTTAAACTTACCTTTTCCCCCTAGAGCAGTTGGGAAAAATCCGTCAGAAAATTATGGAGTACAAAACAAGGAAACAGATCCGTAGCAGACTTTGCTGTTGAATTCAGAACTTTAGCAGCCAAGTCAGGATGGATTGCTTCAGCTCTCTGGAGCGCTTTCCATCATTAAAGGAGTCATAACCTAGTATTACCTTGGATACCCATGCTCTATTATGTTTCAGGGCCTTCTAAAAATGAAAAGTTGAAAAAAGTGAAAAAGATAAATAAACACAGAGCTCCTCTGACAACTTATTTCTAAAGGCATTATTGTCTCGCGAGATCTGATGCGATATTCTGGCTGTCGTGGACGGTCATTGTAATAATGCAAATGAGGGGCGCTTTGATTGGTGGCATTCTAGGTCATTTGTTGTTTGTAAAGTAGCAGCCGTTACCCGGTTTGTCCTGAAGCTACTACTTCCGCCAGCATACAATAGCCGCATTAGCAGTACGCTGCTGTTTGTTACACACAGTAGAGCAATAAAAACACAGCCTTACCGTTTCAATTGCAGGCAAGTCTCTGATTGTTGGAATGGCCCCTTTTCCCAAATGGAGCTCGAGTTCGTACTTCGAATCGGAATTCAGTAATGGTGGCGCTCGACTGAATATGAGGGGGAGAGGAGCAGGGCGGACTTCCTGCAGCATAGGTCTGCGATAATATGTTATATCCTGCGCCGACTTGACGTCAAGTCGGCGCAGGATATAACATACCATCCCCACTGTCAAATATGGTGGTGGCAGCATCATGCTCTGGGGGTGCTTCTCTTCAGCAGGGACAGGGAAGCTGGTCAGAGTTGATAGGAAGATGGATGGAGCCAAATACAGAGCAATCTTGGAAGAAAACCTCTTGGAGTCTGCAAAAGACTTGAGACTGGGGCGGAGGTTCACCTTCCAGCAGAACAACGACCCTAAACATAAAGCCAGGGCAACAATGGAATGGTTTAAAACAAAACATATCCATGTGTTAGAATGGCCCAGTCAAAGTCCAGATCTAAATCGAGAATCTGTGGAAATATCTGAAAACTGCTGTTCACAAACGCTGTCCATCTAATCTGACTGAGCTGGAGCTGTTTTGCAAAGAAGAATGGGCAAGAATTTCAGTCTCTAGATGTGCAAAGCTGGTAGAGACCTACACTAAAAGACTGGAAGCTGTAATTGCGGCAAAAGGTGGTTCTACAAAATATTGACTCAGGGGCTGAATAATTATGCACATCCCATTTTTCAATTATTTATTTGTAAAAAATGTTTGGAATCATGTGTGATTTTCGTTCCACTTCTCACGTGTACACCACTTTGTATTGGTCTTTCACGTGGAATTCCAATAAAATTGATTCATGTTTGTGGCTGTAATGTGACAAAATGTGGAAAAGTTCAAGGGGGCCGAATACTTTTGCAAGCCACTGTATAGTATTAGGCTATTAGGCATGTTTCCACTATCGGAACTTGAGGGTGATGTAACCAGATCTTTTTTAAATGCTGTAATCTGTTGGCCACCTCCTCTCAGCCGTGTCTCCATACACGCCCACAGCAGCAGAAATAACAAGAGATCGACATGAAAGAAGCAGAGATGGTTGCTGTGTTTCTGTTTGCTGAGTTGTTATAAACTGCTTTGCCGCCAACTCTTCTTATTTTTATAAAGCCGGTTGTTTGGCGACATCTGCCCATTTCCCTCTGAATTACAACAAATCAGCGGGATTTAACCACATCTCCTGCTCAGCGACTCGATCGAGTACATACACCATACTGGTACTCTGTTGGTCCCTGAAATGGCCCCGAAAACGGCCCTGTCGACCAGGCCTAACAAAGTGGAGACCCGTGCATTCCAGGAAGGTGTTGTCAAATTACCCTGAAGTTTTGATAGTGGAAACGCACCTATTATCTCTTACACACATGAGCTCCCTTTCTTAAAACCAGTCATCCTCATCGGTCATCCGGAAAACTGCTTCATACTGGTCAGATGTCAGATAACGGGAGCATGGATAATGTTGTGTCCTTATATGTCCTTACATGCTGACATCTGTAATCCCTGCAGTCTAACTAACACATATTTATCAGAAACAGTATGCTTAAACACCATAGCATACCGACCCCCACCGACCGGCACCGTACCACTCAATGGAAACAAGGCTTTAGATTATAAAAAAATATACAAAGCTTTGAACATCTTATGAACCTATGTTCAGTAAAAAATAAAGAGTATGGCACAACTGCAGTCTTATCAAGGCATGACAGCACACCAAATCAAACAGGGCGGACATGGTGAGCATTAGACAGAGAAACGTGTTGATTCCCATAACGTTTTTGACCATGCAAAGTGCCATGGTCAAAAGGGAAACCTATCAAAAACACAACAATGAGCTGATTTCTCCAGAAGTCTAGTCTTAATGAAAATGTGGAAAAAAGAAAGCCATTGTTGAAAGAAAGATGTAATAGGTCAATTTAGCAGTTTACCACAAACCATGTGGGGGACAAGACAAACGGAGGAAGTGGTCAAGTGAGAACAAAACTGGATTGTTTGGGCTTCATGCAAAACGCCATATAACGCCAACACTCCTGCTCACCCTGAACATACCACCCCAATAGTGAAGCATGGTGGTAGCACCATCATGCTGTGGGGATGCTTTCCTGACTTGTTAAGACATGAGACTGAGTTGGAGATTAAACTTCAAGACTTAAAATCAATTATTCAAACCCTTCCAATATACAGCAAAGTCAGTGAGAAAAACAAAAGAAAAAGGAAAGGAGGCCAATTAACTTTTTCTTTTATTATTGACTGTTTCTGTCAGAAGCTTTTTAGGATTATATATTTTAAACTAAAGATTATGATCATGCTAGAATAAGCAATAGTCCATGAAACAACCATGTCAACAACATAGAACACACGTAAAAGCAAAGAAATCCCTCTTTTTAACATACTCTCTGTAGTTTATCCTACCAACACAGCTTGCTCTGGCGCATGCAGCATGAAGTCATTTTGATTCTAAAAATTGTTTCATTTTTCTTCCCAGGGGCTGCTCCCACATTAATCTTTACAGATTGAATATTTTCATGTCAGTCAGTTTGTCAAAAGAGTTAATTGTTTTACAAGACTTGATTCCCAATCCAAACAGTGAATCTGTGAATAAACCGAAGCACCATAAAACAACACATTCTTCTCTTTCCATTAGATGAATTAATGAGCCCCCACCCCCCCACCCCAGCCCTCTTCAGAAGCCACTGTGATCATACGGTGGTGAGTTGGTTTGCCGAGGCAGAACAGCGGTGAACTGAATGGTCTGCATCGAGAGGCTGTGGGTTGGATTTCTTTGAGGTTATGGTCATTCTCCCCTGGGAGAGTGGTTAAGCCGAGGTGTTTACCTTGGAGGAACCCTGCCCCTTGCCTTCAACCGTTCACTCTCCACTTGGTTAACGTATGGTTACCTCTATGCGCTAACTTTTTCTAAAAGAATGACCTATTCATACTTTATTTATGACCTTTTCTTGTTTAGGTGTATATTAAATTGTTTGATATTAATAAAATAACATGCCCTAAAGAGTTTCACTTCAACATTCTCTGTGTGGTGGTCTGCGTGTTGCACATGGGCGCCTTTCCATGTCACAGCAGGTGTGTGTGTGTGTGTGTGTGTGTGTGTGTGTGTGTGTGTGGGTGTGTGTGTACGCCTGTGTGTGAAGGGTACGGGGGGAGGGACAGAGGTGAGGGTTGGAAGGTTGGGGAGGGTGCACAGACTGGATCGAGGCTGAGGTAGCTGCATCTTCACCTAAAGCAGAGTTTGACTTTCACTCAGCTCCTCTCTCACACACAGGCTCACTCACTGCGCTGGACTGAAATGTTTTCTTTCTCGGCTCAGGCCACCAGAGATGATGATGGCGATGATGCTTCAGAATAACTCTTCATAAAGCTTGCTGGAAAACAGGGCAGAGTTGCAGCTCCACAGCTAATGGGGCTGCTGCTACTCTTTCTATCTTTGTCCCTCTTTTAATTTGGACACTGGGGATAAATAAATAGCTCCACACACACTGTTGGGAGGCAAATGAATGGAGGAGACTCGTGGGGAATTTCCCAAGGCTGAAGTTACAACAAGAAATACTAAATGGACCAAAAAACATTTGGCAGAATAATTTCCAACGTTTTCAAGCATATTTCTGCCTGGGATTTAATTTCTTAACCTTTGACCTTTTTTGTGGAATCTAACTGGAAAGGCTGTGTAAGTTCAGTTTTTATTTATTCATTTTTATTAAACATTAGAAGTCATCGACTATAGATAATAGATGACCAGTGAAGCATAAAATCGAATAAAAAAATGTTTTCATGTATTTTTTCAGTTACTCATAACATGATTTTGTTCCAGATTTTCGTGTCAAGTATGTACTCCTTAATGTTGCTTCACCAGTGGAGTCTGGCCGCATTTTTGCTGGGCTTCCCAGTGACTTTCGAAGGGAGACCAGCTGATGCACTCATTAACAGAACGTAAGTTATATTCTACAGCATATGACTGAATATATAAACTTTGGGATTAACATATAAAATCCTTGTACAGTAGCAAAATATTTTAACTTTTTCAAATATTTCCTATTTAGAAACAGAATAATTTTACATGGACAAAATAAAGTAAAGAACACAGTTGGGGGGTATTTATTTTAGGCTGGTCTTAAAGTCAGAGTAGCGACAGGTCTTAGACATGTTTGTGCTGCCACCTACTGTACTGAGTTTTCCTTAATCCTGACTATAAATTTTAGCTGGCTCACATAAACTCAACACTGTGGAGTGAAAAAAAGAACTAACCAAGACCTGAAAACACTAAGACTTGTTCTAAATGTTAAAGATATATAAAATAAATGTTTGAAAAACATAAGAATGTGAAAAAAGGCACAAAAAAGAGCACCTATTGTCAGTAGATTAAGGGTACAAAAACCTAAAATAAAAATCTAAAAATTAAACTTATCCTCAACTATTTCTCTCTATTTTTAATCAACTCTGATCTGTCTATATCGTTTTGCTTCTGTAAGGAGAAGGTCAGTGAGCCACGCCCAGTTATTGCATGACAAGGGCCGCTCCATCCAGGAGTACAGGCGCCGCACGTGGTTACAGGAAATGCTGGAGAGGGTGCACACGGCCGGTGAGCACACGCCACCTGTGCAGAGCAGGACCCAGAGCCAAGTGTTCAGTGGGAGCATTCTACACCAGAAGCCCCAAGGGGCCAGCAAGGATCTCCAAGAGGGGGTAAATGTGGTTAAGGTAGTTCCCCACCTCGCCCAGGAGACCAACAAAGCTGAGGCATACAAGGAACAGGACCTTAAAGTTGCCACCAAGAGGAAAAAAAAGGCCCGGTTAGGCAGACGCAGAGAGAATGAAAAGAAGAGGAGAAGAACCCGCTCTATCATTGGAATGGGGCAATGAACAGGCGAAGGACCCTCCTTATAGACCCCAGGACCTTTTTATAATGGTGCTGCACTAAGACACTGACAGACACGGATACCTGAGAGACTGTTTCTGGTTGTGCTTGTATGATAAAATGTTTTTTTTTTTTGTTTTGTTTTTTTTGCATACTTCCTGGAGTTTCAACATGAATTTTTAGATTCATATTTATTAGGAAGATCTTCCCACCTCTGTAACTTGGATGTCCCTTGGGCGTCCTTTGTATACATTGTAATCTATAACCAAACGTGTACACAGACCGAGCAGACGAGGAAATGCTTATTTTCCTTTTTTATATGAACCACAAAAGGAAAGCTGAGACAGCTGCTATCCTTCGGCTCCGCACATGTCAAGTATTCTTGCCTTGGAACAAGAATTCAGACAAACTGTTCAGTTAATACTGTCATGGTAAAAAGAAAGTACATCCTCTCTCAATTGTATGTCAGAATTTAATGATCTGAGCTTTACCATCTTATAAAAGTATTTACATACAATCTCAGGTGTGTAAATACCCACAATAGATTTCAGTACGTCATTATTTATTAAACAAAGATAAAGCCAGTATGGCTGAAACTCAGTACAGCAAATGATTCAATATTTTTTTTCTGAAACACCATTAACAGGAATAACTTGATATTGATACTCACATCATTGTGGATGACTTTTGTCCCACTTCTTTCTATATAGTATTGTTCCATTGCTCCAACATGATCAAGCACTAGCTTAGAAATATGGCTTCAGAATGGCCTCCACAATACTTTGGCATACAGACTAGTTCCTGGTCAGTTCAAAGGCTTAAAGGTGTTACAAGATCCCCTGGATGCAAAACAAGCCCAAATAATCGGCCCTCCACCATTGTGTTTGACAGTTGGTATGGAGTTATTGTCCTGATGTGTTGTGTTTGGCTCCCACCAAGCATGGTGCTCTACCTTTTAATTGAACAATTCGACTTTGTCCAAGTTTCACAAGAATGCATTATACCAAACCTGACAGTTTTTTTTGACATAAAACAAGCTTGTTCAGTCCCTGTTACCTGTGCAGTCATACAATTTTACGAACAACCTGCGGAGACCTGTAGAATCTGAGATGTAGCTCCGGGGATTTTTAGCAGTAAACTGAACATCGGACATGGTCAGTTTCTTCTGGGAAGATTGTCAACTGTCTTAAATATTTGTCACTAAGAAGTAAAGATCTCAATGTAGACTGAAGGGCGAAAACAGCAGGTTTTTTCTCTTTGACATTATGGTAACGGACACCAGCATGCTCGAGATCATCAAACTGCCGAACCACCTGCTTCTTTAGTAGAGCTTACGCCTGCTGGTGCTTATTTTTCCAAACAAGTTTGATCTGCAGAGGGTTAACTTTCTTTTTACATGACTGTACCTCTGTTCAAATAGTTCAGCCATAATTTATTTAACTTTGATAGTATATATTTATTGTTGTGAATGTATCACCATGCTGCTGATTTAATTCCATTATGCACTTTAGTTACATTCTGTATAAGTTCCTTTGTGGTTGAATTTTAGCGTAGGGACTGTTGTTGATGGTACTGCTTTCCTTCCTCACCTCAGATCCCTCATGGACTCATAACGTATCAGAAGCACCATCAGAGAACGCTTCTGTTGCATTAATTTACAGTTTGTTTATTTTGCTTGGAATAAGCCAAAGTCACAGGCTCAACCCAGCTTCATTGTTCTGGACTTGCACTGAGGGAATGCTGTACATGTTTTCAGTTAATCAAACATTAAAAATGTAGTGGTTAGGTATATTTGGATTCATGGTTCTTTATTGCTGTTTTTACCAGATATGCACACACCCTTCTTAATATTGCCAGATATGTCAAATTCAAGGGATTTCCTGACTCTATAAGACGAGCTGTCTGAAAAATGTGGTCAATCACAATTCATGGCTTAAAAGGAGTCATGTAGGGTCAGGTTTGTTTGGATAGCTACTTTTTCCTTTATAAATGACATCTCCCTTCGAAAATGACATTTTGTAGTAGATTATCTTTGTATGTCATTGAAAGTTCTTTGATCAGACACAAAAAGACAAAAAAACAGAAGAATTTAGGACGGCAACTACTTTTTTAAAATGGCGCTGCAGCTCCCTAGAAAGACTAAATATAAATATCATCATGTTTTTTAGGTATTATTAACTTCTTTTTCAAAAAATATTCTACACATTTTACAAAAGAACATCATGTTATGTAAAACTAATTAAACTGCACACTGACAACATGTCTACTATAGCGTGACAGAGTACAGGTCCTTCTAAAAAATTAGCATATTGTGATAAAGTTCATTCTTTTCCATAATGTAATGATAAAAATTAAACTTTCATATATTTTAGATTCATTGCACACCAACTGAAATATTTCAGGTCTTTTATTGTTTTAAAACTGATGATTTTGGCATACAGCTCATGAAAACCCAAAATTCCTATGTCAAAAAATTAGCATATCATGAAAAGGTTCTCCAAACGACCTTTTAACCTAATCATCTGAATCAACTAATTAACTCTAAACACCTGCAAAAGATTCCTGAGGCTTTTAAAAACTCCCAGCCTGGTTCATTACATTCATCCGACCAATAAAAGAAAAGTGTTTTTAATACAAAAAAAGTCAACCTTCAAATAATTGTGTTCAGTTATGCACTCAATACTTGGTCAGGAATCCTTTTGCAGAAATGACTGCTTCAATGCGGCGTGGCATGGAGGCAATCAGCCTGTGGCACTGCTGAGGTGTTATGGAGGCCCAGGATGCTTCGATAGCGGCCTTAAGCTCATCCAGAGTGTTGGGTCTTACGTCTCTCAACTTCCTCTTCACAAGATCTCACAGATTCTCTATGGGGTTCAGGTCAGGAGAGTTGGCAGGCCAATTGAGCACAGTAATACCATGGTCAGTAAACCATTTACCAGTGGTTTTGGCACTGTGAGCGGGTGCCAGGTCGTGCTGAAAAATGAAATCTTCATCTCCATAAAGCTTTTCAGCAGATGGAAGCATGAAGTGCTCCAAAATCTCCTGATAGCTAGCTGCATTGACCCTGCCCTTGATAAAACACAGTGGACCAACACCAGCAGCTGACATGGCACCCCAGACCATCACTGACTGTGGGTACTTGACACGGGACTTCAGGCATTTTGGCATTTCCTTCTCCCCAGTCTTCCTCCAGACTCTGGCACCTTGATTTCCGAATGACATGCAAAATTTGCTTTCATCCGAAAAAAGTACTTTGGACCACTGAGCAACAGTCCAGTGCTGCTTCTCTGTAGCCCAGGTCAGGCGCTTCTGCCGCTGTTTCTGGTTCAAAAGTGGCTTGACCTGGGGAATGCGGCACCTGTAGCCCATTTCCTGCACACGCCTGTGCACGGTGGCTCTGGATGTTTCTACTCCAGACTCAGTCCCCCAAGGTCTGGAATCGGTCCTTCTCCACAATCTTCCTCAGGGTCCGGTCACCTCTTCTCGTTGTGCAGCGTTTCCTGCCACACTTTTTCCTTCCCACAGACTTCCCACTGAGGTGCCTTGATACAGCACTCTGGGAACAGCCTATTCGTTCAGAAATTTCTTTCTGTGTCTTACCCTCTTGCTTGAGGGTGTCAATGATGGCCTTCTGGGCAGCAGTCAGGTCGGCAGTCTTACCCATGATTGCGGTTTTGAGTAATGAACCAGGCTGGGAGTTTTTAAAAGCCTCAGGAATCTTTTGCAGGTGTTTAGAGTTAATTAGTTGATTCAGATGATTAGGTTAATAGCTCGTTTAGAGAACCTTTTTATGATATCCTAATTTTTTGAGATAGGAATTTTGGGTTTTCATGAGCTGTATGCCAAAATCATCCGTTTTAAAACAATAAAAGACCTGAAATATTTCAGTTGGTGTGCAATGAATCTAAAATATATGAAAGTTTAATTTTTATCATTACATTATGGAAAAGAATTAACTTTTTCACAATATGCAAATTTTTTGAGAAGGACATGTATAGTTAGACTGGGATTCAGCGTAATTTATAGGTTAAAACTTACTTAAAAATAATCACTCAGAGGTTGGTGTGGAAATAACAAGAAGACATCGATGCTTTTGTTGACTTTTTGGCACAGGCAGCACACAACCAAGCTGTTAATGTCCCACTTGAGAACACTGTGGCTTTTTTAACAACCCCCGAAAGAAAGACACATACACTGGTAATGGTGCGGTAACCAGATGCATCAGCGTCAGCTATATCTTGTGCTAACAGCAGCAGTGTACACCACAGGCCATTAGTTGACACAGAGCCATAAATGCTCTGGAAAGCCTGATAAAGCCACTGTTACCAGCCTGCAGATCGCATTGAAGAAATCAATCGGAGCAATGCAGAGAAACATTAATATCTGTATTCTGAAGGAGCTCATAATGCCATAGCATGACAGAAATAAAAAACAAAATTTGCATACACTTGGAATTGGGTTATTTTTAATCAAGGCAAGAGAGATCAGTGCATATATGTAAACGTTTATAGCATTTAAAAAAATACTGTACAGCTAACTGGAGAATAGTCAAAACAACTCTAGGAACATTTGTCACGTATCATGCTAAATAATCAGACTTCTCTATCTTGAAACATCATGACATCAATGCTATTATTACTCTATATATTTGTTTACAGGTACAGACTATTATATCAAAGTGATTAAATTAAGACTTTTCACTCTCAACCTGCCAGGCATATGTAACATGCTACTGCTCTCTCAGTCTCTAGAAAGCGGAGAACGTTTCTCTTTAAATCCAGTCAACTAGAATCAATTAGGTTTAAGTAATGTTTGCCTTTTATGCCCTTGCCTTTAGCTTGGCTGACAGTCTGCCTTGGTTGGAACATTTCAACGGGACAGAAATCAGCAAATCCAAAAACCTATTCCCCAAACATTATGTGGCTTCTTCATTTACAGATGCAATGCAAAAGAGACAGCTGAGGAACAACAATGGTGGGTGTAACTATAATTATTCATCTTTTATTGCACTATTATTGGTTAGTCTGAACTTTAAATAGGCTCGATTTACTGTCATTTATATGTATTTTCTTCTAAACAAAGCAACATGCTATTTGAACATCTTTCAAATAACAGTTTAAAAAAGTAATAATAACACATTTCTTGTTTTTACTATAAACTTTAAAAAAGTAACTTGTGGCAATAAACACATAAATTAATAGTTTTCTTTGCAAAAACATTTACAGTAGTTATACTTGTAATGTAATATTTATCCTGTGCTGTTCAAGTGAAAAACAAAAGAAATGTCAGAGAAAAAATATAAAACATAAAAGGCTGTGATAAACCACATGTTCAAATGTGAGCATCTTTAAACTAAAATAGGATGCGTAACTTAAACTTCAACACTTTTCTGAAACACTTTCAGCATTCCTTCTTCTTGGAAGCCATAGTTTGTGAAGAGGTCTCAAAGAATCTTTTTACAAAAAGGTATCAGTCAGGAGAAGAATGTAAAGAACATTGAATTGCAGCGTTATAGTAGAGTGAAGACATTTACCAATAACTGAAGAATATACAAGAGAGCAGTGACATTATAATCAACAGCTGAATGCAAGACTGAAACTCAAACCCATTCAATAAGTTAGAATATTTTTGAAAAGTTCATTTATTTCAGTGACTCAATTAACTAAGTGTAACAAATTACATAGATTATTACACACAGACCAATAAAACAAACATTTTAATACAGAAATGTAGGCTGTGAAAAGCTTGTTTAATACCCGCTTAAAGGTTATTTTCAAAAGGTACTTTTGATTCTAATTTATTGGACATGAATGGGCTGACAGAATGACAGTGATCTTTCCTTCGAACAAATGCGTTAATTTTATTGCTCAGTTTTACACAATATATGCTGCATAACAGGCGGAAAAGGTTTTGAAATGATTTTGAAATGATGAAATGATTTGCAGATTTGCTATTTTAACAAATAGTCATAGAAAAGCTGACTTTTTAAACTTGAGAAACAAAAAAAAGTAAAAATTTGGAAGTAATACAACAGACTTTTCTTTTTTAGGTGTCCGACTAGTGGTAACATGGCTGTTCCCAACACGTATGGGGTGATCTTTGCTTGTATCTGCGGAGTGATCCTGGGCATTGGTTTCTGTGCCAACCTGCTGGTTTTCTCTTTATTTGCCAAGAAAAACACACTGCGTAAGAATCGCCTGGACATCCTTCTTCTCAGCATGACTCTGGCTGATTTCTTAACTCTCCTTCTCATTCCCTTCACTCTCCACTCCGCTGTAAGTCACTCTTGGCCTCTAGGCGACATCTCTTGCAAGGTTTACCAGTTCCTGCTGGCATTCAGCCTGGCAGCGAGCACGTACTCACTGTGTGCTGTTTCCATGACTCGAGCCATGATCATCACCAACCCATACCAGCCTCCCACCATGGACCTGATCATCCTCATGTTTGTCTTGGTCTGGGCCCTAAGTTTCTTCATCAGCCTGCCTCTGCGAATGTTTGCCACCAAGGAAAGTCTGAACCCAAGCCTGGCAAACTTCAGCTTCTGTCTTCCAACCATTCATGAGCATCACTACCAAGTGGTTTTAAGCCAGTTCGTGCTTTATTACTTTATTCCAATGCTGGTCATCGCCTTCAACTACATTCGCCTGGCACTTTTTCTCCACAAGAGCCCTGTAATGTCGGTGTCCAGTGCCAGGAACACCCGCAGAGCCTCTGTCATGGTGTTTTTGGCAGCTGCTACCTTCTCCGTGTGCTGGCTGCCTGGATATGTGCTGGAGCTGTGCGTGTACCTGGGACTGTACCGCCACGGACAGGCTTGGGATATGTTTTACTTTATTTGCACTATGCTGCAGTACCTGCACCCCAGCATCAACCCGGTGCTCTATGTGCTGCTGTCAAAGCGCTACCGCCACAGGAGGGCAGCCTGGCTCTTCAGCTGCAGCAGAAACAGAGTGCAGCCGCAGGTCACCAGCGTCGCCACAGACAGCTTCTGATTACAGATATGTGTCCTTTAGACTCGATGCTTATACTTTAATATTTCTTTGTATTCATATGTTTTCTGTTTTGTGAATACTCATATACTTTTTAAAAACTGCTATTATCAAAAAATAAACTATGAGAGTTTATTTGCAGACTGGAAAAAAAGTCCTGTAGCAATGATCAACCTGTTAATGTCTGTGATTCAAAATTTTTAAGGGTTAAATGCACTTAGAATGATGAGCTTCGAGTTACATCTGCTTTATATCAGAAGACTAATCATATCTTCGTAAATTTGGTTCCTTTTGCTTTTTATACCATCAATTCCTGCTGCCTCTAGTTTTCCTGACAACCTAACATGTATTATGATGAAACACAAAGTACCTTACATTTTTTTGAGTACCAATTTTCACACAGGTTTTGCCCTGTTCATGAACAATAATCACACACCTTTTTCCACCTTTAGGGAACATATATTGCTGATCACGTTTATCAGCTCCCTTGGTAAAGATGTGTAAAAAGCCATCACAAAAGCTAGTTTTTTATTAGAGTGGCATAACTTTATGCTGTTGTCAATACTTTTAATCTTTAATTGAACTGTTTCTGCATTTGAGTTGCTTTTTAAATAAAATCCAGTTTTATGCTTTGGACTTCTTGTGCTTGAGTTCTTAGGGGTGAACCACACCCTGAAGTAGACATCGATTGGCTGTCAGTAGGACTGCTTATCATGAGCTGACGCTTCCGTTGCAGTGGCGAGGGCAAGATGAGTAAGGATTAGCGATGAGTGGCAGACATTGCCAATTTAGCATCTTTGTCACTATTTTTACCGAGTTTTTTAGACCCCTCAAGGGATTCTTTTAAAAAAAAGTGATGAGTGAAAAATCTAGCGACTTTTTCTGGGGCTATTATAGAGTTTTTGTTTAAGCATGTATCCTTGTTACTCTCACTGAGCAGCGGTGCAGCCGTGGGCTCAGCTCCCATCTCAGAACATTCACAGCAGACAGACAGGCAGTCTGCATGCTGCAGCTCTCCGTCTGTCCCCAGGTTCATCTGGACTCAGAGCAGATGTTTACCACACTGAGTCCAGAATGCTAACGAATCTGCGCATGCTCGAAGCTGAAGTTGCAGGCAGGCAGTGCTGGGACTAGTCTCAAAAACAGAGAAATGTAAATGGCGTGGACTGCATCTGTTCAAGTCTGTTAAAAACAATAAATGACTTCATAAAGCTACTATTTTGTCATATACTGTATTTGTTCCGCCACAATAATGTAATGAATTTAAATGAAAATACCTCAAGATGAAGGCTTTTCTCAGCAATTATTAGGTGTGATAAAAGAGATTAATTAATTTAATTAATTAATTAATTACAGATCATAATTAATTAATCTCCAAGCTTTTTAATCTCTTGACAGCAATAATGGAATAGAATAGAAAAAAATAGAATAATCCTTTATTGTCCAACAAAGGGGAAATTTGGCTTTAACAGCAGCAAAGTATAAAAACAGAATTAAGAATATATGTACATTAAGGACACAATTTCAAAAACCAAAGTACTGTGCAGTTATTAAAAATAAAGTGGCACACTCAGATTACACTGTGCAACCGAGAAGGATAATGAAAAAACAGTTAATATTTACAAAATGTGCATATGTAGTTGTGCAATAAAAAGTAAAAGAGAAAACATAAAAGTTAACAGAATATAAATTGAGAAAAACAGGTGTGCCAATAGCAGCCACAACGATGTTAGTTAAATGAGTCAAACAGTGCAAGTTATATTAGTGATGTAAACATTATTGAGTTTGTTGGGAGCAGTTCTGGTTGTAAAGTCCGCAAGGAGTTGCTGCAGCTGCAGGGAGTAAAGACCTGTGAAAATGCTCCTTCATACACATAAGATGCAGCATTCTGTCCCTGAAGGAGCTCTGCAGCTCAGCAACCTCATCAAACATGGGGTGGGAGAAACTGTCCATCAGTGAAGTTATTTTAGCCAGAGTCCTTCTGTCTCCCACCACCTGCGCTGGATCCTAGAACAGAGCTGGCCTTCTTGATGAGCTTATCTTACCTCTTCCTCTCAGCTGAAGATTAACTGCTGCTCCAACGTACTATGCCATGAAAGGTGGCTGATGCCACCACAGAGTCAAAGAAGGTCTTTAGGAGCGCTCCTTGGACTCCAAAATACCTCAGTCTCCTCAGCAGGTAGCGTCTGCTCTGACCCTTCCTGTAGAGAGCATCAGCGTTGTGGCTCCAGTCCAGTTTGTTTAGTTGAACACCCAGGTACTTATAAAAGTCCACTATCTCAATGTCCACTCCCTGGTTGTTTACCGGTGTCAGTGTGGTGGGGCTGCACCTGCAGAAGTCCACCACCAACTCCTTGATTTTACCCGCATTGATCAGCAGTTGGTTCTTCTGGCACCAGTCCACAAAGTCCTGAGTCAACTGTCTGTTCTCTGAGTCGTCCTCACCTGTAATGAGGCAGACAATGGCAGAGTCATCAGAGAACTTCTGAAGGTGGCAGTGTGGGGAGTTGATGGAGAACTCCGCAGTGTAGAGGGTGAAGTGGAATGAGCCAGCAAAGTTCTCTGTGGAGCCCCCGTACTGCAGACCAGCCTGTCGGAGACACAGCCCTGTGTCCTCAAATACTGTGGGCATCTTGTGACGTAGTCCAGTATCCACTCAGACATGTGGTGGTCCACTCCTGAAAGCTCTAGCTTGAAAAACAGGCAGTCCTCAAAGATGAGGGGGGAGACGATGCCTGTAAATCCTGTTAAAGAACTGGTTCGTTCACCCACCCTAAGTCTCTTGCAGCCTGGGGGGTTGGTTTGTGCCTTTACATTTTCTCCAGGCTTTTCCAAACCCCACTGATGTTGTCCTGCTGTAGCTGGTCCTCCATCTTCTTCCTGTAGATGTTCTTCCCTTGCCTCATTTTCCATTTCAGTCTAATCTGCACAGCTCTCAGCTCCTCCTTGTCTCCAGATTTAAAAGCCCTCTTCTTCTCCTTGAGGAGAACCTTTATTTCCAGGTTGATCCAGGGCTTGTTGTTGGAAAAACACTGTACCTTTATGATGGGTACGATGTTGTCCACACAGAAGTTTATATAGTCCATAATGCAGTTGGTGATGCTGTTGATGTCATCCCCCAAAGGTGCGCAGAGGTCCTCCCACACAGTAGAGCTGAAACAGTCCATCAGAGCCTCTTCATTCTCCTCTGACCATTTCCTCACTGTTTGTGTCACAGCTGGTTCTCTGTGTACAAGAGGTATATACACAGGCTGGAGATGAATCAGGTTGGGATCTGAACCCCCCAGGTAAAGGAGACACTCTGGAAAAGTCGCCAGTCCGTTGCAAGGATATGTTTCTTTCTTTATCCAGTGTTGACTTATCTGATATATCCAATGGAGCTGTTTTTTGGACCCTGTTTTAGTTTGGTTTATTAAGATCCCAATTAGCTCATGCAATAGCAGTAGCTACTCTTCCTGGGGTCTGCTAAATATTAACAAAACATTTTCTTAAAAAAACATGAGCTACTGTACATGTAAAACAGGGAAAATAACCCTTTGCCAATAGGACAACACATAGCCTTTTGCGATTAGATTTTACAATGATTCCTCTTACATTCGTTCTAAATGGTCCAGAGCTCCAGGTTTTTTTTTATTATTCCAGTCTTTGTTCTGTGTCTGGTGAATTTCTGAAATTCCGAATTTGATTTCTGTTTTGATTAGCCATTTATGCTTCAGAACATTGTTTTGTTGAAACACCCAGTTATGAGACATTTTTAGTTTTCTTTCAGAATCCACCAGAATCTACACCAACATAAAGTCCACCAGAAATTTACATAAAATGTTCTGGTATTTTAAAGTGTACATAATGCAATGCACTCTAGCAAATTTTCCAGGACCTTTGCAAGAGAAACAGGCCCAAAGCATTACAGACTCTCCACCATACTTGACAGAAAAGATAAGTTATTTTTCCACACATTAGATGCATGTCCACTACACGGTTTCCGGGAGATTTCTGAGAGGGAAAAGCTGATGGGGTATATCAGCTGGCCCAGCACCCTGACCGTTGTGTCTCCAAAGAAATTTGGCCCTTCAAGGAATTTGCCAAGACGTCAGTATATCACAGCCAATAATTGAGGCATAATTATGACATTCCATTTTATTGGTTTTTGTAATTTGGGGCTTTACTTCCACTGAATAAATTATTGACTTGACTTTTTTTTTTTTTTACAGTGTAATATTACCCTACTGTATAAAAGACCTTTACTGAGATGCCATTTAATGTGTCTGGCTCTCTATATCTGATGTTCACTTTGAAATAATTGGGCTATTTAGACCGTACGTTTTTTTGGTTGTTGTTGTTGTTGCAAATACAGAAACCTAAAAGATTGTTTTAATTAAAGCAGTTAGTTACAGTTATTACATTCAGTACTCAGCAACAGAGGTCTGGGACAGCTTGGGAGCTATATCTGCCTACATGCTATTAAACTGTAATATATACAAGGACAAACTGATAAATTTACCCCCAACAGTTACACCGATCTCTGTTCACAAGCCGCCTATTCTACCGAACAATAAATCACTCAGTGGGGTCTATTCCTCAGTAAAAGACAGCCATTAAATGTGAGCCACAAGATCCTGCAGTGTCCGGCAACGAGAAGAGAAAGGTAAAACCGTAGGCTGAGCTGCAGCCTCTCACCTTCAGCCTGTTTTAATAGAGCCATCAGAAGAGACATTTCAACACCCCAAAGCTTAATCCTACACCAAACAAATTCAGGAGGTTTCTTGTCTCTATTTATATTTTTGAATTTTAAATGCCTCAGTCCTGAAGATGTTGTTTAAACATACATTTAAGTATATTTCTGCAGCTTTCTTTGTATCATATTTTAACATAGCAGCTTTTCTCATCATTAACTCTATTTTGTAATTTGGATGAATTCTCCTTATCAACATGTAAAGTTTTTGTGTTCTTACAGGACACTCTGGTTGAGATGACTGTATTTCTTTCTAGCTTCACCCAGCTGACTTCCTCCACTAACTGATTCTTTTTTTCTCTTGTCTTCAGTGAACATTTTGAGCACCAGACATAACCCATCTATTCCAGCATATTGAATATCCCATAGAATAGAAGAGGTTGGAGCCATTTCCCATTTGAAAATTATATAATCAAAGGTTCTTGTGATTTATTAAAGATGTCTTGATAAATACTCCTTCGTGCTTGTGGGGATTTGTTTTAAAAAATCTATCAACTATGTTGACTCGGACCTTTAAATCAAGCATAAATCACATAAATATTTCCCTAAGCACAGTGTGTACAAAAGAGAATACATAAAAGAAAATTTAGCACAGAAAATAAACTGATATTTGATATTTTCAACACCTAGTTACTAATAGCTTGCAACTAAGAGACAACATGTTCCCATTTTTTGAGCTGAACCAATACAACATACCAAAGACAATGCCGTTTTACAGACAAAAATATATATACATTTCTATTTTAGCTGTTGGCTACAAATTTGACATAAAGTCAAAGCTCAACTGAAGGATGAGCAAGCTGTCAAGTCTTGTGGATTACTTCTATTTTAAAAGACATCACTTTCAGAAACTGTTCATATGCTGTAAATACATTTTCTCCTTTTTGATAAGAGTGATGCTATTTTTTTCTCTACTTCTACAAAATCCTTATTTTTGTAGCACACACCAGCTGTCGTGAAAAAGGCAGTCGAAATCCAAAGTAAAAAATCAGAAAGCCTGGATAACTATTGGTTATCATAAGACCAAAAGAATGATAGCTCCTTCAAAACAAAGTATTATATTTAAAATACTTTATCACATCTTGCACATGTATTCAGAGCCAATACATGTGTTTTCATGTTAAAAACACAAACCTCATCATGTTTTTATGAGATTCTATGACAGACCAGCACAAAGCATTGCAAAGATGTGAAGTGGAATGGAAATGATGCATGGGTCCTTTCACAGTTTTTGCAAACAAGAAAGTAAAAAATGCCATGTCCATTTGTATCCATCTTTACTTTAATAATGCTAAATTAAATCTAATACATCCAAATTCCATCAGAAATTAACTTAATAGTTAACAGAGTTTATCATAATTAATCCACCATGAAGACCAAAAAACTCACAAGGGATAATTACATGAAAACATTTAAAGTGAGGCTATGTTTGAAAAACAATTAACATTTCACCATGTTGAACCCTGGCTCTCCTACTCCAACCTCTATGTGTACGGAGGTGCAGATCGCTATCGAAATCTGTCTTTTGTTCTAACCTGCTGGACCATGGAAGAACCCTCCCTTACATTTTCAAAGTGCTAAGCTGTCCAGCTATCCGCCTCCTGTATGCGCATCCAGGTGAAGCTGTTCCAAGACAGATCTAAAAAATGCTATGTCCATTTGTATCCATCTTTACTTTAATAACGCTAAATGAACCTGTTCCAAGACAGATCTTAAAGAAGACAGGCCCGGTCTTACACCTTTGATTATCAAAGGCTTTCACACCATCACCAAGGTTGGGTGAAATTGGGTGAAATTGGTCCCCAGGCCCTGTCCAGGCTTCTGGTTGTGTTTCCATAGACCTAAAGGTACTTTTCAAAATTTGGCAACCTTTCAAAGTCCGCAGCCATCGCTGCGAATCCCAAAGTGCCTCAGTATGGAAAAACTGTGATGGGTGGTTTTTAAAGAAGACAGGTCACGGCTTTCTTAGACGTTGTTTCGCAGCCTGTGTGGCTTGCAACAGAACCGCGTTTCCAAGAGACTTCGCCGTGTGCTTGGCTTCTCTCCCAAACTTTTGACATGGCTTTCTCCCTTTTTTTTTCTTTTTTTTTCCTGTGCACTGCACTGATCACTCTGGGACTGGCAAGTCATCGCAAAGTAGGGTCAAACCTGTTCATTTTCATTTCTATTCATGTGTCTGGGGAGAGCTATAGGTACAATTTAGAAATCGTTCCTTGTTGGTTGGATGCGACGTTCTGCCGCACACACACACACACAAAAACACACCTACACACACACGCACACACACACACACACACGCACGCACGCATGCACACACACACACACACACACACACACACACACACACCCCTTCTTTTCTGATAAAAATAGTTTTTGAAGCAGTTCTTTGAAGCTAATTGCTTATTCCATTTGCATATTATCCATTTTCTAAGATCGATATTAATTTAGTTTGCATGCTGTAGAAAAGATGGGATTTATTGATCCACGGGATTTATTGAAATGTGTTGGCTGTAAGGTTGATGTGTGTATGCAATTACTGGTCTATGACGTTGGAACTCTCTTTTGTCTGGTTCTATTAATTGCTCCCCCCTAAAGGAGCTGGTCCCCCGAACTGTTACTTAACAGATTAAAACTTAAATTTCATCAATAGTTATACTGCTATTAAATTATTGATCATAATTATTGTTGGTTTTGTAAACCAGACAATAATCACACTTGCTGTGTCACAAAAAACACCATCGTAAACAAGATTCCTTCAAAGAGGAATAAATGGCCAAAACATGTTCCAAACCAACCATATCATTTGAATTCCTTAGAGACCGCATTCTCAACACGCTCCATGAGTTAACCAACGTACACAGCTGACAGAAAATAGTTGCGGCAACACACTGTAAGATCAGATAGCTCCTGCCATGAGCTAATCATTCCATGTGGCGAACAGACAAGTGTTGAAGGAGCACTGGCTGTTTATTTATAGGAGTCTCTAAGGTTCCACCACAGGGCTTGCACTTTAGAGATAGATTCAGTTACAGCTCTGGTGAAAGACAAAAATACTGCATCTATACAGACAGAAACATGCCTTTAAACTATTGACGTGAAGCTATAGGAAGACATTTCTCAGAACATAAAAATATATATAAAAAATATATAAAGTATATATATATATATATATATATATATATATATATATGTCTTGCAAGCCTATGTAAAGTTAGACTAACACACAAAACCACTCTTGACTTACAATGCAACAGTGCCTTAGGAAAGTCGTCATATCCTTTTTTTACCTTTGTCATGTTACAATCACACTGCAAGGATAAGCAGGTATAGATAATGGAAGAAGCAATCTTTTGATTAAAAAAATACTAATCTGAAAGTTTTGATTGTCTTTGTATTCAGCCTCCTTTGTTGTTAAATCTACAAAAATCTGGACTAACAAAACGATTAAACATACAGCTTCATGAAAACAAGGGAACACAGCAAACATGTCAGGGATAAAATGAGAAAGATCAAAGCAGGTTTGGGTTATAACTGTGCACTGTTAGTCAGTCATCTGAAATTGGAAAGACAAAAGCACAACAGCCACCAAAACATTGCTACCCACCTGATCTGGCAGACCAGGGGTCTCATTTATAAACGTTGCGTACGCACAAAACGGGGCCTGAAACTGGCGTATGCCACTTTCAAAGCAAAAGTTGTGATTTATAAAAAAACAGACTTGACGGGAAAACGTGCGCACCTGTACGCCAACTCTGACCCGTGCGTACGGACATTTTGGAGACGGGGGGAATCGACGACGCAGTTGGTGAGGTTGTGAACTGCAGCCAGACTGCATATTACTCCTCTCACACATATCATTTCACCTCACACCAAACATTAATTATGGATTCATGTTATTATAAACATCCAAACCAGCAATGATATCTATATTGTAGCTTTGCAGTGAGCTATAGCTCTTCTACAAACATTTTTCAATATTAAAATAAATACATAAAATGTATCTCAAAACCTTAAACTCAGATAAAAGGGCCGGGACTGTATGCCAATTAATAAATTGAATCATCTGTACCATATATCATTGATTGGCACGTTCATTGTGCCAAGGAAGGAAGCAATCAATAGAAATATTGCTGCCAATATAAATACCCCAACTACTTTCAAGCGTAATATTTGAGATGGATGCACTGGCGTTGCTAGAAGATTTTGCAAATGGAAGGATTAGGAGAGAACGCGTGTTCAGGGATCATGCGGACCTCCCTGCCCATGATGATGACTGGCTAATAAGCAGATTCAGATTCCCTAGAGCTGTGCTCTTGGATCTCTGTGCTGAATTGGGCCCGGTTTTGGAGAGACCGTCCAGGCGGAACCGTGCCATTCCGGTCCAGCTGCAGGTGCTCACCACTCTGGGGTTTCTTGCAACTGGTTGTTACCAGCAGGAATTAGCCGACAGGTATGTGTCTGAGTGACATGATTCTTACTATTCTGTCAAAAGTCCCTTTTTGGAAATAATACCTTCAAATATGTTATATTTATTTACTAGGTCTGGGATATCACAGCCGTCCCTGAGCGCAATAATGCCTGCAGTCTTGGATGGGATCATTAAAATGAGCAGGCGATACATCACGTTTCCATATACTGTGGGGGAGCAGGCTGAAATTAAGATGCAATTTGCAGCAATGTCCGGTTTCCCAAACATAATCGGCGCAATTGACTGCACCCATATTGCTATAAGGGCCCCGTCCAAGGATGAATTTGTTTTCGTCAATCGGAAACATGTACACAGTATTAATGTGCAAATCATATGTGATTCACACATGATGATCACTAATATGGTGGCACGATGGCCTGGGTCAACACACGTCTTCTTATTCTTGACACGCAGCAGTGTAGGGAACAGACTGCAGGCAGGCACTGTGCGTGATGGCTGGCTGCTCGGTAAGTCCTCACCGTCATTAGAAATGCTGGTTGTTGACGCCTGAATTAAACGTGTTATCACTTGCAGGTGATAGTGGCTACCCTATCAGGAGCTGGCTTCTGACCGCGTTCCCAGACCTACAGACAGCAGAGGAAACGCGCTACAACTCCTGTCACAAGCGTGCGCGCTCAGTCGTGGAGCGTGCCATAGGCCTTTTAAAATGTAGGTGGCGGTCATTGGGTGCCTCG
Organism: Valencia hispanica; assembly: GCA_963556495.2. Taxonomy (NCBI): domain Eukaryota; kingdom Metazoa; phylum Chordata; class Actinopteri; order Cyprinodontiformes; family Valenciidae; genus Valencia; species Valencia hispanica. The sequence continues at coordinate 36,803,047 of OY747706.1, forward strand.
GGTGGCAGACTATTATACCACCCTACAAAGGTCTGCAAGATCGTGAGGGCATGTAGAATTCTTCATAACATGGCACTGAGAATCGGAATTCCCCTCCTCCTGGCCTACCCCTTCCCCAGCAGGAGAACCCCGACCCACAGCCGCCTCCTCCTCGACAGGAAGCCTTCATCCAGGGAGCAAGGATCCGCCAGGATGTAATGCGGCGTTTGAGATAACAACGACAAGGTTCATTTATTTAAAAACAATTATTGTATCATTTAAGGTACCAATGGCTGTCACTATATCGCACAGCACACTTTATTTCCTTTAACTCGTTTGTCACAGAATTGATGGCGCTGATGGCGTCTCTCTGTGTCTGCATCACAGCTTCAGTCACAACCCGACCACTGCTGGATGCACCACGGGCACCGGAAGCACTGGTGCTGGGGGCAGCCGGACGCTGGGCAACCTCATCTTCCCCAGCCTCCTCATCCTCGCCACCTACCGACTGTGGAAGAGCTGAAAAGATATTAGTCTGTCTCCTTAAAATATGCTCAAATTTGTTAACGTAGCCACGTAATAAAATATATCCAAAAGGTGCTTTACCGGGTTCATCTGTAGTTTCTGCCAGGTCGGTGTCGCCCTCCTTCTCTGACACAATACCGTACACGCTTGATGTTCCCATGATACTTGCCATCTTCCTGTCCAGTGGTGTCAGCACGGGTGTGCACGTACCCCCTCCAGTAGCAGACCCACTCTGGCGGTGGGAGGCAAGTTTTTTTTTTGCCTCGACTTTGAGGTCCGACCACTTTTTTTTAAATTTCGGGTACCGTCCTGTCAGTTGCACTGACAGTCTGCACTGCAGACGCCACATGCTGCCACTCGCAGTTCTTCCTTTTATTTGTGACACCAAATAAAATGTCTCTTCTAGCCTCCACTTCACCCACTAGCACTTCAAGCTCCATCTCCGTAAAGTTTCTCTTCTTGGTATTTTTTGTTGTTGCCATATTTCCCCTCTTCTTCATATGCATCAATATTCACGTCCTGCTTTGCAATGACCTTTTATAGCTGTATTTGGGCATGTTCAGAGCGGGATATGAGCCAAATTCACGTGCGCAAACTTCCAAGAAGACTGTGATTTATAAAGGGGAAATTGCTTACACCTGTGTGTAGGCATGGTTTTATAAATCAGAAATCTTTTTGGCGTACGCAAACTTTTTGTTTTGGTCGTACGTACACTGTTAGTAGGGATTCTACGCAATGTTTTATAAATGACACCCCTGATCATTCAGAGAAGCACCCGAGAAGCCCATAGTAACTCTGGAGGAGTTGCAGAGATTCACAACTGTTGACAGACAATTATTGGTCATGTACTCCAGAAATCTGACCTTCAAGCAACAGTGGGAAGAAGTAATTCATTGCTGAAAGATAGCCATAAGAGGTCACTTTGCAGACCACTTCTGACCACTTCAAGGCTGGTAAGTGTGGATAGGAACATGACTGGAGCTAAATACAGGACAATCCTGGAAGAAAATCCATTGCAGGCTGCAAAAGACTTGAGACATAGGTAGAGATTCCCCTTCCAGCAGGACAATGACTTTAAGCTTAAAGCCAAAGCTACACTGAAATGGTTTAAGGATAATGATTTGCTAAAATGACCCAGTCAAAGGGACTGAATTCAATTGCATACCAGAGTTTTGGGATTTTTATTTTCAAAATGCTATTAAAAAAATTAAATCCATTTTACCTTTGTATTATTCACTACTTTCTGTATTTCAATCACATACAATGTCAATAAATGGATACTTGTAGTTGTAATGTGACAAAATGTGTAAAAGGTTTAAGAAATATGAACCTGTTGGTTAAGGCACTGTGTTATCTGTGTGCTATCTTCCCAAAACCAGGCAGCAAATGTCTTCAAAAATAAATCCAACAGAAGAAATTCAAAGTTAAAGGCTATGTGCCATAAAAGAAAGGGGAAAAGCCCCTCATTTTAAATGATCTATTTGGATTAAGGCATGTTTTGTTCAACTAAAAAGTCAGGTTAGATGCTTTCCTTGTGTTGTGTTCAGTTACAGGGCAAAACCCTGCAGCTCCCAGGCCCAGCTTGACCTGACACTACAGTCCAGAAGTCTGTGACATTGTAAGGCTTGCTGTAATATGTAGCTACATGACAAGTAAAGTGCAAAAAATGGTAAACGCTGGAGTTAACACTGAGTAAGCTGAACTTCAGAACAAGTGAGGCCTTGTAAGCGCCAGTGTAAATGTGGTACTTCCTTCAAAATAAATAATCAGGAGAAGAAAAATCTGTGCTTGCTTCAAATAGCTCCTGCAATTATTTGTACGGGCAGAAAGTTTTAATTATTTGACGATTAAAAACAGCTTTGGGCTTAGATTTGTTTCCGGACGTCCTTCTGTTCAGCATCCAACCGATTGCTTTTCTTGCCACAATAAATAAACTAGAAATAACTTTGCATGGGGTCAATGTCCAACTGGCCTTGCAAATGAAAACCATGATTTTTTTAGTGCAGCATTCACTGCATTTTGCTGCCCAAATACCAGGAAAGACGTAGCTACTAGTGGAGCTCAATGTGTTTCCTTTTGGATTTCCTAGATTAGAATTTAAAGTGCATGTTTTAGTCTTTAATATTCAGTTTAGTATCTTCATGTTGAACCAAATATACAAAAAATATCATTTGGACATACTTTCAAAGAGAAAAGGTCAAATTCATGAAATTCTAAGCTAAATTCAACTCAATCCAGTAACCACCACTGATATTCAATATGAATTATGATACAATACATTCATATTCACCTAAACTTAAAAATAAAAAAAATAGCCGAGTTGCTTGTGTAGTGTCACTGAATTATTCTAAGCAGCAGTGGAGAGAAACCAGTCCTTTCTAGCAGGTAGAAACTATAAAATAACCCAAAAGAGAAAAACATAGAGCTAATAACATTGTAACGGTGTTGAGAGACTCAGCCAAACAAAAACACAAACACATGGCATCATAACTTTAGCCTTTTAACAATTCTTTTGAATTGTTATTTTTTATAGATTCAAAATTGCATACACCCAAACTAATAGCTCGGTTAAATGTCCCTGAGCAAGTTGCATCTTGCATCCCACGTCTGGGCAGAGATAAATTAGCTTGGAATAAACAATTTAAAGATTTTCTTGTTGTGTGTTTCATTGTGTTTTTGCATTGATCATTCTTAAAGCTGCTCCAAAAGGAGCAGACCTTTGAGCAAGCCAGAGCTGAGGGTACCAGTGACTCAAACTGTTTCCAATATGTGGTTTGAGCATTGATAGTCTGGGAACGTGAACTTGTCTATTTTATGAGTATTTTTCCTTTCCCCCTTTCCCCTTTTCTTACTGAGCTGCATGAAATGATCCGTTATCCCACTGTGACGCCAAGGTAAGTTAAAAGTTAGATGCTATTAATACTAAAAAATAACCCAACACTCTAAAACACAGTTGTTCTATTTGTGCTGCCAGCCATAGCAAACCGGTGGCACTCCTAAAACAATTCATATTGTTATTTAAGGTGTTGAAAGTATATATTGAACTTAAAAGAGACCAAAACTAGCTTCTTTAGATCCATTTAGGCTGCCATCTTGCATGTTTTAAATTTGTCATCTTGGTATCCCAAAATAATAAATTAGATCCTAAATTAGATTTCTAATTACAATTTCTCAAAATAGTTTTATCTTTACTTCTCCATTGCATTGTGAACTGGTTGTTTGAACACATACCGGATCCAAAACTCTTTTATACAAGCCTTGGTCTTTAGGCATACATATTCATTCTGAACTGTGATATAATCATATATCATTCTGTAAGTTATTTGATGTTATTCTTAGATGTTCGGTGTTGCTGTGTGGAAAACCCAGACAACACCTTAGTGCAACCCAATCTAAATTAGTGGAGAACTAATTTGACCTCATTTCAAAATTCTTATTAAATAAACCTGGCTTTTCAACATTCACGGTTCATATTGAACTGTGAATGCTGGTCATTAGTTCCATTTCTCATTTGCATATATGTACATTTGTATATGTCTACTTTGGGTAGTTTATGAACTTCATTATTCTTTCATTTTACTAAGTAGTTTAGTGGAGTGTTACTGCCTTAGTGGGTTTGTGGATGAAAGTATTTTCCAGTTTTTTGTTTATAAAAACTCTTATATTTTGGAGAGAAGGTGTCTGTCATTATTCCATATAAATGTGTAGTAACTTGCTGTTTGAAAAAAATGCTAGTACTGAACTTATTCCTTCATCTATTGTTATGTTATTACCTAAGTCTTATCAGGTAGGTATTCATAAACAACAACTGAGACTGGACTTTTTGGCTATTATCTTCTGACATCAGGTGGTGCCTTGACATGGTAATTTTGATCTAAATTACTAGTTTTGTTAATATAAGCCCTCTGCATTATTTTATAGGTATTCATAGCCAAACAACACCTATTGTTGGACAATATTGTATTAAATGTTTTGAGAAGTACAATTGCAAAATAATTATGTGCTAAATTAGGATGAAGGACAAAACCACTTTGAAATTAATGAACAATAGAAACACAGCGTTACAAGCAGACCAGAAAGGATCTGCCTGCAGAGAGAATGTTGACTCAAAACTTGAGTTGGACTTGAAAAAAGGCTTGAGAACATCTCTGGTTCAGGAGATCTTGTTTTACTTTAAAATGACCTAGATACATTATAAACTGAGCAAAACTATTGTTTCCTTTTTAAAGGAAATATACATAAATCACACTCAGAACATGATCTGATGCTTAAAGAAGTCAACAGGAGCTGAATGAGGTGGCTGCACATGCTAATGTCAGAGGAGTCTTAGAGTAAAGGGATAGCAAAACAAAGTTACCAATAAAAAAATTATTTGCAGAGAGACCTTTGAAGTCGCCCTTGATTAATAGCCCATGTGTGGTAATCCTGTGTAGTGATCTTCGTGTAGTCACCCGCAGCTTGAATGTTGGACAGCCCTGTCTGCTAAAAAAGGAAAAAGTTTGATCAAGGACGGAAGCAGTAGGCGTGGGACCTGCCATGCCGAGATAATTCCAAGGAACCCAGCCCTCTGGATCCGAGATATCCAGTTTCATGTCTTGCTGTATGCCTCATTGCCGATCAGCAAAAACATGAACATCAACTTCAGATGACACCAGGCTAAATTTGGTGGCAATCAAAACCCAGGAACTGGCAAGGAGCTTGGCAGGGGTGTCCACTTTCCTGTGTGGAAGCCCTTGGTTTGAGCACCTTACTGTGATGAATCTATGTGCTGCGCTAAGTTGCAGTATGGGTAATGAGGACAGTATAAACATAGCGTAGGCTCACTGGGACCAAAACTTCCACACTAATAATTAGATGCACCCGCGCGGGCTTCAGATCTTTGCCAGTTGATCAGACTGATAAGTATGGATAACATGTCATTTTCATGGGTTTGCATCATTGTCACCCTATCACTTTCTGACTAAGAACAGCATAACGTCATCAGAACTGCACAACAAGGATTGATCAACAGCATAAATACTTGAACTCTGCAATTAACAGTCTCAAAATTAAACTGTTATCCAGCACACAATTGGAAGTGGAATTTAACATTACTTTTACAGAATGACTAAAGATCTGTTTAATGTTGTATTGAGTCCACAGTCCACATTAAGGGTTGTACCATAGATAATATCAAAACGTGTATTTGTAAACCAAGATCGGAAGGTGGTGGGAGTATGTGTGGGGGCTTGGAGAGATTATTTACAAGCAGTAGCCTGTTCTCAGTCACTCTGTGTCATCAACTGAGCTCATTGGTTTGTTTCATGGCAGCCAGCGGATCGCTGCCCATTCCATTGAGTATTTGCACCATCTTGGTGCCTGAAAGACCTCCTCATTTAGCAGCCTTTGTTCTTCTTCGCCAGTTCTTTTGAACCAATTGCTATTGCCTTGAAGTGTGTTGTCTCGCTGGTTAGATTGATTTGTTCAGAGACACCAGAACTATCTTAAACACTTTACACACAGAAGACATGAAATGGCTGGACTTTCAACCACTTTGACTAGTATATACTGTATCTGGACAAGAAGCACTGGCTAAAAAAGACCAAATTTCTTCATATTATCTCTAGTATATAAGGATAATAACTGGGCAACCCGAAACAAGATATCCATGGACATTCAGTGTTTTCACTTCCCCACCATTGGCAGTTCAGAGTTACATCAGTGGTGCATCAGCTTACAGTACTGATTTCACCCCTGTACTTTCAAACAATATGCCAATGTGGAACAAAGGCACATTAGCCTCAGTTAAAAAATGAAATCTTAGTGAATCCCTGTCAGTGCTAGGTGAGCAATCTTACACAATTTTGTCCCGCTAACTATAATTAAGAGTTTAATTTACAAAGCCTTTCACGTATACAGGCAACCCAAGAGTTCATAAGAGTGTAGTTTTCTCCAGACCAAAAGCTGTAACACCTGCTCCCGGTACTTCAAGAAATAATTTGTTTTGAATTATAATCCCACTCACATGCAATGTCCAGGGATTTTCTTTTATATACTAAGCATTGTAGAATGAAAATGGGGAATTAGTCTTTTTTTTGTTTGCAAGGCTGTGCTAAAGTTAATTATTTTAATAATATTGCTTTTCAACACAGGTCTTTAAACTAATAAATAATTTTTATTTACTTGGTAGCACTAGGTTACTTTTTTCAAACTTTACTTGAACAGTACACTGTAGGTTTGGAAACACTTTCTACCTTAGGCGAATGGGTGGAGCTGGTGGTGGAGTATAAATACCTTGTTGTTCACCTGGGGCCCGTTTCACAAAGCGGGTTTAGTGAAAACTCTGAGTTAGTTAACCCTGAGATGAGGGAAACTCTGAGTTTTCGGTTTCACAAAGCCAGTTCAGCGTAACTCTGAGTCAGTTACCCGGGCATGGCGTGTCCGTTTCTTGATGAGCCTGTTGATGTAGAAGCGCAGATACTCCGCAGAAATCTGCGTCGGGAGAGGATTATCAGACCCCGAGTGGATATTTTATCACTCCATGATGAGTACCACTTTGAACGTTTCCGTTTTTCTAGACCATCAATAGTTTATTTAAACAATATCCTTGGCCCACACATTTCTCACATGACTCATCGTGGAAGAGCCCTCTGCTCCGAACAAATTCTTTGTATTGCGCAACGTTTTTTTGCGAACGGCAGTTTTTTGTACAATATCGGTGATGCGGAGCATGTATCCAGGCAACCGTCTGTCGGGCTGTGAGAAATGTGACCCTTGCACTTAAACAGTTACTGTACACGTTTGTAGTGTTTCCAGGTCACAAAACCACCAGACATCTCAAGGAAGCATGCCACAGAATTGCAGGTATCAGTGTAAGCAATGAATAATGTCAAGCAATTAAAAATGTTGAGACTGGAAGAACTCAATTTGATATATTTAAGGCTTTCCAGGTGTGATTGGCTGCATTGATGGGGCTCACATTCCTATCATATCTCCTTCAATAAATGAAGGAGATTATGTGAATAGGAAATCTGTCCACAGCATTAATGTACAGGTCAGCCTAAATAATAGCTTTCAGCATTCCAAATGAAATGTACACGTCACAATACAGCAACTGCCACTAATTATTGTTCTCCACTGTGAAGATCATAAGTGATGCAGAATACATCATCAGTAATGTGGAAGCAAAGTGGCCTGGGTCTGTACATGACTCTCGAATTTTCTGTGAGTCCACACTGAGTGACAGATTTGCCCGTGGTGAGTTTATATACAGTATAGTTATATAGCCTACTGTGATCAATATGGCATATCCTTCTATTGCAACTGAAACATTACATTTTATCATCATAGGGGAGTTTGATGGATACCTTCTGGGTGACAGGGGGTACCCCTGCCAGCGCCATCTGCTGACCCCTTACCCTGATCTTGAGCCTGGGCCACAGCAACGCTACAACATAGCTCACTGCAGGACGCGAGCCAGGGTGGAAATGACCATTGGGATGCTCAAGGCTCGATTCCAGTGCCTGCGTATGCTCAGGGTCTCCCCAGAAAGGCATGTGACATCATTGTGGCATGTGTAATTCTGCACAATATTGCCATAATCAGAGGGGAACAATGTCCCACCCTTACCCCTGATGATGGAGATGATTATCCCAACCCCGCTGCTGATGCACAAGATGGGAGAGCTGTTCGAGACATTGTCTGCCAGAATCATTTCCAACTGTAACCCCCCCCCCCCCCAGTCAGAGAAGGACAAAAGGCCTCTAATTTTATGAGGTCTTCTTTATTTCCTGCAAGTACACATGTTTACAGTTATTTTGTTGATTGAAAAATAAAAAAATAATCCACCTGTGGGCACATCACCCACCTTTAACTGTTCCAGCAGTTGTATTTCCATTTGTGTCTTCTTCACTTGTAGCTTTATGTGTTCCATTTCCACATTTGTTTTTTCAATTTGTTTTTGGAGATAGACCTTATATAGTTGCTTCACAGGGAGCTATAGGAACACAAATGAAGTTGAATGTCATAGTGCCATGTCTACTTAGTGTCATAGTAAGTTGTGGGTCAACACTGAATATTCCTACTGAGGTAAGCTGTGCTGTGGAAGTTGATGGAACCTCTTCCTCATTGATGGACCCTCTGTTGTTTCCAGCATTGCTCTGTTGGAGAAAAAGAAGCTGCAAGTTGTATTGCAGAACAACACTAACATTGACTGAAACCAAGGTCATTTTACACAAAGGTTTTGACCTCAACAGGCCTCTCTGCATCTTCCCTCCCTGTGGTGGCTGACAAGGTGTCTTCATCATCCTCCTGTAACAATTATTGTGTTATATTCTACCCCTCATCAAAACTCTGGAATAAAATAAATTAAAAAAACATAAATAAAAACTCTGGTAGCTACTTACAACAGCATGGAAGTCTGTTATAGTAGAGGGCTCCACAAGACAGATCACACCATCAACAACTGGTGGAAGAAGATTATTCAGTTGATTATTACCCAGAAGAGTGCCCTACCTATTTTCTTTTCTACCTTCTACATATGCAGAGAACTCAAATTTTGAGACATGCACATATAACAGGAATTAAGGTGTGGCTTTCATATAGACAATATTGAATACTGGCAGTGATGGTATGACTGAAGATGTGGCTTTTTCATTGTTTAGGGATTTTCCCTAATTACTTAAATATAGCTTTCACATGTAGAATGTAATCACTGAATGCAGTTTAATGAAGGCAGGGTAAACATCACCACAATGGGTAATAATTAAATTATACCTTACCTGTTTGAACTGTATTTTTGTATTTCATCTTTAGTTGCTGCCATGTCCTTTTTCGGCCTGCTGGGTTGCACCTATGTGCTCAAAAAAACATGTAAGATATCAATGTTGAATGAGTGGAACATTTAAGACCAAACATGTCTTTTTTCCCCTCCAATTAATACTCACGCATTGACTCGATCAGCAATTTTCTGCCACACAAGCTCTCTCTCTTTTGCCGCTGCCACAGTATTGCTTTTTTTTTAAGGATATGCTCATGTTCAGCATATGCTGTCATTAATATTTCCATCTCCACTGGGGAGAAGTAGGAGGATCTGTCCTTTTTTTCACTGGTTGCCATGGTGAATCATGTTATCTGTGTCCCATTGATGAGGGCTTTTTATATCCTCATGCACGAGTGTAACTCAGAGTTACTTTAACTCAGAGTTGATTGATCTGATTGTTAACACCTGTTCTGAAACCGAAAACTCCGAGTTTTTCAACTCAGAGTTAGCCAACTCAGAATCGAGGTTTTAACTCAGAGTTTGTTCAACCTGCTTTGTGAAACAGGCCCCTGGACAACAGACTCGACTGGAGATGCAACAGTTAAGCTGTCTACAAGAAGTTACTGAGCAGACTGTACTCCTTGAGGATGCTCCGGTCCTTCAGTGTTTACACCAAGATGCAACAACTTTTCTATAAGTCTGTGGTGGAGAGTGTTCTCTTCTGCCACCATCTGTGTCTCAAAAAAGCTCAACAAGCTGATAAAGAAGGCGGGTTCTGTTCTGGGGTCTGCCCTGAAACCTCTGGAGACGATTATGCAAAGGACTCTTCATCAAGTGAAGAACAATATAGGCAACCCTGAACATGATCTTCATAAGAATGTCATACAACAAGAGAGTTTTCAGTCAGAGGCTTCTTCAGATTTGTTGTAAGACAGACAACTACGGTCATTACAATCTACAAAAACTCTAAAGAAACTTGGATGATATTAGTTACAACAAAAATGTATTTCCCTGTAGAATCAAAGTATTATTTAATTAATTAGCTGGTAGGTTCCAGGAAAGTTACCAGCATGCATAAAATGAGAATCTTGTAAGATTTTGCAAAGTACACTGTACCATTCAAAAAAGCACGTAAAACAACGCGGTGAGATTCTGGAAAGTAACTTTGAAATTCATTAATGTAACCTTTAAGTTCCAGGAAAGTAGCCTGGAATTTGGGAAAAGTAATCTGTTAAGTCAGGCAATGTTCTAGAAACCATATTGTCAGTTCTGTAAGTTTTATGAAAGCCTCCTGTAACTTCATGGACAGTTGCATAAAGTAGTCTGTAAGGTTTAGAAAATGAACCTTGTAATTTTCGACATGTTTTTGTTATTTTGTCATAAAGGAGCATGGCGGACCCAAACCCAAACAGCTAATAGATAATTGTTTAATAAGACTTGGTTTACAAAGGGAATGGATAACGAGGAGAACGTAAGACGAAGAATCCAGCAGGGAAGTGGAGAGATAAGAGAGTAAATATACTGGGAAGTGGTGAAAAATGACACAGAAATCAGGGAAGATAATTAGAGACAACCAGATGCAGGTGTGTGAGGGTGAGCCAGCCGGGGAAGATTGGAGACGAGGGACTGAGAACTGGGACAAGAGGTAGAGGGGCAGGAGGAAAACAAACAGAGAGAGCAAAGGAAGGGCATGTAAAACACTAACCAGAAAGAAACGCGATTAAGAACTCAAAAATGCCTAATGATAAATGAACCACAAATGACTAGACCTAAATAAAGAAACAACAAAAGCGCAAGATGAATTCTCAAGAAGGAAAAAAGAACCTAGAGTCCAGACAAAACCCAAAAGCAACTAAGAATTGTGACATATTCATTTATCTTCTAAGATTCTTTTAAGATTTTTTTTGTTGTTGTTCATTTTAAATCATGGTTTTTATTCCTATACTTTTGCTTTTTCTGCACCCTGCTGTAATGCTTTTTATGTTTTATGTACAGCACTTTGAATTGTCTTGTAACATGAATTGTGCTATACAAATAAACTTGCCTTGCCTTATGATCTTTAGTGGTAGGGTTCACCTCTGAATTTTACAGTAAAGCAGTTGGAAAGAAACTAATGAAATGTCACAATCACACTGCAATATTTAGCCCAGTTCTGGTAATTTGTAATACATGCAAAACATTTAAAATGTATCTTATGTTTGTAATTTAAAATGTAGTATGAATTGAAATTCCAACAATTAATTGTTCTCGGAAAGTGATAAAGTATAAAAATCTTCTAAACAAAAGCATAGACATTGTCATCACACACATAAACTGGTGTCTGGCTCTAAAACAATGTGCGTACAATTGCTGACCATCTAAAAACTTTCAATTTGTTACAGAGTATTTTACACTCAAACATGATATGCACCTGTATTCATTTACCACTCATGCGTCCACACAGACACAGACATGCATGCACACAGTTCAAATAGTTGGCCTATGGGTTCAGGAATACATGAAAGCCAAGAAGAGCTGCTGACACAAGTAGCTACTGTGATTACCTCACGTCTGTCATGGCTTTGGAAGGAAACACATCCTGAGTATATTGAGATAAAGGTAAGCTATAAAAGATGAAATATTATGCAAAAAGTATACTATAATGCAAATGAATAATATTATACACGCTTACAAAAGTATTTACACTGTCATTTTTTTTCTTCATTTTTCGTCACTTTACAACCACAAGCTTAATGGTATTTTATTCAGATGTTATATACCAGACTTATACAAAGGTGTGCAAAACTGTGAAGTTGAAGGGTAAGAATATATGGCTTTGAAGTTTTTTGCAATACAAATTTTTACTGTGTTGTGCTTCTCCATTCAGTCCGTCTGAGTCAATAATGTGTAGAACCACTGTTGTTACAGCTGGGGTTCATTTAGGGCATGTCTCTAATAGCTTTGCAGATCTAGAGACTTCCTCATTCTTTGCAAAGAAAAGAGGTTCAATCAGAAGTGATGTGGAAGATCTGTTAACAGCAATGTTTAGCTGCAGCCCCAAATCCTCTGTTAGATTTGGTTCTGCACTTTGACTGGGTCATTGTGGCACATTCATTTGCTTTCATCTAAACCATGGCATGGTAGATCTGTATGTAGGTTTAGGGTTAGGTTGGGGCTAGAAGGTGAACATCTGTCCCAGTTGCATGTATTCTGCAGCCTGTAACAGGTTTTCTCCCCGGATTGTCCTGTATTTGACTCAATCCACATTCTCAATAACTCTGATTAGCTTCCCTGCCTTTGGGGAAGAAAAGCATTCCTACAGCATGATGTTGCCACCCCCCCTTTTTACTGTGTGAATAGTGTGTTCAAGGTGAAGGAAATTGTAGTTTAAAAAAAACCCAAAAAAAAACCCATCATGATTGCACAGGAAAAAAATTGGACAAAATCTGACCACAGTATGTTTCTGCACATGCTGGTGTTTCCTTTATGATTTTTGGCAAACTGCAAATGGGACTTCAAATAGTTTACCTCTTGTCATTCTTCCATAAAGGCCAGAATGATGGTTGTCCTGTAAGCAGATTCTCCTACCTGAGCTGTGGATCTCTGCAGAGCTACCATGCACCTCCTGGCTGCTCCTCTGAAAAGAGTTTTACACCACACCTTTCAGATTTTTATCTGTAGCACATTTTGAATGCTATGCATTATTTTCCCTTTGCGTCACAATTATACACTATTTTGTGTTGGTCAATAAATAAATTCCAAAAAAATACATCAAGGTTTGTTTTTGTAATGTGACAAAGTTATGTAAAGCAAGTTGCTATGAAGAACAAAATGAGAACAAATGGCCTAAAATGCTTTTGATTGTTAGAATGATGAGTAATGATGGCGATATCATAACACCAGTAAACAAATATGTTTCCATTTTATGTTGCAACATCCAGTTTAGTTTATCTTTACCAACAGGAATGACAGGTAAGATGTTCTCTTGCTTTAACTGACTTAACAGTATCTAAACACTGTGGGGGTCTCCTGCCTTCATAGGTTGAGCCATTAATAACGATGGGAGGTTACTCCCTGTCAGCAGTCTTTCATCCTGCCAGCACCACGGCACGCCTCCCAAAGGCTCAATAAGGACATTCAGCCACACAGCTAAGTCCACCCTATATCCCTCTACATAGCTATCCTATACACAAACACGACGGTCGAGCAAACAACACGCTCATGTCAAGCAAACGGGAGCTTATAGTGCTGAAAGTTTCACTGATGAAGGCTTTTTAAAGTGGAAGAATGTCACAGCGATGCATTTTAAATAATTACACTCGTTACATTTGTTCGGACTGAATTTAGATTCACGTGTAGGTACTTGTTTGTTATTGTTCGTTTCCGTGGATACAGTCATGACCTGACATGGCTGCATGACCCAGACAGACATTTGCCGCGTGCTGTATGCTAACACACAAGCAGCAGGTGGCACAGAGTCCTGAAACTTGATATTTCACTTTAAATCCTCCTCTTTGTTCGACAATGGTAGGAAAAAAATCACTCTCCTGTCATGCCGCTGTGACATGTAAATCTCTGTGAACGTAAAGTTCTTTTTTCCCACAGTATGTTTAGAGCTACTCATTAATTCAAATCATCCGTGCGGCGTTAGTCGCACTGATTAACACCCCCTGTGCTATTCTTGGAGTCATTGTTGAGCCTACAACTGTGTTGTCTTATATACAGCATTATGAAATCAGTGCAGTTGAAAACAACTAGTTATATTTAGATCAAAGGGGTTTACAGTCTGTAACTGGGCCACAGTGTCTAAACCTTGAGTCATTCACTCTGTGTGGGAGAAAAATTAAACTGAGAAAGACTTAAATGTACTTTTAATCGAACACTGCTGCTTTTTCAGGAACTTAGCCTGATCTACGATTCCATCTTGAAGTGAAAGTATTTTTTCAAACATATGACGCCACTGCTTTCAAAGTTCTACAACTGGTCCCTTAAAGTGCAGCGAAATTTGAATGTTATTTTGGCTGTGGCTTCATGAAGGCGCTGTCCTCTCCTACTCAGGTGTCAGTAAAGCCAGCACTTTCCATTGGCCGGGTCCGGGATGGCCACTGGTTATACGAGCATTCATGGTATTTAGGCCTATCAACCCCAGAGCACATCTAGCAGGAGCATAGGAGAAAGAAGTCACTGTGGTTACCAAGCTGGATTTGTTTATCAGGTTTATCTGTGCTCAAGAAGTGGGGATGTGACTCAAATTAGATCCAGTCTGAGTCCTGGAGGTTCCCTTTGAGACAAGAATAACCTCTTGATATCATGAATGAAGGACTTGCAGGGAGCAAGACTTTGTTTCTGAAAACAATCTGGGCCTTTTACAGTGCCTTGCAAACGTATTCAAACTCTTTAAACTCTTTAAACTGTTAAACAGTTTTTCACAATCACAAAATTCAATGTATTTTATTTGGATTTTAGGCCAATATAAAGTTGTCTAATTTGATGCCTCTAATTTCAAATCCACTGCAACCAATTGACTACAGATGTAACCTATTGGAAAAAAAGAAGGTGGGTCTGGTTTAGTCACAAACTCTTTTTAGCATTCATGAAAAACGCTCTGTGGCAGAGAAACTAACACTGTACAAAACCATCTCCAAAGTGCAACATGGTATGGCAGCTTTATGCTGTGGGGATGCTTTTTTCAGCAAGGACAGAGAAGTAGGTTAGAGTAGATGGGAAGATGGGTGGAGCTAAAGTCACTCCTTGATGAAAATCTGTTAGAGGCTGCAAAAAACACAAGACTGGGGCTGAGGTTCACCTTTTAATGATTTTAATGATTTTAACAATTTTAGACCAGTATCTAACTTGCCTTTTTTAAGCAAAATTTTTGAAAAAATTGTTTTAATTCAACTTAATGATTTTATTAATGAGCACAATGTCCTGGAGAAATTTCAGTCTGGTTTTAGGGTGAACCACAGCACAGAGACAGCCCTTCTAAAGATTTTAAATGATTTTAGATTAAACTATGATGCACAGAGGGTGACAGTGTTGGTTCTACTTGATCTAAGCGCTGCCTTTGATGCAGTAGACCTCACTATTCTTTTAACCCGTTTAAAACAGATTGGCCTCTCTGGTGCTGTTCATAAATGGTTTACATCCTATCTCACAGACAGGACTTTTATGGTAAGTTTAGATACCTGCTCCTCTAAGGTCCACAAGATTACATGTGGTGTGCCCCAGGGTTCGATTTTAGGCCCAGTGCTTTTTAACCTGTATATGCTCCCTCTTGGCAGCGTCATCAGGAGACATGGAGTCAACTTTCACAGTTATGCTGATGATACACAGTTATACATCTCCATGTCTCCCGATGACACACGGCCAATGGATGCACTTTTTAACTGCATTTTAGACATTAAATCCTGGATGGCAGAAAACTTTCTCCAGCTCAACCAGGACAAAACTGAAGTTTTAGTCATCGGTCCTGAGGCTCAGAGAGAGAAGCCTTTACCAAAACTACAATCACTGTCTTTTAATCCCTCTTTACAAGTGAAGAACCTGGGCGTGATATTTGACTCTGAGCTGACTTTTATTCCTCACATAAAAAATATTACTAAAATGGGTTTTTATCAACTAAAGAACATTGCCAGAGTCCGCCCTATTCTCTCTCGGGCCAACACGGAGACACTGATGCATGCTTTTATCTCCAGTAGAATTGATTACTGTAATGCCCTGCTTTCTGATCTTCCCAAAAACAGTATATCAGGTTTACAACTAATACAAAATTCAGCAGCACGTGTCCTGACGAAGACCAGGAGGCGCGAGCACATTACACTGGTCTTAAAATCATTGCATTGGCTCCCCATACGTTTCAGGATCGACTTTAAGGTTCTTTTAATGGTTTTTAAGTGTCTTAATGGTCTTGGGCCTTCTTATCTCTCTGAACTGCTTCTACCATAAAAACCTTCGCGGTCTTTGCGCTCCTCTGGCAGCCGTCTCCTTGTCACCCCAAAAGTCAGGACACACACGCATGGCGAGGCGTCTTTCCAGTTTTATGGCCCTCACCTCTGGAACAGGCTGCCAGAGGACCTCAGGGCTGCAGAGAACGTTCATGTTTTTAAGAGCAGGCTCAAGACTCACCTTTTTAGCTTAGCTTTTAACTGATTATTATTTATTACTGTTTGTTTAATTGCTCTGCATGTTTTATAGGATTATATTTTTATCAGTTTTACTATTTAATCTTAGCACATTAATTTACTGTTTATTTTTATACTTTAATTTATCTTAATCCCCGTCCCAGTGTTTCCTCTGTGGGAGCCCTCTGCCCCGGGAGCGGTGGTCGGCTGTAGGTGCCTGGCTGCTCTCCAGGTGGAGCTTGGATGGAGGTGGGGGTCTTGGCCTTGCCTCCACTGGGCGCCCGGTGTCGGTGCCTCGGCTGCTGCTGTTGGTCTACCGCTGCCGGGGCAGATGGCTCCGATGGCGTTTCCTTGCATGGTTCATCTACACTCGGCCCAATGTCCTTTTTTACTTTTTCTTTTAACTGTGTGCGTGCATGGGAGATGGGTTGGGGGGAGGGAGGTATAACTGTGACCATGCTTTTAAATATGTGTGGGAGGGAAGGGAAGGTGGTTTTATGTGGGGTCGTTTTAATCTGTAAAGCACTTTGTGATGCAACTTCTTGTATGAAAAGCGCTTTATAAATAAAGTTTGATTGGATTTGATTTGATTTCAGCAGAACAACAATGTAAAGCTTACAGCCAGAGGTACAAATGCATGATTTAGGTCAAAACATGTTCTCGTGTTAGAATGGCCCAGTCAAAGTCTAGTGCCAAATCCCAATGAGAATCTGCGAGACTGCAAAATGAATGTTTACAGATGCACTCCATCCTAAATGACCAGCTTGAGTCATAAGTCATGATGGATTTCATTTCTTTTCGTTATTTTATTTTTAAGCTTGTGTTTGTCACATGATGAAATATGAACAAGTTCAAAGTATATAAATACTTTGGCAAGGCACTGTAAACCACATGACTTGGAAGCAAGACACGGTAAAGAAACTACAAAATGATTGGGAAGTTTAGGTTAGAAATAGTTAGAGTAATTATCTAAAAAATGAAAGAGCATCCCAGTGCATATACTGAAATGAGTATGAGAGGGACAGCAGCAGCAGCAGCAGCAGCAAGTGTCACCCGGTCCTCCAACACGGGGAGGGCTTTGGAGTTTAAAACGGTGTGAATATGATAGCCCATCTGGAGCCTTTGGTCCTGCTTATGCAAGTGGAGAACTCCGTGCACGATTGAAAGTTGTCAGTTCGGAGGCACTAATCTGACAAGAGGTCGGTGTAAATAAACAACAGACAACGACTTTTGGATATCAACACACACAACCGACTGGAGAATTTAAAAAAAGAGGTGACTTTGATTTTATCTTGGAGTGAAGGGCCCGCGTGAGAGATACGTTTTGGAGGACAAAAGGCAGACACCAGGGAGGTGAGTGGTGGATTTACCCTCAAAGGGGGTAAAAAAAACATGACTGTAGTGTCCCAGGACAATAAGGAAGAGGCTGTGACAGTCACCCCTTTGTTACGAGATGCTGCTGACTTGGAACCGGCGGACCAGGAGTGCAGCGAGAGGGTGGTCATCAACATATCCGGCCTGCGCTTCGAAACGCAGCTGAAGACCCTGTCGCGCTTTCCTGGGACGCTCCTGGGGGATCCGCGTAAAAGGACGCGCTTCTTCGACCCGCTGAGGAACGAGTACTTCTTCGACAGGAACAGACCGAGCTTTGACGCCATCCTCTATTATTACCAGTCGGGAGGGAGGCTCAGGAGGCCCGTGGGTGTACCTGTGGACATTTTTCTAGAAGAATTAAAATTTTATGAACTTGGAGGGGAAGTTATAGAACTGTTTAAAGACGACGAGGGTTTGCCGAGAGAGGAGGAGCGGCCGCTGCCGACTAACGAGTTCCAGCGGCAGCTTTGGCTTCTGTTCGAGTACCCAGAGAGCTCAGGACCCGCTCGGACGATCGCCATCGTGTCGGTTATGGTTATTTTGATATCCATTATTATATTCTGTTTGGAGACTTTACCGGAGTTTAGAGAGGTGCCTCCAGAGCCAGAAAAACATGCCAATGGAAGCGCGGACAGCAAAGCGCCCAGTCCCTTCACAGATCCCTTTTTCATGGTGGAGACGCTTTGTATCGTGTGGTTCTCCTTTGAGTTCACCATTAGGTTCCTGTCCTGTCCCAGCAAAGCGGCGTTCTTTAAAAACATCATGAACCTGATAGATGTGGTGGCCATCGCGCCCTACTTCATCACCCTGGGCCTGGATCTGGCAGAGCATGAGGGCAGCAGTCAGCAAGCAGCCTCCCTGGCCATCCTGAGGGTCATCAGGCTGGTGCGCGTCTTCAGGATCTTCAAGCTCTCCAGACACTCCAAGGGTCTGCAGATCCTGGGTCAGACTCTTCACGCCAGCCTCAGGGAGCTGGGGTTGCTCATATTCTTCCTGCTCATTGGAGTCATTTTGTTCTCCAGCTCGGTTTATTTCGCCGAAGTGGAAGATCCCGAGACTGTATTCTCGAGTATACCCGACGCGTTCTGGTGGGCCGTGGTGACGATGACCACGGTGGGCTACGGAGACATGTATCCCTCCACTATCGGGGGGAAGTTCGTTGGATCTCTGTGCGCAATCGCCGGGGTGCTGACCATAGCTCTACCTGTTCCTGTCATCGTGTCGAATTTCAACTATTTCTACCACAGAGAGAACGAAGAGGAGGACAATTTGCAGTACATCCATGTGACCTGTGGGCAGCCGGAGCAACAATCCTCCTGTGGGGAAACGGATTCCACAAAAAGTAACCAGTCCCTCTCCAAAACAGAGTCCTACCAGGGGAGCGACGATCTGGAGATCCTGACTCATGCAAACGCGACTCAGCCAGACACGTACTCTGGAAAGCTGACAGATGTGTAAACAGATGTTTTTTTTTTTTTCTGGTGAGTTATGGTTGCTGGGGTTTATTTCCGTGATACACAGCCGGTCCAAGGTTTTATGAGGACCGAGGCAGAGTTTCATTTGAGGGGCCACTTCTAGTTTAGCCTGTTGCATCAAAAACACCAAAACATATAGACTTTGCCATCTCATTTTGTTTGGGAACATGCTTGCAGGATTTATCTTCATCATCATCATCATTATCATCATCATCATTTTATTTATAAAGCGCTTTCACATCAGCAGCAGCTGAACAAAGTGCTGTAGACCAAGGACAACAAAGCATCAAGCATCATTCTTCACTCAGATATCAACAAAAACACTGCAGCCATGAAACCATAAAGTGTGCAAAGATCCACTTTAGAAAGTGAATAGAGCTGAAATCTAGCCTATATATATTTTTAAATCCTCTACAAAAGTTCAGGATGTTTTAGAATTGTTGCATACATGTCCAAACCTGGAATCTCAATAGCGACTCCCCTTGGGACACCTTGACAGTCCCGGTGTCACACCATTTTCCCTGACCATCAGATTCTGTGACTCTGAGTGGCGATGTTACGTTAATTCCTCTATAAGTCACCAATTGTGACAGTAGATGCTCCTTTCATATTATGTGACCCATCTATTACTCATGAAAGAAAGATTTTGAGAGGGTTGAAACTTTTTTAGGTGACAATGAGTGCATAGCTAAGGTATTAAATTCACCGTTTTTGAGTGTAAAGGTGACAGAAGGACAGAGGCTCAGAGGTCACCAATTCTAACAGCTCACAGGTCCTGTCATATAATTTGACCCTTCCATACCCTTTGCAAAACAATGTTCCCCTCATATCAGGGTTTTTACAAAGTGGCACTACGTTCGTTCATGGAGAATCAGTGAAACAGCACCCTTTAGAGTCATAGAATCTGACGGTCACAGAAAATGGTGTAACACAGAGTAGGACAGTTTTTGCTTTCAGAACTGTCTTATTTTTCATTTAATAGATTCAACAAGATGTTGGAAACATTCTTCTGAGATTTTGGTCCATATTGATATGGAAACATTCTAAAGTTGCCGCAGATTTGCTGGGTGCACATCCATGATGCAAAACTCTCGTTCCATCATACCCCAGATCTGGTGACTGTGGAGGCCATTGGAATACAGTGAAGTAAATATACTGAGCTAGGCTCTGGCTTTTAAATCATGTTAAAGTTGTACTAAGAGTAACAGTATGCCATAAAAATATCACCCACACAATTACACCACCAGCAGGAGGCTGATCCATTGATATAAAACAGGGTGCCCTCTTCTTCTGCTGCTGTAGCACATCTTTTCAAGGTTTGACATGTTGTCGTTCAGAGGTGGTAATCTGCTTACCTTGGTTGATTATTTTAGCTACTGTTGCCTTTTTATCACCTCCAGCCAATCTGTCCATTCTGCCCTGGCCTCTGAAAGCATTCATTGAATTCTTATTTTTGAACCATTCTTTGAAATCCTGAGAAATTGTGGCGTGTGAAAATCCCAGTAGATCAGCAGTTTCTGAGACATTCATATCTATTTGTCTGCCACCAACCTTAACCTTTCTGATGCTTGGCATAAGTCTCGGCAAGTTGATTGGCTGATGTTAGAAAGGACAGGTGTAACCAATACAGAGGCTGGTGGGTGTGTGTGTGTATATATATATATGACTCATATTTATATGTTTATACATTACTAGATGTATAAAAAGCCATCCATCCATCCATCCATCCATCCAAAGAGCATGTATAAATATATAACACAAAGTGTTTGCTTTGAAGCAGATTTGAAATGTTAAACCTTCATGATTTTCAAATACTCTAAGTCTTCTAGCTTTTGGTCTAAATATCAGGTGCTGGTGTGATTTGAGGGTGGTGCCAGGACTGAGTTACAGAGATTTAAAAGGGGGCATTATCAAAAAAATAGGAGAGAATATTGATATTAATAAATAAATATTGGAAGTCACAGAAGGGTGTCCTTCCCTCTCATATTATTCATGCAAGCCTGTCTGGCCAGGAGGGACCAATTAATTTCTAGGTGTGGCCATTCTCCAACCTCACACCTTACATTTTGCATTTAAATCATTGCATTCAGGTTTAATAACACACCCATTCTCGCTCATATAATTTTACCGTTTACCCACAGTTATTGTTAGAACTACATGACATCATGACAGCACATATAAATAAGCGCGCCAGTTTTGGCACATAGCGCGTGTCATGTCTGTGACTTTAAGCTTTTCTGGTGTCAGTTTACGGTGTTAAATATCAGGCGGGCCATTTTAAGGCGTTAGAATGACGTTCAGAACAGTTCAGGGTGGGGTAAGGCTTTAGGGTGGCATTCGTTCCTCGAGACTGCCTCGTGAAATACTGCAGGAAAAGTGTTTAAAAGACACGATTATGAGACACAGGCAATTTGGGGAAGAACAAAGGCAAAAATAAAAAAATGGATAATTACTAAACTAGAATCATAACACTGTCCTAAAACAAAACAAACAATCTTATAAAAGCAACTAAGTAGTCATTATTTATCTTTGTTTACGTAAAAAAATGCATTATTGCATAAAACAGTGTCCCAATAGAGCTGGTATTGTAGAGATGGCTTGCATGGGGCTCAGCTCCCTTGCAGGTTACAGTGTGTAATTTTTCCTTGCGCGTCTTTCAACGTCATCATTCTTCCACATGTGTGGCGAACTTGCAGTGCAGTCTCGCCTTTAGGAGATGACACTTTTAAAGCACGATCATCTCATATATGTTTATATATTTATATATAAATAAATATTTGTTTATTTTATTTAAGCTTTGCAGCCTCAACTATCATGTTTCATTTATTTATTTATTTATTATATAGACATATATGGACAAAAGAACCATTAGTATACAGTGCATTACCCAGTTATTTTAAACGATTAACAATCCAATCAACAACATAGAAGTGACTAATGCTCGCAATCCTGGCTGTCGCTGATTTCTTTCTTTCTTTCTTTCTTTCTTTCTTTCTTTCTTTCTTTCTTTCTTTCTTTCTTTCTTTCTTTCTTTCTTTCTTTCTTTCTTTCTTTCTTTCTTTCTTTCTTTCTTTCTTTCTTTCTTTCTTTTCTTTTCTTTTCGAGATGCAATATGCAGCCATGGTCTGATCAGTGCTGATCGAATAAGTGAGACATTAGCGCCACTTCGTGGAAGATCATTGCCTCTGCAAGCAGCAGAACATTAACCCTTGAACATCTTTGCACTGTTGAAGCTTTGACTGACTGAAGCACATGCATTAAAAACCGTGCTCATTGATCTGGGAATTCTCTCAACATTCTACACAAAGTTAACTCAAATTTTTTTTTTGCCTATTTACAGGAGGCAGAAGACTAGATGAAGCGTTTTGTCCCTTCAGTCACAAGACATAAGTGTGGCATTCTCTTCTCCAAAATCGCATGGATTTTTTATTATTAATATATTTTTGTTACCTACGAAGACTTTAAAGAGGACACTCATGGGGGAAAAAGGACTCTGTCAGTTGTTTTTAACATTATGCACATTATCTGTAAGAAGTAAAAATTTTTTCTGGCTTTTTAAATTAATTTTTATATAAAAATCCTGATATATATATATATATATATATATATATATATATATATATATATATATATATTGTAAATTTGTAATTCATAAATGTCCTTTTCTTATGCTTTTATCTCAACATTGTACTTTGACTTTTTGTAGTTTTTTTGTTTTTGTTTTGCAACAGGCTTTGAACAAAAACTCCTGGAGCTGTATTGTGCCAACATGCATGACATGCATTCACTGTAACTTTTTAAATATAATAAAATACATGTATTTTTCTAATTTAAACAGATCTGAATGTATCTTATGGTTTTAAAAAATAACCGTGAGTAACGTGTCATAACACTGCTAGTTTTATTATTTCTACTAGTACACCAGAGTATGAACAAGGAGCTGATGTACAGATCCATCTAAAAATTAGAATATCCTTAAAAAGTTCATTTTCCTCAGTAATTCAATAGAGAAATTGAAATTCACATAGACTATTTACATAGAATGATATTTTCTGTTTAACTCTGTTCATTCTGGTCATTATGGCTTACAGCTAAAATTTTAAAAAACCAAAGCGAGTTTCTCAGCAAGTTAGAATGTTACATAATACTATTACATTATATAGTAAAATAAATGATTTTTTTAAAATACAGAAATATCAGCCTACTGATATTTATGACCATGGACTGTATAGTTTAGCAACTTGTTTCTTGGTCAGAGCTCCTTTTGCACGTGCGATTGTCTCAATCCAGCGTAGCATGGAGGAGATCAGGTTGTGGCTCTGCTGATGTGTTCAGGAACCCCATGTTGCTGTAATAGAGAACTTCAGCTTGTCTTTATTGTTGGCTCTTTCATTTTCTTCTTGACAATCCTCCACAGATTCTCTATGGGGTTAGGGGCAGGTCACTCTGTAGGTCAGTCAACCCCGGTGTTACCATGGTTATCAAAGCCAGTTTTAGTACTTCTGGCAGTTTGGGCAGGTTGGAGTCCAGCTGGGAAAAAAAAATCTGTATCTCATTAAACCACATTGAGGAAGTCATGAATTGCTCTAAAAGTTCCTGGTAAATGGCTGCGCTCCCTACTGGACCTCAACCAATTTGAATTTTATGCCTCTCAACTTTTCATCCACAATGTGCTATGTTGATTTTCAAAAAAAGAAGCAAAATATACTTTTATCTGAAAAAAGCACTAAGCCTAAGGAGTGTCTTTCTTCAAGGAAAGCAACAGTTGTAGCAAATGTCCTGGATATGCTTCTGTATTGTGGCCCTTGAAGCACTGAGTCCAGCCAATATCCACACCTTGTGAATCTCCTCCAAACTGCTGAATGGGCTTAGCTTCACAATCATCTCAATGCTACTGACATCACTGTTGCTTGTGCACCCTTTTCTACTCCACTTTTTCCTTCCACACAACTTTCCATTAATATGGTTGGATGCAGCACTAGTTATGAAAAAGGCTGTGGAGGGTTATCACACTCTATTGAAAAACTGTCAAGTCAGTAGTCTTCCCGGTGATTGTCTGCACCAAACATTTATGTATTGAAAATAGTTTTATAGTCTCATTTAATAACTTCTGAGAAGCTGAATTGTAGCTATAAATCACAATTCTGTGTGACATATAGGAATATATCACACCGTGTATAGCAAATCTATTTGAGTAATGAAAAGCACTTTTTTTAACTGAATTACTGAAATAAATAAACGTTTTGATAATACTTTAACTTACTGAGATGCATCTGTTTGAGGTTAAGACTTTTAAGATTTAAGCTTTAAATCCTCATGGTGCCAAATGATGGGAAAAAGAAGACATAGGAAGAGTTGGATTTGTTTTGCTTCCAAAAACATCTTTCAATGTCATGTCATAATGATAAGTGGATATTTTTTTTTTTCCAAATGGACCCGAAGTTTGTTTTAAGGTGTCATTTAGAAAGTTTTGAGTCAGGTTTATCTGGGGAATGTTTTTGGTTTTCTCAGTAGGTGCCATAATTTGCGCTATCCGTGGTGCTGATATTGTTTTGTGTCTCCTGCAGAGCGTTTTTTTCATCTCTTCATTAAAAAATGCAACAATATTCTCCCATTAAAAAAATGTATTTTGCTTTAGTCAGTATTAGTACAACAACCAACTAGGTATAAATGTTAAATGCAAGATAAGCACAGCCAAACAGGATGTTTAATTCCCTCAATAGCATTTTCCAAGCAAAAAATTATCCGAGTTGTCATACTTAGAGACTTTGGATGATCTGTGGGTGTTTGTAGTCTGCAGTGTTGGCACACAGGCGCTCCTGTTTTGTGCTGTGTGGAGAACTTCTGGCGGCGTCCTTTAGTGGAGCCGGTCTGCATTGCGTCGAAACCCTCCAACTCCGCCCCCTCCTCCTCCTCCTCCTCCCCCTCCTTCTTTCCCCCTGCTTCCTCTTGTACTTGAATGTTAAATGATCAACCCAAACATGCTTGACATTGCCGAGAAACCGTGCGGACGTCGATGCCGCACTCGTCTTTTTTTCATCTCTATTTTTTAATTCTGTATATAAAAAAAAAATCTTAAATAAATCGTGTTCACCGTCCTGCGCTGGAGCACATCCTGCCCGTCATCTCGTCTTGTGGCAGATTTCTGCTGATGCAGGGATGTCTGGGAATGCCAAGGGCTCGCTTATTGCCTCTTAATGCATCTCTCTCCGAACTGCAGCGCAACATCTCCTCCTGCGGTTTGCTCATATGCTGTTTGCTCTGCTCACCACCGTGCCGCTGCCAAAGCATCTAGGGGATTTGCAGCATAGCAGTTACCTTTTTTTCTCTCTCCCTTTCCACGTCTCGTCTTTAAATTACACATATTTCCTTTTCGATACGTCTTATTTTAGATTACAGCTTAGATGATGCGCACTCCAAGGCTCTAGGCTGGTGCAACTTAAAAGTTTCACACCTTACCAACTGCTGCTGCTCTGCTGGTGGATTATTGTACTCGAAGCTGTTCAGGACCTCTCAAGATCAAATCACGGTAAGCCTTTAAACTGAATACAAAAGTTTATGTAGAGCTTTAGAGCTGTTTCCCCCCTTGCAAGACTAACACACTGCTGCAGTGCTGTTCCCCTTGCTTTATCCATTTGCAAATTGCCACTATAGCTTTGTAGGGTTAAAGGCATGCAGAAACTGTAGAGAAAGCTATGCGTCACATTCCAACTCAGACTGGTGAGTGCGGTGGAGGATAAATCAATGCCATGCTACCTTAACAAGCTAAAACAAACATTCTTGCAG
The DNA here is from genome assembly GCA_963556495.2 of Valencia hispanica. Classification (NCBI taxonomy): domain Eukaryota; kingdom Metazoa; phylum Chordata; class Actinopteri; order Cyprinodontiformes; family Valenciidae; genus Valencia; species Valencia hispanica. The sequence goes on from OY747706.1 coordinate 36,829,026, forward strand.
AGATGTGATGTGACATGAGGAAAATGCTAAGCCCCAACAACAAAGAGTTTTGGCCGGAAAACCTTAGTGAATAGGACAGACCCTCCAAACTTGCAGACAGAGCTAAAATGTTTTCCCTCTATGAACAGGATGACAATTTTTGTTGAATGAGATGTGTTTGCCATCATTACTAACTGGTCTAATTGCAGGCCCAGGGAAGAGGATGACTAAATATATAAATAAATAAACTGCAGAAAGTGCTGAGCCAGCAAATATCTTGGCTGTTTGATTCCATTATCCCCTCCATCCCTCCCTCCTTCTCTCTTTGGTTGACAGAAGCAGCAGCAGCGACTGCTTCACATGCACTGGGGAGCAGCAATGGTCAAGTCAGTGAGAGCCGCAGTGGAGCTGCACTGAGGCAAAGCAGCCAACCGCCGCCCCCCCCCCCCTCCTCGCATCTGGGGACGCCTCCAACGATCTGTGGGGTGTGGGAAGCTGAGGAGTGGAAAAATTTCTCGCAACCGTAAATGCCTGGTCAGTCAGACTAACCGACACCCCTTCACAATTCCTGTTTCTCCTCTTGCTCCACCTCGCCCTCCCCCTCCTTTCCCCCGAAAATGACCGTTGTAGCGGGGGACAACATGGACGACACCTCAGCCGTCCCGGGACACCCTCAGGACACCTACCCTCCGGACCACAACGACCATGAGTGTTGCGAGAGAGTCGTCATCAACATAGCCGGCCTCCGGTTTGAGACACAGTTAAAAACTCTGTCACAGTTCCCAGAGACTTTGCTCGGTAACCCCAAAAAGCGGATGCAGTACTTTGATCCCCTGAGAAATGAGTACTTCTTTGACAGGAACAGGCCCAGCTTCGATGCAATCTTGTACTACTACCAGTCAGGGGGCCGGCTAAGAAGGCCGGTAAACGTTCCCTTGGATATGTTCTCAGAAGAAATAAAATTTTATGAGCTGGGAGTGGATGCGATGGAGAGGTTTCGTGAGGATGAGGGCTTCATCAGAGAGGAAGAGCGCCCGCTTCCTGAGAAGGAGTTTCAACGTCAGATCTGGCTTCTTTTTGAGCACCCAGAAAGCTCAGGCACCGCAAGGGGGATCGCCATTGTGTCTGTGATGGTGATCCTCATTTCCATTGTCATATTTTGTTTGGAGACTTTACCACAGCTAAAAGAAGACCCAAAGGGTCGATTTGTGCCATTCGGGAACACTACAATATACTACAAACCAAATATTCTTACAGATCCTTTCTTTGTCATTGAGACTCTCTGTATAATCTGGTTCTCCTTTGAGCTTATAGTACGCTTCCTGGCATGCCCCAGCAAACCGGCCTTCTTCAAGAACATGATGAACACAATTGACATTGTGGCCATTATTCCTTATTTCATTACACTTGGCACCGAGCTGGCAGAAGATCCAGAAGAGGGGGAAGGGGTTGGCGAGCAAGCAACTTCTCTGGCCATTCTCAGGGTGATCCGTCTGGTCAGGGTGTTTCGGATCTTCAAGCTGTCGAGACACTCTAAGGGACTTCAGATCCTGGGGCAGACCCTTAAGGCTAGCATGCGAGAGCTGGGATTGCTGATCTTCTTTCTGTTCATTGGGGTCATCCTGTTCTCCAGTGCTGTCTACTTTGCTGAAGCCGAGGAGCGGGGTTCTTACTTTACCAGCATCCCGGACGCCTTCTGGTGGGCCGTTGTGTCCATGACAACTGTGGGTTACGGGGACATGGTCCCAGTCACTATTGGGGGCAAGATTGTTGGATCTCTATGCGCGATCGCTGGAGTCTTAACAATTGCCCTCCCAGTGCCTGTCATTGTTTCCAACTTCAACTACTTCTACCACAGAGAGACGGAGGGAGAGGAGCAGGCCCAGCTTCTCAATGTCAGCAACCCCAACATCCCGTCCGAAACCAACTCCAGCCGTCGTAGCTCCTCCACCGTCAGCAAGTCAGAGTACATGGAGATTGACGGAGACATCAACAATAGCATCGACAACTTTAGGGAGGCAAACCTTAGAACTGGAAATTGCACTATTGCCACCCAGAACTGTGTGAACAAAAGCAAGCTGCTCACAGATGTTTAGGCATCAGCTAGGAACTCTCGATCGTTCGGTCACATGGGGAGTAGACCATCTGATATGAATGCTTCATTTAGCTCCCAGAGCGCTCTACTGGCATTAGGCCTACAACTATCCTCAGCCGAAAAAAAGAAACAAAGTTGTTACAGTATATACCAATGTAGATAGAATAATTAATTTTATTGATCCAATAATATAATGTTAAAAAACATTGATTATTACACATATACACAGCTCCTTAGAGGATGCAGAGCACACCCTGTCTTGTCAGATGATGGTGTGACAACTAAAAATCTTATGCATGCACTACAGATAACTGATCAGCAAGCTGCACAATGCACCAGAAATGACTGCAGACATTCAAGCCTCTAAGCCAAGTGGTTTCCGCCAAGAAGGTAGATGACCCCCTCTCCCTAACCCTTTTCCTCTTTCCCCTCTCCCCCTGCAAAGGATCTGTTACTCAGCAAAGCACCTTATAGTAGGAAGACTGCTCTTCTCTCTTGTTTTGGATGTAAACAGATGGTGAACTGCTTGCTTCACGGACATCTGCAATGCTGCTGTTCATGCAGCGGCTGCTGTAATTGTGTTATCACCAAATGATCCAATGCCATGCCCTTTAGATGCATCACAGAACAACTTGTAAAAGAGAGCTTCATGCGAGCATGATCTTAGAGACTTTCCATTTGATACCGGCATGCATGAGGCATATGTCACAAAGTAGGGGAAGGATGTTCTTTTGGATGTCCGCCTCCATTTCTCACCTCTCCCTATGTTGCCATACAGAGTGCACTGGATGAGTTCTTTTTCTTTTGAATTGCTAATCATTTAGAAGTATAGAAACTGAATGTTAAATCTTAAGGGAACAGTACATAAATGAGATCATAGCATGAAAAAGTAACTTGCATTATGGCCTAACCACTACAGTACTTCTGTATCCTGGTATATTTAATGTACAATGTATAAAGCATGATGTATACAGCTTGTTGCAATTCATGCATTCTGCAGTTCCCTGTCATTGGGGAAACTGGGAGAATCAAAAATCTGGGTCTTTCTGAATTGTGATCAGATTGACTGAAATCCAACTTTTAGGCTGCGGAGTTTCTCATTTAAAAGTAGACAAAGAAAGTTACTAAGTAATATTGGAAAATGCATATAATCCTAATAAGCACCAATTACAGTATTAATCAATAGAGCAGTGCTTGGACCTCCTTTGAGAACAAAAAAGTTTATATATTTTCAGTCATACTTTTTTTTTTACCACAAAGTTTAGTAGAAATTAGTCTACAGAAAAGAATCACGTTTCATAGACTTATTCTGAGATTAGTTTCCAGTGCCTTTTATCCCCTCCACCAACAGGATCAGTGAAAGTGCCTCAGTGTGCAAACGATGTTTGGGTAGATCTGGTGTATATCAGTGTTAAACAGTGTTGGGTGTGATGTTAGTGATGCCAGATGAGTAAGGTTCACACAGCAGGTCACTGCGGTACATGCACAACCAAATTTACATGCTGGCATGTGTTTCATGATGCCATTAAGCAGCAATGGATTGTTCTCTGCATGTTTACCATATTCATTCAAAAAAGTTTTCATTCACTCCTGTTTTACTTCTTTGTGCACCGTGCATCCTTTAAGGGTTTCTACCTCAGTGAGGTCATTGCAAACTTGCGGAGCTGAAGGCTTCAATGCAGGGCTTCCGATACTTACCTACACATGCACATACACATACAAATATATATAGATATATAATAGAATATAGAACCTTAAGTGTAAACTGCAGTCATGCAATATTGAATGTGAGAGTCCCAAAGCAAAGCCTTTACACAAGCACTTACATGTAGGGAAAGTAGGGTATTGCAATCCTGCTCCTTTTTCCACTTAAAGCTGCGCACAATCAGCCCATTCATTTGTATGGAGTTTGTAGAGATGACGTGAGTCTCCCTGACTGTTGTAAGTGTAAGTTTCTTTGAAACAGTGCCATGTCAAGTGTTGTCACAGGGAAACAGCTGCATGTGTTTGAATACATTTGTGTAAAAGAAAAGTTGAGAGCTGTCGTATTGCAGCAGTCATGGGGCATTATAATGCACAGCAAAATGCGATCCATCACTTTTACACAACTGCTTCATTCCATCGCTGGGGGGAAAAAAATGCCATTTTTGTTTAGTTCTGTCACAGTGCTAGCTCACAAAAGAACAGCAAGCAGATTGGTACAAAATGTACTTGAAACTCTCCAGCTACTGTACACCAGTCTGCTCTCCGTACTGGGAGGAGTTCATCCATATAATAGTAAGACTCCGTGCTGTACTGTACTGTAATGCTCCTTCTTCTTATTTAACACTCTCCCGACAAAGATCCTTGGGAAAAAAAGCTGCACTGCAGTGCTACTCGAATGTCTTAGCTGTTTCTGCTGGTGCAGTGGCCATCCTTTGTGGTGCTAGTACAAGACTACCACTGTTGTGTTGTTTCCACAACACAATCTAAAGCAGAAAAGCGACCCCTCATTCATTATGGGGAAATGAATTATTCTTTAAATGCCTTTTTTTCAGAAGCAGGAAGGTTGTTTGCTGTAGGAAGCTGTCATTTTGTTTGAAACAGATCTTTGTACTGTACTTTTGAAGAGCATCCTCCTCAGGCAAAGTGAAAAAAAATCGTACTTATTACAAGTTTGAAAAAAAAGGAAGTGAAACAATTTGTCTTTTCTTAGTAGATTAGGATGAAGTATATACCGAATAAAAGAATATACAGGGAAATTATATCAGTCTCAAACGCAGCTGCAAAGAAACTGTTTGCTGTCATCACATTTTTCATGGAAAAAAGCGCAGCGATGACAAAAATATAGATGATCTTTCTAGCAGAGTGGACATATGCAGATGGTGCTATGCATTCAGTTACCCAACGAAAACTGCATCCTTACGAGCAATAGGACAACATATAACCTGTTCATGGAAAAGACTGTACGAATCTGTTACCACAACCAGACTGCCCATGTACCAACCCTCTGATTGTTCAGTCCGGGACTTTTGTCCTCAGATGTAGTAACTGATATTTTATTTAGAGAAACACATATAGGGCTTCATTGAAGCAAAAAGCTGCTAAGTGGCTCAGTCAAACCTACAAGGGAGACTATAATGCACTTAGAGAGAATCGGCCTTCATTTCTTGAGGCTGTTATGGTGTGAAAATAAGAGAAGGTGCCTGAATATGTATTTTTGATGTTATGTTTCATAAAACAAATGTAATCAGAGCAAAATATCGCTGATTTGAACAAACAAACAAACAAACAAAAATAAGGAGATTAAAGCTTTTTTGGTGGTAACAAGTTAGAGAATGGTAACAAACATATGCTAAAATCAATAGGAGAAAGAAGTTAAATCTGTTATTTTCATTTCTTTTGAATGTTTTGTCTATGGTGGCACTGTAACATGACTGATTTAGGACAAACAAGCCTTATAATGGGAAAAAAAGAATGTGTTCCTCCAGCAAGCCATGAAAAATGAAAAACACTGTATGGTGATCACTTCCTGTACATCAGATGATACAGACAGTTATAACAACACAGCTGATTTTGTATTTTTTTTCTTTGTTTCAAAATGAAGAAACAAAACAACCAGAAATCATTTGTGTTATTCGCATTATTTTTCCAAACTCTACTCCTACTGTAATGTATCTCAACAAAAACCTACTTAATGCAAAAAAAAACATAAAAAAAACTGCATGGGCGATGGAAGACTGCATGAGCTTTACCTTTCAAGCTGCGGATTAACTACAACACAGTTGCATCATTTTTGGAAAAGAAACCCTCGCTTTCATCTGCAACCAAGCTCAATCATGAAAGCTGTTGTGGGATTTCTGAAAAGCACCTTAGCGCCAGGACGGAGCTCGGCGCCCAAGTCGTTCTCAACGTCTGATGTGGGATTGTTGTGCAGGTTGGTGCTGAATGTGAGCAAGGACAAGGGCTAGTTTCTTAGACTCTTAACAGCTCTTCAATGTGACACATTGTCCACTGTTATCTCAGCCAGTATTGTTAGTATGTTGTGGGAAACATGTGGAACATTATCCTCTGTTCAGATTTCAGGGCATTCTGGGTTTTATGAAGTATCAATGCTGGACTGCTTTTATTTTGCCTGCTGTATAAACACTGAATTGGATCAATTTGTTGAGATGTTGTGTACCTTGCTCAAGGAGTTCCTGTTTGTTCAAGGAACTGTGATGGCTATGAATTCGTGTTTTCTGTTCCAATCACACATTTACCTGCCATCAAGGAGCGCAGCACTGAAGGACTGTCGAAGCTTTTTTGCTCCTCTTTCCATCCAAACAGCAACCAAACTCTGTGTTATTTAATCCAGCTGTCATTGTCATGTTGTGTTTACCAAGGATTATGCTGGAATGTGTTCAGTTTGTCAGATGATGACAAGGCATGGTCTGTGATCTATGCAAGGGTTTTATGTTTCTAGTTTCTTTTGTTTCTGTTTCTTATATCACCCCTGACTTCATCTTCCATTAACTTAAATAAATTTTTAAGGATCAGCTTGTGTAGACTTTGATCATTTCTGCTCGGGGTTGGTTGGGGTAAATTTACATTCGAACTTGAACTAAAGTCTGTATAAATTCATGAATACAATCCGAGTCAGAAGCCTGCATACACTCATCATTGGCATGAATGTCGTATCAATCCTGGTCGCTTTTAAATCGTTTATTTTCATGGTGGACTAATGCTACAACAAACAAGTTCAACATTGAATTCATTGTTGATTTTCTTTGAACCCTGCAGGCTCAACTATAGAAAGTCCTTTTAAAAAATAGAATACATTCAGGCATTAATGTCTATTGCTTTTTTGTTTTTATCTCTAGAATAGAAAAGAAGTGACATGTAAACACGAAAAGTTAACCTTGTTTTACTCATTAAAGAAAATAAATTAACCAAATTGTGTTTTCACACTAAGGAAAAAAGTTAGTACATCCCTCGTAGCCAGTCTTAGCCCCTTTGATTAAAATAACCAGTCTCTGACATCGGTCTGTGGAAAGTTTGAAATCAAATAACTCAGTCATCATCTTCTTTAAAACTTTTTTTTTGATGAAGGGTTGTTTCTGTCAGCAGCTGTAAATTTCAGTGATGCTTGCATGAGCCACAGTAGAAGGTAGAGTAGTTGTCTTGCAATAGGAGGTTCACAGGTTCAATTCTTGCTTCCTCCTGTCACATACCGATTTGCCAGTGGGCAAGGCACTTAACCCCAGGTTGCCTACCGAGCTCTGTATCGGTGTATGAATGTGTGTGCGAATGGGTAAATGTGGCTCCAGTGTAAAGCGTTTTGAGAGGTCACTATGACTAGAAAAGCTCTATATAAGTTCAGTGCATTTACTATTTGCAGGTGTAGATTTTGGAAAAAGCGCTTCTCTCCTGGTTGGCACCCTCTCACTCTCTGCAAATATGCTGCGGTTGCGTTCCAGTATCTTCCAGTTTGATACAGGCTTGAGCCTTGGCGATTCCAGATTGCTACTGAGCGTCCTGAGCAACTACTTCCATCTAAGGGTAATAGTTTGGGTAAGATCTTTTAAAATATTTTGGTGTTCCAACAGGACAACGATCCTAAGTGCACATCAAAACTTGTCTTGGAATAGATAATGAAGGACAACATCAATATTCTTTTTATTTTGATTGTGTGATAATTTCCCTTTGGATAAAGCACTTCAAACATAATTAAAAACAAACCTTAATAATACCTCAGTGCTGATGATGAATGTATGTTAACTTTCTGACCAGTACTGTGTTGTACACACTTGTCTCTGCGTAATATTATAACAGCAGAAATATGATGCAGTTTTGCAGAACTGGAGGTGTCCCTCTACTGTAGTACTCTCTCCTAGAAGCCATTAGCAATGATTGACGGGACTAATGTAATAGTTTTACTCTAATCGTCCCATCCCAGGAGGGAATCACTTACCTCTGTCACCCTTTGCATGTTGTCTCCCACCTTTCACTACAGAGATGCCGTCTCTGTCTCTGGAACTCTGATGTGCTACACGGTAGCTGGCTAAAGCTAGCCTACACTTCTTCTAATGAGATTGTGTCCAGGATCAAATCACATCTGGAATGATGCTGTAAAACTGAGGTATTTAGGAAAAATAAAACTTACCTTTTCATACTTTAAAAGCTGCAACAGAAAGTATTTTTTTTAAATCTGCTGGTCCATTCCTTTGATCCTTGTTTGTTATTTGTTTAGTTTGGCAAATGTATCTCCAGGAAAGAGGAACTACTGTGATGTTACTAGTATAAACAGGTAATAGTTATATACACACAGAAAAATCAATGGAGGGAAGCCATTACAAAACATGTTGTGTTTAACACTGATGGGTCATGGTGCCCTCCTTTTTTTTGCAGTGAGAGGGTAACGTAAAAACGGTTTTACTCTAAAAGAAAACCCCATTATGAAAGGTTATTTCTTCTCAACATATAGAAGTAAACAGAAAAGCTGCAATTAGAGCTACCCAATATGCCGAATCGCAAGCGACATTGCAATATCCTTTGGTGCAATATCAGAGTTGCATAAGATTGCTCAGAGGCAATATTTGGTATGATATTATATTTTGTGTGCCATGCATGCAAAATCTTATATGGCAATAATATTTATGGCCTTAGACTGAACTTAGACTGGACTGAAGAGTCACAGCTGATACAGTCGGCAGCCTCAACCACTGTTACTCAAGCTTAGTAACGGACATTGTTCAGCTGAGAAAACTGCATGTAGCAGTGTGATATCCAGTAATACAGATCTTTATGCTTAAGTAGGCTGTTGTTGATAAATTGAACTGCAACACCTCCCCCAAAATTTACAGAAAGAAATGTAAGCAATAAGACCTCTATTTGTACAGAGTACCACTTTATGTTTTTGTTGCCATCTAAACATCTTCCATCTGCCAGTCCTTGTCGTGATTATGTTCTGCACAAGCTCTTTTAAACACACAGATGTTATATGTTCAAGTGGCAACTCTCAGCTGTCTTCGCCACTTTAAAAAAAAATTACAAGTTCCAATTATGTTTTTCCATGCCAGTCTCTTTGTGCTGCTGAGTTTCATTTTGGGGGATGATGGCAGGCTACAAAGAAAGAAACTTTCACTCTAACTGTTATGTTACATTAAGTTTGTTCTAACCTCTCTATAGTTTTTTTATTATTTATTCCTTTGATGCTTTAAGTTCCTCTGCAATATGATCAAAGCAGTCCCACAGCATGATACAGTCTTAACCGTGTGTTTTTTTACTCACTTTATTTGATCACTGACAGTGGCTGATTCCTAAACAGCTCTGTGTTGGTATTCTCTGTCAATTCTTAATTTTGTTAAAGTACAAATTTCATATTTGACTTGCACTCATGGGGATGTAAATGCTGCTCCAAATGCCTTCCTATCAACTTAAAGCTCTTGAGATTAAATGGTGGTTATTTACCTAAGCTAAATTATATTTTTAACAACAATAAAACTTTCTAGTAACGGAAAGGTAGCAATTGCAGTTGCTTTAGTTGACAAAATCTAAAAGGTTTATGATTAAAAAATAAATCTAGATAAAAATGAAATGAAAAATCCTCCTTGCCTTCACCAATATGAGAAAACGAAAACAGCAGTAATAAGTAAAATCATCATTTATGTTCATCCTGGGCCCCGTTTTCTCAGGTGAGTCCTATTTATTGCCTATTTGTAAAAGTTAGTTTAATTAAAACCCTGTCATTACCTTTGAGGAAATGGAAACAAGTTATTTGCCTCTGTCCTTCTCAGGTGGTTGTTTCTGTTTGTTTTATAGTGTGTGGTGACCTGAACAGAAGTGAACCTCTTTCCCCTTCCTCTGCATTGCCCTCAGGAAATGCAGCACTCCTCTCTCTGCAGGCAGCAGCAGCAGTAAGGGTGGGGTAGGTTGGCGCTGGGCCCACTCTTCTTGCACCAGCGCTCTCTGTTACTCTGACTCTGTCTATATCTCACTCTCTTCATCATTTTACATCTATTGAGTGATTTCAGCAACTACTTGCCATATTCCAGATTCAGATTTTTAATGATATAACATGGCGAAAAACATGAAATTGTAATATTTTTCTTTTGCATTTGTGAGTTGTTGATTGTTGGAATTGATGAGCTGATTTGTTTTAAAGTATTTCAAAGAGCTGAAGCAGTCACCATGATACTGCAAATTGTTGTTTATATCCGATTGTGTTGCTAATTAATTTAATTATTAAAAAAATGTCATTTTTTTGCAGCAGTTTATGTGTCTGAGCTTTTAAAATTAGCTTATCAGATTCATATTAAGAAAAATTATCACACATTTTTACATTCATTTTCTTCTGGAGCTTCTCCCAACAGTTAATTTGTGAAAAGCAGGGTACACATTCAGGACATGTCCCCAGTCCAACCTAGACTAACAAACGCTCATTCGCTTACTTTAATTTTGTCACAAAAGCACACATAATTGGAGCACCCAGAGAAAAAGACACGGAGAACATTCCAAATCCAAAGGCCAGCTTTTCTGAAGCAATTATGTTCACAACAACAGCCTCGTGCAGTAAGTATGACATTTTTATATCACTGTAAGGTGTCATTAAATTGTCTATAAGTTCCTTTGCAAACCTATTCGTACCCGTTGTACTTCTTTAGATTTGTCCCATCACAACAAAAAACCTCAGGGTACTTTCTTGTTTTGTCACAGACCAACACAATGTAGTAAACAATGGTGAAGTGCAATGAAATTGATGCCTACACAGTCATTTGCTTTGATCTGAATCATTTTAATGTATCACTGACCATATGTTTCGCCCCAGTTTCAGGTCTTTTGCTGGCTCTAACAAGTTGTCTTCCATCTTCCCAACAACTCAGTCTACAACAAGGATCCCCACAGCATGATGCTGCCATCACTATGTTTTACCTCAGGTCAGGGATGTTGTCTTCAGGGTGTTATGTAGTGTAGGTTTTCCACTCCACATTGGGTTCTGCATGTAGACCAAATGGTTGAATTTGCGTCTCATTTAGGCTATGTGCACACGTAGCCGTTTTTTTTTTTTAAACGAATATTTTCACCACCTCGTTTAAAAAAAAATCTCCGTCCACACCTAACAGCATGCGTGTGTTGTTATGCATATTCATAGACATGCCAAACCTATAGGGGGCAGTAGTTCCCCCAAATCCTATCCACTCAAGAGTAACTTTCAATGTTCTAACTTCTACATAGAGCAGTAATTGAGCTTGTAAAAACAAGCAAGCAAAAAGCGCTTGGACAATCAATGATGCCAACACAGCTCTGAGGGCATAAATGCTGTTTCTGAGTGTAAACACAGGTCCCACAAGTGACGCTGGAGCATTTTTGTCGTGGAAAGTGAGGTTGCGGAGCAGAAAACTATTTCTGTCCACACGCAAACACTTAAAACGGAGAAAACACAAATCTCCGCTTTGGCCGAAGTTTTTAGAAATAATCGTTTTCTGTGATAAAAACGGGGTTTTCGTGTAAATGAAAGGCCAAACCGCAGGAAAATAGCTGTGTTTTTCCTTCGTGTAAACGGGGCCTTAATACAGGTCCTTCTCAAAAAATTAGCATATTTTGATAAAGTTCATTCTTTTCCATAATGTAATGATAAAAAATTAACTTTCATATATTTTAGATTCATTGCACACCAACTGAAATATTTCAAGTCTTTTATTGTTTTAAAACTGATGATTTTGGCAGACAGCTCATGAAAACCCAAAATTCCTATCTCAAAAAATTAGCATATCATGTAAAGGTTTTCTAAACGAGCTATTGACCTAATCCTCTGAATCAACTAATTAACTCTAAACACCTGCAAAAGATTCCTGAGGCTTTTAAAAAACCCCAGCCTGGTTCATTACTCAAAACCGCAATCATGGGTAAGACTGCCGACCTGACTGCTGCCCAGAAGGCCATCATTGACACCCTCAAGCAAGAGGGTAAGACACAGAAAGAAATTTCTGAACGAATAGGCTGTTCCCAGAGTGCTGTATCAAGGCACCTCAGTGGGAAGTCTGTGGGAAGGAAAAAGTGTGGCAGAAAACGCTGCACAACGAGAAGAGGTGACCGGACCCTGAGGAAGATTGTGGAGAAGGACCGATTCCAGACCTTGGGGGACTGAGTCTGGAGTAGAAACATCCAGAGCCACCGTGCACAGGCGTGTGCAGGAAATGGGCTACAGGTGCCGCATTCCCCAGGTCAAGCCACTTTTGAACCAGAAACAGCGGCAGAAGCGCCTGACCTGGGCTACAGAGAAGCAGCACTGGACTGTTGCTCAGTGGTCCAAAGTACTTTTTTCGGATGAAAGCAAATTTTGCATGTCATTCGGAAATCAAGGTGCCAGAGTCTGGAGGAAGACTGGGGAGAAGGAAATGCCAAAATGCCTGAAGTCCCGTGTCAAGTACCCACAGTCAGTGATGGTCTGGGGTGCCATGTCAGCTGCTGGTGTTGGTCCACTGTGTTTTATCAAGGGCAGGGTCAATGCAGCTAGCTATCAGGAGATTCTGGAGCACTTCATGCTTCCATCTGCTGAAAAGCTTTATGGAGATGAAGATTTCATTTTTCAGCACGACCTGGCACCTGCTCACAGTGCCAAAACCACTGGTAAATGGTTTACTGACCATGGTATTACTGTGCTTAATTGGCCTGCCAACTCTCCTGACCTGAACCCCATAGAGAATCTCTGGGATATTGTGAAGAGGAAGTTGACCCAAGACCCAACACTCTGGATGAGCTTAAGGCCGCTATCGAAGCATCCTGGGCCTCCATAACACCTCAGCAGTGCCACAGGCTGATTGCCTCCATGCCACGCCGCATTGAAGCAGTCGTTTCTGCAAAAGGATTCCCGACCAAGTATTGAGTGCATAACTGAACATAATTATTTGAAGGTTGACTTTTTTTGTATTAAAAACACTTTCTTTTATTGGTCGGATGAAATATGCTAATTTTTTGAGATAGGAATTTTGGGTTTTCATGAGCTCTATGCCAAAATCAGTTTTAAAACAATAAAAGACCTGAAATATTTCAGTTGGTGTGCAATGAATCTAAAATATATGAAAGTTTAATTTTTATCATTACACTATGGAAAAGAATGAACTTTATCACAGTATGCTAGTTTTTTTATTTTTTTATTATACTTACTAATTAGGTGGTTTTTGAAATGATTAGTTGAACTGGGGTTTATTGAGGGCTATCAGAGTAGAAGGGGTGAATTCATATTTGTGTTTGTAAAAAAAAAAAAAAATATATATATATATATATATATATATATATATATATATATATATATATATATATATATATATTATTTTTTTTTTAAACACAAATACATTTTCTTCTTACTTATTTGCACTACCTTGTGTTGGTTTGTGTCACATAAAATCCCATTGAAGTGAATTGAAGTTTGTTGTTGCAATGTTAAAAAATGTAACAGAATGTAAGTGGTGTGAATACTTTTGTAAGGCCCTATGAGCTGTCCACTCTGATATTAGAGAAACTGTGAAAGCTGTGTCAGACTGAGCACAGGTTGTTCTTTAGGAAATAACAACCATCTCACCAGTCTGGCTGGAGACTGCAGTAATGGAAATAATAAAAATAAATAATAATACAGATAAGACTGATCCTGTATGAACATGGGTCTGTGCAGCTTACGTCAGAGAGTCACCTGCAACGCTGGATAGCAAAATGTTCTTTGTGGTCATCGTTTTTTTCTGTCAACCGCAGGAAAGTTTATTCCTCCATGCTGTTTTGAAAACTGCCTTTGACCGAGGCACTTATTGTTCTCTGAGAATGTTTTTCCTAAATGGCAGATGTTTTTTTTTCTTTTTTTTTTCTTGAGGAGTATATGCATGCATATGCATATACATCTGAACCCCCCCCTCCCCTCCCCCCCCAAAAGAAAATAGTGTTTAGTAAACTCAGGTCTCATTTACACTAAATTACCTTATATGCATTTGTCTGAATTGTGTCCAATCCAGGATGATAAAACCTGGATTCACAACTTTGAATTTATTGAGGACTTTAATTTATAAAAAATAAAGATTTTATATATCTATACTCAAATGTTTACACTTCTTCCCAACAATATTTGGATTAAGGCCTTTTAATAAGTTGCAGAGTAAGCGCACACTTCTTTCTAGATATAAACAAGCCTAAGGTTCAAGTAAATTGGTTGATTTCCCAGCATGGAGCCAGATTTTAATCATAGTCTACACATTTTTAATAACGCTGATTTTAAAGGCCTAATTTTAAAAGCTTAATGTTATCTTTCTTCATTTATTCCCAAACCAGTTTGTGTGTTTATGGGATAATTGTCTGGTTTGATCACCCAGTTCTGTCCAAGTTTCAGTTATCTGACCCAAGAACTACCATAAACTGGAAGGTGGGGAAACTTAAGTGTTTCTTTCCATAGTTAGGGAACCTTTACTTCACCATGGGCTGTTAGAGCTCTGATGAAGAAAAACTAATACATTCATGCTCAAATAAAATGTGCAGCTGTACAAGCTAAATACATTCTCCAAAAAATATTTGTGATCAGACAAGAGAAATATGTTCCATAATGTTTTTGACAATGACAAAGAATGTTTGGAGGAGGAGGTTAATCTCAAACCTGAGAACGCTGCATCACTCTGTGGGGCTGTTTGACTGTCAAGTTCACAAGGAATGCTACCTTCAGATACTTAAATATCAATTCGAATCAACGGTTAGCTGGTTGAAACTTGGACACAGGTGGGTGTTTCAGGAGGACACCGATCCCACACTCATCAGATAGACTTTGGACTGAATAAAGCAGGCTCCCACCCCAGCCATAATGAATATTTGTGGACTTTGTGGAAAGTTCTGATCTGTGTCAGGATTCCAAACAGTTCAAATGAACTCTGTCACAAAGAATGGTTAAATACTGTGAAATGTGTACATTTGGTCCTGCAGGTTTAACTTTAGCCCTGTATATATAAAAGAAAAACCACAATAAAATAAATGTTGTTCACCCAAATCTAGTTTTTAAAATCTCTCCTTTCAGCCTGATCTTGATATGACTGGAACCATATTTGGTTGTCCTCTAGAAGTTCTGGCAGTACTGATAAGTCATGAAAAACAACAGAACCATGTATATGTATTAATACTACTGAAAACTTCCGTCCGACATGGCTGTATCATGGGCCCTTAAAGGAGGTAGAGCTCTTCAAAGAACCTCGACAGTAGTTTTTGATACTAACCTAAATACAAAATGTTTGTATTTAGCTTTTTATGAAAATTTACTCACACCATATTTTTTTATGTTTTTATCTTTGAGATACAGGTGAGCATGAGTTTTATCACATAGCCTGGTTAAAATGTTGGTTTTAAAGGCTCTGATCTGCATTCACAGCCTATCCGGAGCAGCACAATAACTAACTTCTTAATAATATTGTGACTCATTCATTTGTTTTTGGGCTACATGCAGTGGAAGAAGCTTAGTTAACATTGTGTGAAATAAATATTTCTCTCCATTTAAAAGAATTGTTCTTCTATTAGAAATGCATGGAATGCAGCCAGTTTTATTCTGCAGCATCTTTACCTCACACAATTCTAAATACATGTTTAAAGTTAGAGCTAAATGATTTAGTCCTTATACGTTGCCAATGTGTTTTCTGTAAAGTTACCTGTCAGCTAGGTGTGTTTAAGGAATGAAAGCGTACAGTGAAAATTTTCCATGCCTGCATGTGCGGACCACCTCCCTGACTCACTGTCCATTTTCATTTGCTTTCACCTTTACACACTCCCAGACAACACACATAAAGAATGGTCAGTTTGCCTGAGTCAGGCTTCTTGATAGTCCCTAGATCGATTTCTCTGAAGACAGATGCTCATCCCATATCCTTTATACAAAAGTGCCACGCCATTCCTGTTGATGTCATCCAAAATGTCTCTCAGATGGCTTTTTTTTTACTGTGATCCAATCAGCTGTGCATGCACAGTATCGTATGATTATTCTATATCAAATCACAATTGTCCTCTGGTGTTGACTTTATAGCTCTGTAAAGCCAAATTACAGAATTGCCGGTGCACATTAGTTCCAATCTTTAACAGCCAAAAACAGCTTCTAAATGTGAACAATGTCTAAAATAACTTTGACAACACTATTGGATCTCCCATGTTTCATTCTAAATCTCATGGGGTCTAAAAACTACCCTACCCTGTTGTCCGAAGCCCTCCTCCTTTCTGCACCCCTGGTCCCTAAGGCCCGTTCCCAGCCCCACTTCCTCTTTGCATTACCTCCATCAGGCCAGGCTGCTGACACACTTGTTTAATAATTAAGGGCAGGTCCATAATTTCCTCGTCCTTGTGGAAGTCCACAAATGGTCTCTGTGAAACTTCGGACAGTTAGTTGTACCTCTTGAGACTACTGACAGCCCTCCATCTCTAGAGTAAATCAGAAAATAAATAAGAAACCCAGTGAAGATGACAGCAGCCAGGACATAAAGTTTCCATTGTATTACCAAAACCGATGGGACTCATAGCCTGGGAACTATGAATGTCTGGATGGACATAGACAGAAAAAACATGTCAAAACTAGAAAAGCTCTCAGAGAGCACAGACCTCTGCCAGGACCACTCACAGATACGTTCATACATACCCCAAAAGACCTCTAGCTGCAGGGAAATGCACATCCCACTTGTTAAATAATAATAAAAACAATCTTTAGCTCTTTGTATTATTTTCCATTTATCTCTCCATTATGTGATACTTTCTGCTGATTTACCACATAAAGCTCCAATGAATTACATTTAAATTTGTGGCTGTAACATAATATAAAATAAGTTCAAGAGATGTTAATTCTTCTACAAAATACCGTGAGAATAAATCAGCCCATACCTAAAATGTTCAACATGTTCTTTATATCTATCTAGTTATTTTATCAAACACCTCATCCTGAAAACGTCCTTGTAGATTGGGACAATGTGAATCTCATCTTACATCGCTCACGGTGCAGAGTCAGCAAGCTTGTCTGGGTGAGAAACTGTAAAAGTTAACATCAACAAATCTGCCGCTGTGACCTTCCTGCTTGAGTTACATCACCACATCGAGAGCCTGGCGAACACAAAACCACAAAAGGATATTACAATGAGGCACAAAGGCCCTGCTGAGATATAGACAACCTGAGCACGGTTTCCGCATGCTGACTGGAGTTGTGTGAGGCCCTAACAAAGGTCGCTGGCTTTATTGCTGCAAGTGTATTTGACCGAACAAATATGCTGCCCTGAATCTGCTGCCAGCAAAAGTACGTTTAAGGGTGTCGAAAGATCTCTTCTCCAATAGCTTGACATAGGGATGATCTAAACATATTTTAACAATCCTAATTAAGTACATTTACATGAAGATGTGAACATTTTCTATAGTGGCTGCTTGCCTTTCAGCTTGAATGTTAAGGAAAGTGTAAGAATAGAGTTTTAAAGAGACAATCTCAAAAACTAGGTGCTCCTGATTTAGCACTATTGTGCGTCAAATCCCATATTAGCAAATGTTGCTTAAAGAAAGCAAGTCCCAAAGCCTATTACAGTATTATCCTTTAATATAACACAGGCAGTGTTAAAGATTGATCAGTGGAAGAAGAGTGATTGATGGTAGCTTTTAACTGCCAACGTTAATACTGCATCCTCAGGTCCACCAATTATAAACAGCAGAAGCAAGAGAAAAACAAAAAACAAACATAAAGACACATCCTAACAAACCCTAAGAAATGTGAATCTATGGCTCATGAGACTTTGGAGTTACTATGGTTTCTTTCACTTTCAGTGGTAGCTAACAGTGCTGAAGTAATAACACTAAGAAAAGGTGGACATTTATTTTCCAGTGTGTTATTTCTTTATTTCATACTTTTTTATTTCAGTGATATAAGATATGAGAAATCGACTGGTGATAGCAAATGGATAGATGGATAGATCACAATTGGTCGATTTTATGCCTAACAGGCCCTGATTGGATATTTTGTCCGTTTTTTTCCAGTCAGTGAGATAGCCGTACCAACACTTGTTGTTACTGATGGAAGAAAATAATTTCACGGCGTAACAGAAGTGAAGTCAGAAGAAGAACAAAAGCTATTAGACTTCAATACATAACAGAAAGCTAAATGTAGCATTTTTGCATGGTGCTCTATTTTTGCCTTTTGAGGGGTCCAGTTGTACATGTGATAGAACATGCTGGATTTGGAAATGTTTGTCACCTTTTGGAAATCTCAAAGTTGAAGGGGATCATTGGTATATTTTGTGTTTCCCTTACATGCTTGTTAAAATATAAATATGTGCTTGGATGTACAGCATCTGATTTAGCTGAATAACTGAAAAAACAACTCAAAGTGTAAATTTTCTTATCAGTTGAATAAGATTCTGTGTTAGCTGATATTAACAGTCTAGAATTTCACAAGTGATAATTGTTATGCTTGGCACTGTTTCCTTCATCTAATCAACATCTAAGTTCCTTTGTGGAGTTACTTGGATTAAGCCTGCTGACTGTATCAATCCACCAAGTAAGCTACGACTCATCGGTCTGCTCTACCTCCGCTAAGAATCCAGTCAACTTATACATTTCCTGTTAGACTTTAAGTTGTTCAACAACATCCAAGATGTTGCCTTCAACTTTTTTTTTTTTTAGAAATAGTTGTTTTAAAGTTGAAAGTCAGCTAAGAAGGAGGGAGTACATCTGACTAGATTGTTTGCCTTCCACTAGTAGTCCAAGGATTTATTTATTTTTCGACAGCCTTGCAGTGATATCACATCTTTCGGCTACCTGTAATAAAACTATTACCGTTGATAATTTTACAGAACCTCACTTGAAAAAATCCGAACCGACCCTTTGAGGTCAAACATTAAACCTATTCATCGCTAAAATACAGACAGCTTAGAATGTCATTGAGTGGACTCCTGTTTAACTGCAGAGCTGTGTAACAGCGACTGCTCTCTCTAACACACAGGGCCTCTAGTCACCCATAAGCCTAGTTTATACTTCTCAGTCTGAGGAAGTGCGGAGACACGCAGCACCATTATCAGTTGACGCAAGAGCTGTCCGTCACTTACGCAAGGATGCACGAAGTAGAGCCCAATTTTGTAACTATCCGTCAAACGCAATGGAGAGCGCATGTCTGTGATCGGTCAGCCCAACATCAGCCCCAGATCATTTCACCACAACTGTGATCTATAGTAGATATAATTGGTAGTCAATGAAGCTTTTGGGCTCTAGATGCTTTGTATTGCAAGGCCAGTTTATCTAATGTGGTCTTTTGGTGATTTTGAACACCAGGAGGTGTAGAGAACAACAAAACAGACCTCTGTGTTTGTTTGTTTACATGTGTTTTTAGAGTATTCAATTAACTGCACTTCTAGTAAAAAGCTTTCCAGCTTAATCAAAACCTCACTACAATGGTAGGAGGACCTGCCAGAAAAGGTCTGCACCCCCTGCTGCCCTGGCAGAGAATTGCTTTGCAACACTGACACGCCAAATGGAGAAGTATAAAAGGAAAATGTTGTACGTGTTGTTTAAAAATACTGTTTAACATATTTCCGCAACCACTAGGAGGCTACAGACATTTTCCTGAAAACCTTCAGACAATAAATGAAATTTGCTTATTTTGACTGTAGGAATGTAGTAATTTTTGTACCAGATTATTTGCCTTGTGTACTTTTATATGTCTCATTAAAAAAAAAATAAAAAAAAAATAATGATGCTTAGAATATCAAGGATACAAATTCAAATATTGTCAGGTAATACCCTTAACTATTCGAAGAAGCAGAAAATGCAGCTAAATTTCCAGGCCAAACTGAATATGTGACGTGCGCTGTCTGTTGCTTACAGGCAGAACTCCTCGATGGATGAATTTACAGTAAAGGTTTGTGTGAGCCAGCTGGGAGCTGTACCCACTGCCATTCTTCTGAACATTCTGGGTAAGTACAGTCTCATCAAAATGAGGCTAAATGACAAAGTTTTGTTCCCTTTTATTAACATCAAAAGATTTCAAGAGATGACAGCCTAACACACCCTTGTGAGAAGTGGAATCAGATACCTTCATGGACATGGCAATGGGTGTAACGGTTTCTAGGGTATGACTTGGGTCATGCTTTTAACAATTCTTTTGATATGTATTAATTCATAATATCTTTGCTCCATATTTCACAGGTTAAATCACAATTGCAAGCTTCCACATTTTTCTCCCAAAAGAGAAGATTATTATGGTCTAATACTTAAATTTTAGGTTCATAATTCCACAGGACATGTCTCTAGTAATAAAGGTATTTCTAAGTGCACTTGCAAACTGTTATCTGACTTTTTATTGTTTTGTAGTAATGACTTCTTTCTTTCTGAGTGGGCTTTCAACAATTGTCAGCGCAGGACCCGTCTTCTCTGTGGATGATGATACCCTCTTTCCAGTCTAAGCCAGCATTTTCACAAGGTCTTTAGCTTTAGTTCTCGGATTGACTGGCATATTTAGCACCAAAACAGGTTAATCTCTGGGACACTGAATAAATCTTATCTCGAACAGCATGATAGCAGGGAATTTCCATAGTACTTAAATTTGTGTTTTTGTTTAAACAGATAAACATTCCACCTTTTAGCATGTGTATTGTACTGTGGGTCTAGGATGAACCAGACTAGTGGAGTATTTGGATTCTCTTTCCCTGTCGTCATTTCTTTTGATTTTTCTATGATGCCACACAAGAAAGCAGTGTTTTCAGGCCAGGGGTGTGCTTCCAATTTACT
The DNA here is from genome assembly GCA_963556495.2 of Valencia hispanica. Lineage (NCBI taxonomy): Eukaryota > Metazoa > Chordata > Actinopteri > Cyprinodontiformes > Valenciidae > Valencia > Valencia hispanica. The sequence continues at coordinate 36,849,817 of OY747706.1, forward strand.
CCATTGCTGTGAATTACCCTATCAGAAGCTTACAAAGCAATTGCATCATCATCTGTGGTTTCCAAAATTGTTTAAAGGCACACTATCCTTGGTGCAAGCTTCTGAATTTGAATGAAGTAAAATAAATCGCTCAGTCATTACTTTAAGATTTAGGAAATAGAAATCATTTAGCGAATTCTCAGAGACCAACAACAGGAATTGTTAGCAGTATTTTATTTTCATTTTAGAAAAACCTTTTTATGTTTTTATACAGTGTATGTAAATAACCGGTTTCAGTTGTATTAATATTAACAGTTTTCTTTGACAGAATGTATATTTTATTTCATTACTTCTGACAATCCCTTAAAACAAACCTGCCGTGCTGCTCAGGCTCACCTTAAGTTACTTTTTTCTATAAATGTATCTTTGTAACTTTCCAGCTTGTAAATTCTTTTCTTTTTTTCAGCTGCAGGACATTGTTGCAATCCGCCTTCTCTTTTCCTTTCTGTAGGCGCAGTTTGCTTTCAACACCAGCCACTGCAGTTCCTGTGCCCTCCAAACATGCCCTCATCCAGTAGCTGCAGTCCTGAAGGAGCGTACAGCTTCAGCAGTTTAGCAGACCGAACCCCTGCAGAGGGCATCTCAGTGGAAGAGAGTAAAAACCTGATGTAGCACCTCAACGCTATTTGTATCTACCCATTGATTTATTGTACTTTAGTGCAGATCAAATCGTGTTTGGGTGTTTCAGGGCAGCAATTTAAAGGTAAACTATATATCTGAAGACTGTAAATAATATTTTATTATTAGAAGTAAATAAATAATAGTGAAGATATTCAATAGACTAATCATTATTGAAGGCTGGGTTTTAAAAACATGTTTTGTGCCAGTCTTATCCCAACAAAACCAAACCTCTGCTGCTATTTCCTGCAGCTCCATAATTAACAGATGGCATTTTTGTGTACGTCAGGCATGCATCATCTCCCCGATCACATAATCAACCCCCTACCACTCCACTCCCCCAATCCTCCTCCACTGTATTGCTGACTCATTGTCATAGCCCCTAAATCCGCTGCCTGTCTGCATATCTGTGCCTCCACTGCTGGTACCTCTTCAGCACCCACAGCCTCAGACCAGATGGGGCTGCCTTGGCCGTCCTGTGGTATATGTTTATCTATGTCTTGTTAGACCATAACAGCTGACTGCTCAGCGGGTGTAACTGTTGTAAAAGTATCACCATGTCTTTTTCCTGTTCACAATTAAAAACGGTCTATTTTGGCCATGCCAGCCACTTTCTTTGCTGTTAGGTCTTACCATTGCTGTTTTGCTTAAAAGCCTTCAAACACTGGGTAACACACAATGCTGAAAAAAAACAGTGTGTTTAAGAATGGTCCAGTTCCACCACCAACAAAAGCAGCAAAGCACCTCCACAGCATAATGGATCCTCCTCTTTGTTTTATTGTGTGCTCCAGATGTCCTCGGAACTCGTTTTTCTGAGCTGCTAGCTCGGAAGTTTCAGAGGACCTCGAGATTCCACATTTAAAGATGGCTGCGTCCAGTACTACCTGTCGTCTTTATTTTTTTCTCAACTATATGTTCTGTTTTCATTCTGTTTGCTATGTAAGTAGCAACGAGTAGTTGCTATTGTTGTTAATTGCGTTGTTGCAAATATGAAAACTTGCAAACGTTGCCGCCAGAATTGGTGTTAATAGTTTTTAGTGTTACTGGTGTGTATGTTTTTACATTTGAGTTATTTTTTTCTAGTTGTATGTGGCATAACCGTAAAAGGTAATGCGTCCATTTTTGCCAAGTTGGTTCAGCTGGAACGCAAAACGAGCTCATCATGTCATTTCCGGGTCGGTGATTCCGAGTTCCGAGGACAACTGGAACGCACCCTTAGTGCAGCTTTTCTGATCCCAGGAGTTTTCATATAAGTTTAGAAATAAAGTGACACACTGGCATTTTCAGAGAGCTGGTCAGTGATGGTTATTACATTAATTGGTTCCCTAGGCGAGCTCTTTCTTCTGTACCAGATTCATTTTACCAATATTTTTGGAGAAAACTAAGAATGCTCTATAATTTTCCTTTGAAAAAAATCACAAAGCTGTATGTTTGTCTATATATCCTAGCCTTAAGCTTTAGATATTTCCCTGCTTCACCATACCTGATTCCAACTGATGCCTGATTAACAGGCTTTTGCTGAACTCCAATCACCTGAAGCAGGTGTGTTAAAGCAGGGAAACATCTAAAACATGCATGGGAGTGTGCCGTGAGGATCAGGGCTGAGTAACACTGTTATAAGTGAGCTACATTAGCAGATCCTTTTTTTTCTTGTCCCATGTAGAGTGAAGATTTTGTGAATCTCAAACTGTTTTAAAGACTCTTAGCTCAATGTAGAATAAGCCGGTAGAGACCTGACTGGTCTAATCATTTTAAACTTTGAACAGTGAACCAGCTTTTCCATTTAGCAACACATAGGAAGCAGGAAATCAGATACAAAGATGAGTAAATGACTACAGTTTCTTACAATGGGTTATACATTTTCTAATGTCTGGAAATGCAACTGACAGATTACAGGTTTTGTTTTGTTTTGTTCCCCAAGTACTTCCCCATGACTGAAAAGCGCTCTGGGCGGTGAACCATATTACTCATATTAAACAGCCACCAGTGCCGGTTTCCTCTGATCGAGAAAATGTTGACACAGACACTGTAGGATTTAAAAATGAATGTGTCTTACGTTTGTGTTGAGTTTTTTCCCCCCAGTACTGTCCTCATTCGTCCAGAATCGGAGCCCTAGTTTGACCATTTTGCCATTTATTTTACAGATCACCACTGTAGATAACTTCTAGTCAGCATAAAGCTTTAAAGATCTTAGTTGGTGACCTCCACACAGTCTTAAAATAAAGTTTCAGTAATTTCTTAGTGTGACTTAGTTATGTTCAATATTTTATTGTAATCCATATTTGTAACATTGTCCAATTTGATTAAAACGAAATAAATAAAAAAAAGCGAGTTCTCGGGTCATTTGTTGTGTATTTTATGAGTATAATTTTGGCAAATGCTAACAAAAAACAAAAACAATCATGATCTGTGTTTTTAAATTGGGTTTGAAAAATGTAAATTTTACATTTAGGTTCTCATTAGTTCTGTAATTAAGTTTAACTTGACTGCAAAAAATATATTTTTTAAAAGCAGTCCTTGGTTTTTGTGGTTAAAATAAGCAGGAATATACTGTACTCAGTTTTCATAAAGCTGGTTTGCAATAAGTAGTTAATTCATGACTTTGTTCTTTTGGGTATAACTATAATGTGATCCCGAGGTCCTTTTCTTTTAGCCACTGCCCAAAATGGGAAAGACAAGAGAACGTACCATTAAAGTAAACGTGCGTCACTTTCAATAATCAGACAACAGTTACGTGACAATGCTTGCCTTAAATTGCCCGTATCTAGTTTGTGTCACCAAGTTGAAAGCTTTTTCTGTCCTAGCATCACAAATATTTGTCTGGTTTGCTAAAGGCTACTTGGACTGTAACTGGAACCTGGCACTTTGCTCAAAGATTGATTTTGTCATTTAACGCTCAAAGTTGGTTAGAAACGAAGGACGAAGTCGTGGAGAATGTTCATGTCCACCAATCTGTAATGCTGTCTGTGGGCCAGTTTCTCTTTAAAGTCCATAGTACCCTTGTACAGTGCACGGCATTATATGCTTTCTGAAATGCCAGAGTATTTAAAAAAGAAGTCTAATGAAAAGAAAACAGAAAACTTGTGGGGTGACTGGATAAGAGAGGACACAAGATGGCCTAGAGGTATTACCACAGGGAGGAACATGGTCAAAGATCCCTCTCATAAGAGAACGCAAACTCACTGGCAAAAAAGGGTAATTGTGTCGGCAGTGATTTTTCCACTCAAATACAGTCATATTAAAGTTTTTGTTTTTAGTGTAAATTAGACAATTGCAATAGATTACTCATTTTAAGGCTTTACTTGGGTGACTATTATTGTGGTCACAGTGCAATTATATTTAATTTTGAGAAACTATGAATAGAGATTTTTTTTTAAAGAAAACAGGTGGGAAAAAATAAACTTTAGTAGGCATCCATAAGATACATTCACTAGGGAGACTGGAGAGCTACAAACTAAAGTACATGCTCTTCTTAATGGAGCGACACCCCCCTGAAGGAGAAGTCTAATTTAATTAAGGATAAGTCTGATATACATTTAGATGAGTAACTAAACATCAGTAGGAAATGTGCTATCTGAAAAACCGTATGAATAAAGTCATTCAGTGTCACCTTGTGTGCTGAGGAAGTTTGACTGCTGCAGAGACTAAACTGTGAAACAATTGGCCTCCTAGTGGAGAGAGGAAACACAAAAGCGTGATCTAAACTGGATGAAACTTCCCCGATCACACTCAGGTGCTTTCTACCAGAGGGTGGAGAGTACTTTAATGGTTAATATGCAGCAGACAACAGAACATCAGTCAGTCACACTTTGAGTTTTCAGTTTTATTTAAGGTTTATTTTTCCAGACCTGCAGAGGACAGTTCATTTCCGTTAAGCGCCTCAAAGTTGTTGTTTTTTCCTTGCAACATCATGTTAAAAACCCACTGAATGTATGTGTTGATTTCTCCTGGATGAATTTGTTCATCTTTGTGAATACTGTTAAATATGGAACAGCGAGGGAAAGACGGTGGGAGGTGGGAAATGGTGGGGGGGGTAAGGGAGAGAAAAGACAGAGTGAACACAAATCAGAATTAAGACTTCAAAAAGGAAAAAGGCGGCGGTTGGAGGTTGATCTCATTTCTAAAGGCTGAGGGCTCCTTGATTTATTACTACAGTACTTTGTACGGTCTTGCAGCACCTTGCTTCACGATGCACACTCTCATACAGCTGCTGAGGTCGCAGTAGAAATTGCATAACCCTTAGCAGTCAGTAACACTCCCTTTCCAAACACCCCAGCTCCATTCTCTCCCGTTTCTATTTTAAGGCCTCGTTGAAAGCCCTCATGGATTGAACAATGGGACCCGCTAACCTCTTTACTACTCTCATTTGTATTTTTGACGTTTCCTCTTCCATCTGGTCACTGCCCCCATCTATCTGGTGGCTGTTCATGTTAGGGCTAGCTATTGTAGGTACCACACAGTGGCACTGTGAGTAAGAGTCTAACCCTAGTGCTCAGGATGTGTGCCATGATTTCCCACAGCCCTGGCTCCCTGTGGTAAGGCACTGCTCTATCCTCTGATACAGAGGTTCAGCAAAACTCTCCCTCAAGCAGGATGGGGGGCCTACGGGAGCCCCTTACTAAAGAGAGTATGAGCCAAGTGGCCTCTGAGGCAGGCCATTTGTGTCCGTACCTAACAGGGAGCCCATGCATAGCCTGTGCCCTAAACTCCCACAGCATCCGAATATGCTCTCCATCCCAATCTCATGGTTTCCCCGAACCCCCAAATTGCATTTCATAGTTTATAAAACCCACTCTTGTGTAAGCTAAATGCCAACCTCTCTTATTTCTCTCACCTGGACCAGTTCCCAACAAGGCCGTAAGGTTTAACCGTTTCAGTCTCCTGCTCAGATGGGGGAGAAAAAGCGTCTTTGGGGCAAAGCTTCAAAGAGCAGATTCACAGCTTGCTTCTTTCCTCAACAAAACTAATCATGACTTCAACTTTCCAAAAACACAAATGTTATCATGCTTAATCATGTTATTTACTTTTTTTTTTAAAGACCTTATCTCTGCTAATTTGTTTCTCTGCCAGTTTGTGGAGTTAGCTTGTGTCACCACTGGGCACTTAATGCTATACTGATTCTTGTGCTTTCTGCTGTGAAGCTACACAAGGAATCCCATGTTACGCCCAGGACTAGGTCTAAGGAATGGTGATGCCAGCAGACAAAGGGTACTGATAATTGTGTGCCACAAACTAAAACAAACAGGCCTTCAGTGTAGACAAAAAGGAAGGAGGAAGAGAAAAAGAAGAAAGCAATTTTGTTACTTTGTTAATTTTTCATACTCTGCAGATTGGTGTGTATTGCATTAGGGAAAAGGGGGCAGGGTACAGGATGAGTGGGTATAAAGTGGGGTGGCGGGGGGGGGGGGGTTGTCTGCTCCAGTCTGTATTCAATGGCGATCCACAGCGGCACTCTGTAATAGCTCTGTGGCGGGCTGTCCTGGGGGTCTGAAGGCGGTCTGGAAGCCTGGTGGAGGGGAATGGAACTGACCGGTGGGGTTGGCTGTGGGGGGGGGCAGGTAGGGAGCCCAGCCGCTGGGAGCTCTGTGGTGGAGGGGGAGGTGGCCGTCGAGAAGGCCGCTGTGGAGGGGCTGGGGAGTGGGCATCGCTGAGCTGGCAGGACCGTCCATCTCTGTTAGCGCCTGCAGAGACTTGAGCCAGTGAGGCGGGTTGTCGTCTTGGAGACAGTCTAAACTGCTGCCTGCCGAAGCTGGGATGCCTGAGGTGGAGAAGGACAGAGCATTAGAGAAGTGACAACAACGCTTCAGAGTTTAGATTATCAACAGAAACTCTGGCCTGTTCAGTCCTGTATTTTGTAGTAGGCCAGATTGACTAAACTCCTGTTGATCTAGGTTCTTTTTCATGGTACAATCATCTCAAACAGATGGCTAATCGGTGAAAAAGTAAAAGAGCAGCTCAGGGCATTTGGACAACATCTAAACTTTTGATTCAAATGTAAAATGCTTGACTGACACAACAGGAAATTATGCTTTTGCCTTGTACCAGATATCCATACACAAACTGCTTGGGAAAACAGAATAGGAGCAAATGGTACACACAATTCAAAAAAAGAAAAAAATAGGAGATTCTTAGGTTTCCTAAAAATATTGCTTAACTCAACTAAAATTGTGGGCTTATTGTTACAAAGACAGCCGATCAAAGCTATCTATTGAATGATAAATGTAAAGTTTGATTATTGGCAACAACAAAAGAAGCAATACTGCGAAAAGGAGGAGAACGTATCAGCATTACATTTTTAGATAAGAGTCTATTCATTACAGTGTAAAATCTGTTGTGCTGAATAAAATACTTTAATTATTTATTACTTGCATTTATTACCTTGTTGATTCATCATATTAAAGATTGAAATGTTTTATGAGGCCCAATTTGAAGATGGCTTTTCTTCTCAAATCTTTACCACTTTTAGATTTTTCCCCACACACGTCAGTAGACAGAGAAATCAGATATTTACATACATTCTGGGAAAAGCCAGAATTTATGAGTGATATACAGATATGAAACTTTCTATATACTCAGCAGTTTAAACACAAACTTTTAGTACTTTAAGCACAGCCTTTGAACTCAAATGTTTAGGGTTTCCTTCCACAAGCTTCTCTCAATAGTCTCTCAATGCTGGGATTCTGGCCAAATCCTGCTCACAGAACTGAGTCAGGTTTGTAGGCCACCTCACTCAGACTTCTTTTCAGATCTGCCCACAAATTCTCTACAGCAATGTTTTTCAGCCCTGCTACTTAAGTCACACTGTCCTGCATGTCTTAGATGTTTCCCTGCTTCAGCACACCTGATTTAAAAATGATGGCTGATTAACAGGCTTTAGCTAAGCTGCAATAATTTGAATCAGGTGTGTTAGAGTAGGGAAACATCTAAAACACACAGTGCAGTGTGCCTTGAGGACCAGGGTTGGGAAACAAATGGCCAATCAAAAACATTGACTTTGTTTCTCTTAAACCACTTTGCAGCCAAGAATGCATTCACACCAGCCCTGTTTAGTCCACTTTAATCGAACTCTAGTTCGTTTGCCCAGAAAGTCCGGTTCATATGGGGAAGTGTGAATGTGCAATCGAACTCTGAGGCGGACCTAAAAAGCGAATTCTGGTCCACCTAAAAACTCGACTCAGTTGACGTGCGGTTTGATTGCATGTGTGAATGGTCAAGCGGGCCGGGAGAAGCTCCAAAAGCAGGAAGCCAAATACAAGACAGGGCATTCTGGGTATAAACAAACAAAACAACTGCGCAGCAACAACTCTGCTCGGTTCTCTGCTCATGCTGAGGCCGTTGCTGCAACACATTTGTTTGGCCCATTTTCCAAAGACAACAGAGCAATCCTAAAACCGCTAGAATTCGATGCCACTCCATGTTTGTTTACATTTCACAGGATAGGATGTATTCCTGTGTTCAGTGCTTCTTGGTGCGGGCGAGGAGGTAAATATGTTGCTCAAAAGGTTCGGTTCATTTGATCAAGTGTAGTGTGAAAGTGAACCGCACCAGCTTAAAAAAACAAAACCAAAAAAAGTTTTAAAAAAGCACAACAATGTTGCAATTTTGTTCCCCAATTGAACAGAGTCTACCAGACTATCATGTATGAAAGCAACCTAATTTGGCATTATGCTTAGGGTTCTTTTCCATTTGGAAGACCCCATTTATGCCCGAGTCTTAACTTCATGGCTGATGTCTTCGCATCTTGCTTTAATAATTTCAGCAATTGTTCTCTCATGATGCCATCTAAGCAGTCTCTCCTGCAGCAAAACACCCACACGATTCCATAAAAAAAAAAAGAAGTTATTCTCTCTCTCATTATTCTGGTATTTAGCAAATATAAATAATGTTGATTTAATGTCAGATCATATGAGAGAAAAAAAGTTTATTTCTTTTTATACACTGTATATGAATATCTGCTTTCCGTCAAACTGTAAATGAAAAAAAAAAAAGGTTAGAAAGATTACTGATGAAGATGACTTTTTACCTGTGATAATAGCAGGATCCATCCAGCTGGCTGTGCCATCCCAGCTCAGGCTGTGTGAAATGCCTGCTGGCCCTGTTGGCCCGCCGATGTGGTTCACACTGTTTGAGGACGAGGAAGATGAAGAGGAGGAGGAGTTGGGGAGGCCACCGAAGTTGATATTGATGTTGGGCAGGAGAGCTCTCAGTCCATCCTGCCACTCTTTCACATTTAAGCCGTCTATAGAGCTGCTGTTTTCTGCAGGAGGGGACAGAGACACATTCATTTTCTCTCCGCAAGAAAAATCAATGCACACACTAATCAGAACACCCATCTTAGTGTTAAGCAGAAGTGTTTATGTGTTGTGATATTAAATGTCTTTAAAATGCATCCGATCTCATTTCTGTGCACCATGCACCACCTTTGTGTAACCCATGTGACCTAGGCTTCTGGTACCTGAGATGGGGATCCCTCCCAGCCCTGTGTTGTGCTGAGGGGGCAGATTCAGGTCCAGGATGTTATTGTGTGAGGCAGCACTGGCTGAGTGGTTCAAGTGTGCAAGGTTATTTCGTGTGGGGATGCCCATCCATGGGTGTCTGGCGGCTGGCGGCTGCTGCTGACCGGCCTGGCTGTTGTGACCACCGGGGAAACTGAAGGAGCTGTAGATGGCTCTGTGGTGGAGCTGGTGGACACGTGGCAGGCCACTGGGGAAGTGGTGGGATGTGCTGGGATTGGATGACGGCAGGCCTGAACTGTGGCCGCTCCCCTGTGGGAAAAGCCCGGGGGACGTGGGGCTCTGGTCCTGAACCGATAACTCCTTCTCTATCAGGTCAGCTAAAGCCTTGCGGGTGACGTCAAAGGGATCAAAACCCAGATCGTCATCCTGCTGTTTGCTGGATGAGCCGAAACCAAAGGCCGCTTGCCAGTCTGTTGAGGAAGACACTGGTATTGTGTCTTTTAAAAGAGAAGAGGGTTGTTAGTTTGATTAAGAGATGTCAACAGTTCAATCAACAAGGTACATTACATTTCAGCAATTGTTCTTTTGTTCATTTACTGCATTTCCTGTGACAGTCCAACAGCCACTGTGTCGGTAAAACAAAGATGCAAATTAAAGCAGCTGCAGGACTACACAGTGTTTTGCAAAAAGATTCAAAGATGTTGAACTTTCCATTGTAGAACCACAGATTTAAAAGTATTAGCCAGGTGCTGTGATTTTGTTTCTGGTTGGTCAACAGAAACTACTGTATAATTTTGAAGTGGAAGGAAATTAAATTGTTTTCAAGCTTTTTGTAGCGTGTATTTAGACCGAAATATTTGCCCATTTTTTCCTGGCTCAGATAAGTCTATAAAAACTTATTTGATGCCATATATTCTGAACTGAATTTATGTCTGAAACCATAGTTTGGGAATTCTAGTTAATGAATATGCTTTGATCTGAATTTATTTGTATAGCACACTTTCAACAAGTCAATTCAAGGTGTTTTACATCATTAGGGAATAAAATAAAAGCAGAATTAAACCAACAGTATAAAGCATAAAACACAACATTAGAAACACATAACATGACATTCCAGGTATTATTATTCGCTTACCCAAAGGCAGCTCTAAAGAGATGTGTTTTTAGTTTTGATTAAAAGGAACTTAGTGTTTCAGCAGCTTTGCAGTGGTCTGGAAGTTTGTTCCAGATAAGGGGAGCATAGAACCTGAAAGCTGCTTCTCCATGCGTGGTTCTAATTATTGCGCTGATTAATAGAATAGAGTTGGAAGACCTGAGTGGTCTGGGGGTTTGGTATAGTGACAATAGATCTTCCACATACTTTAGTGCTAAGCCATTCAATGATTTATAAACTAGTACAATTATTTTGAAGTCTATTCTCTAAACTACAGGGAGCCATTGTAAGGACTTTAGAACTGGGGTGATGTGCTCTACTTTCCTGGTTCTAGCAGCAGCGTTCTGGATCAGCTGCAGCTGTCTGATTGACTTTTTAGGCAGACCTGTGAGGATGCTGTTGAAGTAATCAATCTGACTAAAGATAAACGCATGGATGAGTTTTTTGAGGTATCGTTGCAACATTAGTCTTTTAATCCTAGAAATGTTCTTCAGGTGATAGAAGGTTGACCTTGTTATTGCCTTTATGTGACCCTGGAGGTTCAGGTCTGAGTCCATAACTACACAGATTTCGGGCCTGATTGGTATTTTCTAGCTGTTTTAACTGTAGTTGTGTGCTGACTATTGATTGTTCTTCTTTAGGTCCAAAGATAATTCTTCGGTTTTGTTTCTGTTCAGTTGCAGTAAGTTATGGCACATCCATCCATTGATTTGCTCAATGCATTCACTTAGGGTTTGAATGGGTTCAAAGTCATCTGGTGACATTGTAATGTAAAGCTGAGTATCATCTGCATAGTTATGGCAGCTAATCTAGGTTAGCAGGAGCATGTAGATATTAAATAACAGGGGCTCCAGGATGGATCCCTTGGTCACCCCACATGTGATTTCTGTCTGTTCTGATTAGAACAGTGAGAAAGTTGCCTGTTGACACAAAGAAGTTCATGTTCTTAATTTAAGACTCAAACCAACCGAGTACTGTACCAGAGTCCAAACCCGTCTCTCCAGTTGTTCCAATAGTATATCATGATCAATAGTCTCAAATGCTGCACTGAGGTCCAAAAGTAGCAGCACTGTGGTACTACCACGGTCTGTATTTATGCGAATGTCATTGAAAACTTTGATAAGGGCAGTCTCAGTGCTGTGGTGAGCACGGAAACCAGACTGAAAAACATCAAAGCGGCTGGTCATCGTTAGGATCGACCGTCTAATTGTCAGAATCTTTTCAGTAAAAAAGCTGGCAAATTCATTGAAAGCCCTGGTGGAATTGAGTTCAGGGGCTACTGTCACAGGAGGATTAGTTAGACTCAACTTTTGCAAATAAAGTCTGCACATTATTAATGTTTCTCTTAATGATTTCAGAAAAGAAAGATTCCCTTGCATCTTTCAAAGTTAATTGATATCTGTTCAGTCTGTCGTTTTGATCTCACAGTGAACCTGGAGTCGAGTTTTCCGCCATTTTCTCTGGACTACTCGGCCCTCCCTTTTTTCACTGCGTACCAGTAGATTGCTAGTCCAGAGACTTCTTTCTACCAGAGATTACCTTAACTTTAGTTGGAGCAACGGTATCAATGATGTGTGAAATTTTAGAGAGAAAGTTATCTACCAGCTTGTTTACTGAGTTGGTGTATGGAGGAGATGGGGATGAGGTGGAAGAGTAAATTCATTTAAAGGTTTCAATTGAACTAACCCCCCCAAAAAACCCTTTTTTATAGTGGTCTCACTGTGGCCATATAGTTTAGCAGAGATGGTACTTTCAAAGGAAACACAGAAATGGTCAGAAAACGCAATATTAATTACCGAAATGTTGGAGATATTTAAACATTTGCTGATAATAAAGTCCAGAGTGTGTCCTCGATTGTGTTTTGGTTGTTTGAAATCCCCCACAATGAATAATTGGTCATAGTTGATACATAAGACCGAAAGAAAGTTGCTAAAATCATTGAAGAAATTAGCGTGAAAGCGGGGGCAGTACATACCTAAATCATTCCAAGTGGAATTTTTGCGTTCGTGTGACGAATTAACCAATGAATGGCCATAAAGGCCAAAAATTCCTTCGAGTGTCGTTGTGCAATTTTCGAACGTGTCTACTATATCGCCAGATCGTTCAACTTTCAGCTAAATCATATATGCAGAAAAATGACAAGCACATTAGACTCTCTTTCATCACTGGCAAAGAGCGGAGAGGTAAATGTGTAAAACAACAACATTTATGAATGGCGAGCGTTTTCAGCATTTTGTAGGCTAAGCCTAACATGTTGCAATAGCGGTCATTTCTTTTTTGTACACAAATCTGGCAGGTAGCATTGCTGAAGTTTGCTAAAGTTTTGCGTTGAGATCGTGACCTAACTGCTTGTTCAAAAATCAGTAAATGCGTTTTGTCTACATAGGCTCAAGTAGAAGGAAACATGGCCTCCAATATGGCATCTCCCAGAAACTTGGACCCGCACCCATGTATTTTAGACCCGCTTTTTATGGTTATATTTTGCAAAGCCGGCAATATTTTTCAATGATTGGGCATTATTTTTTTCATTTTCAACAACATTTTGATGGATGTTTTTAGAGATTAATGGTAAAAACTACACACTTTCACTTTAAGTTTTGGGGGTTTATATAAAGTTAATAAAGCTTTGTTAAGGTCTTTTACCTGGAGAGCTACATACTCAGAAAAATGTGCCCAGAATACCTTTTTTTGCGGTTTATTGAATTAGGGAAAATTGTACCTATGCCTCCACCTCATCTGTGTTTCCTGCTCTCACTTCCTTGACAAAGACCTGATATTTAATAATGCTAATTTAAGAGGTATGGTGGTGGGCAGTAAATCCTCTTGACAAGTGATCAATTTGAGATTTGGTTTAATACAGCAGCGTTTCGTTGCAGTTTTTCTTTAGTGCCATCGCCCTACTGGAAGGTGAACGTCTGACTCTGTGTCGAGTCTTCCACCGCCTCTCGCAGGTTTTCTTCCAGGTATGTCCCATTATTCAGCTTCATCCATCTCCCATCAAGCTGACCATCTTTCCCTGCCTCAGCTGGAGAAAAAGCATTCTCACAGCACGATACTGCTACCAACAAGCTTCGGCATGGGGATAGTTTGGTCAAGGTGATTTGCAGTATTGGTTTTCCTCCACATGGAGGATTCTGCATGTTGGCCATAAAGTTTCATTTTGGCCTCATATTACAAAAATGCTAAGATCAAAAGTCAACAAAATATGATTGAAGTGTTTAAGGATTGGGCCAAGTGTTCTCTTTTATGAAAATCAAAACATGGTAACCCTATATTATACTTCTATTGCCAACACACATTTCTTTTAGCTTTCATGGAAAAATATGACCTTGAATGGATTATGAAACATATTATGGAATTCTGTTGGTTTTATTTGTGGTTTCACATAAATAAAAGAAAATACATTTGTTTGGATACTTCAATTAATGGAAACTAATTGAATCGTGAGGCACCCAAGATGGCACACCCCTAATTGCACACACCTTGATAATAATGATAATAATAATGGCTTGCATTTATATAGCGCTTTTCAAGACTCTCAAAGCGCTTTACAACTCCATTATTCATTCACTCTCACATTCACACACTGGTGGAAGCAAGCTATGATTATAGCCACAGCTGCCCTGGGGCAGACTGACAGAAGCAAGGCTGCCATATTGCGCCATCGGCCCTTCTGCCCAACACCAGTAGGCAAGGTAGGTGAAGTGTCTTGCCCAAGAACACAACGACATGTAGCAGGTGGAAGCTGGAATCGAACCCACAATTTATGGGTTGCATGCTGACAACTCTACCCCTGAGCTACAGCCGCCCCTGTTGGCAAACTGTATATCAGGACCTTTAATGCCTTTTATTATTTGCCCTCCTCCATAAAGGCCAGATTCTTGTAGTGCTCTACAAATATTTGTAATGCTGTCAAATAATCCCACCTGTGGATCTCTGCAACCATGGGCCTCTTATGCTATATAATTGTTCTATTTTGTGTTTGTCTATCACATAAAGCCTCAATACTGAAGTTTGTGGTTGCAACATGACAAATATTAACAGATTAAGGGACAATTATTGGTTTGCAAGGCACTGCATAGTTGTACAATGTTTTTGCAATATAATTTTATTGCCTTCACAGTGTAATCAAACAATTTACAAGATATTTAAACTACCCAACAAATGGTGTAATTCAATACCTGATGTGAAGAGTATCTGTGGTTCTGGTGTCATGGGCCAGTCAGAACTACTGCGGGGGGAGGTGGGAAAGGGGGGCAGGCCAGCAGGGAGAGGATTTGGATGTCTGAAGTTACTGTTGTCTGAAAAGAGCGACTGGGACTCTGCTGCAGCACCCTCAAAGGGCGAACGGGCCGAGAGGTCCGACATGCTGATGGGCACCACCAGGATGGGCTTTGTTAGCCCCGGGGGAGGGGATGGGGAGTCACTTGTGGGCATCTACAGAATGAGAGAAAGAAGAAGTTTACCAAAGATCTGACTCTGTTTAATTTATTTTGGATCAAAGGAACAAGGCCACTTGCTTCACCTGTTGTAAAGTTTCTCCATTCACCATACCGATTGATTCTGGAGCTTTGTCGTTGGGACTGTAGATAGAAGTTGTGGAAACAGATTAGATAGAAGAAAAAAAAAAAACACTGACAAAACAGGTACGCGGTGGATTGAGGTGTCTTCATTACCTATTACTGTCACAGTTGGAGGAGAAGGGGGATAAGGTAGGGCGCTGGCCAGGACCCAGCTCTGATTCTAGCCCATCTGAATTACTAGCTTCTTGGTCTAGATAGTCTAACAGCGGAGGGGACTTGCGGTCTTCTGAAAGTCCGTTGGCTAGTTTGTTGTGCCCTGACAGCGTCGGCCAGCCGTCTTTACCATTGCTACTGTTAGTTCTGTTGTGAAGCAGGAGAAAATTAAACCCTCAAGCTCTACCCCGGGAGAAAGCAGCACAGGAGATAAAAAAAACCAATTAGACCAACCTCTGTGTGGAGTTGGGTTTACTCTTCGACTTTTCTGTTCCACAAGCTGGAGGTTGTAGAAAGCCAGGATTTATTTTGTAGAGGTCTTGGAGGAGTTTCTGCTCATACTCTTGATGTTTCCCCGCCTTAGAACAAGTTCATAATTAAACGGATGAATAAAATAAATGCATAAATGAGCCACTTTGAGCAAAAATCTAAATAAATTTACACAGCTTCAAGAGAAAACATGAAACTTACCTGCATCTCCTCTTTAGTAAAGCTAGCTGCTTCATCCCCCAACTCATGTAGATACATACAATCAGGTTTGGGACATTGCATACTTTTGAGGAAGTAACTGCAATACTTTGTTGTGCCTAAAGAAGCCTGTAAGTAGAACACAGAAACAGAGGATCTTCAACACACAAGTATGAAAATTGTGCTTTTGCCTAATTAACAGCAGCATTAGAAAAAAAAAACCCATCTCACCTCTTTGATGATGATGTAACTTTTGATAACATTCAACACACAAAACCAGCCTTTAAAACCAGTCAATGAGAAAAACTGACTTTTACCTTGAGTGTTCTGCCATCAACGACCACATTATTCACACACTGTATTGCTCTTAAAGCATCTTCAGAACGGATGTAAGTGACATAAGCGCTTGCGCTAGGCCCCTGTAAGGCAAACAAAATAAAGTAAACATATAAATCCAAAAAAGGCTGTTTTACTATCATGTACTCATTGTTTCAACCGAAACCTTTGCTCATTACCATCTTATTACACAAGCTGCAGCTTGTTTCCAATCAATCCCAAATTCATTAATAAACATTGAAGCTATAATTCCCACACAATTTATTCTTCACCTGTGAACCTGCGTATGATGTGCTGTTGTTGATGACCACTTTATGGATTTTCCCAAATCTCCCAAAATACTCTGGTCGTTTTAGAACCTGTGAGGAAAAACAACACAAAATGTGAGATGTATAAGGTTGGTTCTTTTTTACACAATCATTTACAATCCAATCAAGATATTGCTTCCGGTGGGGGAAGAGACCAAAAATCTGACAGTTTTCTCTAAACCCGCAAATTAAACACAGATAATAAACCGGACTTTTTAATTCTGCTCATGAAATGCATCTAGACTAAGTACTCCCACCATTTCCGGCCTATAAATGTATCAACAAGCAGCATTTATTTTGATGCACTTGTTGATTTTAAATCAAAATTTGATAATTTGCCTTGATGCATAAATTGCCAAATCTTGTAATCCGTTTAAAAAGGGGCTATATGCAATTTTCTGAAATTTAAACTCGCGACTGACCCCATGTGACCAAAAACGGAACTGCTCTTCCTTTCTGCTCGCTCTCGCAGCGTGCGCTCGTGCGCCGGTCGCTCTCAATCTTCTATCTTTTTCGGGCACTTGTCAGGGGTTTAACTTTTTTAGTCTTATGTGGAGTTACTGTTGGTGTCAGAGTTGTCCTTGGTCTCTTCTGTGCATTTGCACAATCCATTGAACTGCTTGCGAGTGCTGACTACCAGTAGTGGGAGAGTGATCTGAAACATTTAACATGAACGCGCTTGACTTCACATCTGCAGACAGCGCGGGAAAAATCGGACCTGACAGAAAATAGAAAAAATTGGATATAGGCTTATAGATGCACCCACTGTGAGCTGACAAGGTGTCAGTATGCTCATCAGGAGATGTTTGATTCATAAATGGTCAAATAAAAAGGCTATTGTTACGTTTATTTTGGGGGAAAAGTTGCATATAGCCTCTTTAATTTCTGTTGGATTAAAGGTCCAGCGTGAAAGAATTTGATTCTTTAGCGCTACGCAGTTCAGAGTAGGTATTGCAGCTATGGTAGCCCACACGCATCAAAAAGGCAATAAGTCGTCAACAACTTCCAGCTCTCAATCCAGTTAGAAGGTCCGTTTTTTAATCTGTATTTTTTATAAATTTTATTTAAGTATGTGTTGAGTTATAAAAACTGTGTTTTAAATGTCAGTTATGTTGATGTTAATTATGTTTGCTGTATCATGGTGTTGCGACACAGACCTCCCAGCTGGTTTCCCGTCTTTATTGCCGGTCTTTTCAGACAACAGAGCCACCCTTCTTTGAAGGGCTAAGAATTGTTCAAGTAAGGTTGTGTCTGGGCAGAGATAAATTAGCTTAAGATAAACAAATTAAGGTTTGTTTGATTGTCTATTTCACTGTGTTTTTGCTGCATTTGTAAGAATTCATTTCTTCAGTTTTTTGGGTATGAACAGTGTTTTCAAAGGTTTCTGACTGATAAGAGTCATAAATCATGCAACATGAGTTACTCCGTCCAAACAAGGTTTTTCCTCTGTTCTTTGGTGCCAAGATAAAACAGAGTGGCTCTAAGCTGCACAACATAAATTAGCTCCAAACACTCAATCTGATTAGTGTGGCCTGGTTTTTGCAGACCGCCAGCGCTTCATAAACAAAGATTGCTACCTATGAAATTCAAAATACAGATCGGCTTTAAGATAGTTTAAAACACCGAAAACTAATCGTATAAGTTGTTTCTGAAACCGCCTTCTTAGTATGTCAAAATACTAAATTAGATCAATCCCTGCGGTGACCGATCCATAAAATAGAATTCTTCAAAGGTTATTCTTTTCTAATTTAGCAAATGATTTAATAATTGCTCTAAGCAATTATTCAGAATTATTTAGCCAAAACCTACCTATCTCTGTCACAACACATGGCTAACAGCAACTAGCAAATTTGTAATGACTCCAAGCTAATGTAACAAGCCAACTATATTGTTTTATTTTAAATATTTGAGGCTATTTATTTGATTATTAGCCATTCTGGATATATACAAGGTAGTTGAGTCTGTAGTATTTTCCCCCCTCTGTAAACAGACTCAGATATCTGACGATTCAGCATCAGTTGAGACAGGCAGAGGGGATGTAGAGCACAGAGAGGCAGAGGTGTGTCACATGCGGTTGAGGCAGGGCAAGCAGAATTTCCCCAAATCAGCCAAGGTGCCACGGAGAGAACCTTTGCCATCCCTCACATAACGTTTAGAGTGAGAAGGGGAACCGGTACAACTTCAAAGATCTGTGTTTTCAAGAGAGGACGCAAAACTCTGAGAATTATATCTTATATGTCCCTAAACGGCTACCGTATTTCAAGATGGCGCAAGACTAAGGAGGGTCGACCACAGTATATGTATATAAAAAATGTAACATTTAAGCTGATAGAAATACTTAGAATAGACGTTGGTGAGAAATATTATTGAAAAAAGACAGGTTTGTTAACAGGATACACAGAATTTGATAGTAAACAAGTAAAAATATTACACACGGTACCTTTAAAGTGTATGTGGGACTTGTGTATTTTGGCCCTTGAGAAAAACAAGAAATCTGGAACAACAGGAATTTGGTACTGGCAGGAAGATCCTGAATAGTGCATCTTTAAGTAGGACGCCATCCAGTGATGACCATTTCTCAGTATGTGACAAATGTAGCGGAGAGCATCTTTGGTTTATTACAGCGGACGACCTCTTCCCAATAGGCTACAATTTCCAACCCAGTATTAAGGCACAACATATTCACTGAAATTGTAAAGCATGCTGTACTCACTTCAGGATCAGCGAGCCGCTGCGACAGCCCCACCACAAACACCAGGTTCCTCTGGACCACTCTGACACTCGCCAGATGCTTACGATTTTCTGTCACCTTCTGCTTTTTCTCGTTCTGTTTCTGCTTCTTTTCATTCTTTATCCTTTGGATTTCCTCCTGTGAAAGAGGCTTGTACACAGCGGGGTCCTCTGGGTATGGCTACGTGGCAACAAACAAAAATTAGATAGTGATTTATGAGGAGTGTGGAATGTATAACATGATGAACTTATGAAAAAAATATAAGTCTTCGAGCACAACACAATCATCCCAGCAGAGGAATTCTCTCTCATGATAAATCTGGTTCTGCACCTTTCTGCAGGCGGGGCAGAGGCCGTTCTCGTCTGTGCGGATGCGGTGCCAACAGAAGCGGCAGATCTGGTAGCCACAAGTGCAGGGGAAGAAATTGACGTCATCAATCTCCAGCGGCTCCATGCACAGAGGGCACTCCATGGGGTCGTCCTTCATTTCGGGGCTGTGGGACATCCTATTGCACGGCAAGGTAGAGTAGTACTGGAGCTGGTCACAGAGCACGAGGCTATGAGTAGAGGAAAGACAACAATTTATGAGAACTCAATCTGGATAGTTCAAAACGATCTTCAAATGCTGTTTACTTCCAGTTTAACCTGATTAATAGCAGAGGAAATCTTAGTAATCACTTGAGTAAGTTCAATAGGTTCTGATTCAGTGTTATGATCTCTTTTGCAAGATACATTTGAGGTGACCTTGAATGACTGTTTTCTACCAAAAACCTATGGCTAACATATAGTCTCCCTCAGAACCCAGTACTCAGAACTCAAGCTTTTGTCTTTTCAAATTAGATGCGAGGTGAAGATAAGTTATCAACATTTTCATGATACCTACTTCTGTGTATGTAAAGACAAGATTAAAGTACATTTTTATACATTCAAATCACACTCTTTTTATGCCTTCAGAATCTGGACATCTTCTCCAGGGGCAAACAGCCACATTTTGGTCATTCTAACATGTGTTGTATCAAGATTTTGAATCCTCAATAAAACAACAGGACAGACTAAGCTATGTGTGCGTGTGTAATTGGGAAAGAAAACAGCATAAACCTTCATTTGTTTAATTTTTAATATATAAAGGCCCAAACTGGGGAACAAACTTCAGCAATAAAATGGCTCAGAAAAAAAACAACCCAAGCAGAAACGGATGCACAACTATACAGCCACCTATAGGCATAATTTCAAAGGTAGAGGTCATCGGCAAAAGAGACTGAAGTAACAGTGAGATTCAATACATGGAAACCATGTTTTAGAGGATCTTCCCAGTTCATTCAAGTTATTCTAAATCAAAAACACACTAGTGTGTGTGACTCTGGAAGCATGTGCAAGTCACTGAACTTAAGCTGACCCGAAATAACAAGTCTTTCTCTCCTCTTAACAGCACCACCGATATAGGCAACGGCTTCACATTTAAAACTCAGCCAGAGGAAAGGAGAGGAAATTAAGACCTAATATTACCATTTTTTTATATTTTTCTTTATAAAAACTGTGATTAAAATGCTACATTTAAGTTGTGCCAATTCTTGAAACTTATATTAGTGATAGTTTGATCAAGGTGGTGCAAATGAAAGTTTTTTTTAGAGCATTACATTTAAACATGTATTAACAGCTTGTTTTGACAAACTGAAGTTTGAAACTGTTCCAGCTATATCACAACAATAAACTTAGAATCCAGCTCACCCTGAACTACTTACAGTGAGGAACATAAGTATTTGAACACTGCGATTTTGCAAGTTCTCCCACTTAGAAATTATGGAGGGGTCAGAAATTCACATTGTAGGGGCATTTCCTCTGTGAGAGAAAACAAACAGAAAAATACACTGTCTGATTCTTAGAGAATTTATTTGTATTTTATTGCTGCACATAAGTATTTGAACACCTGAGAAAATCTGCAAGAATTCTGCCTCTCAAAGACCTGTTACTCTGCCTTTAAAAAGATCCACCTCTACTCCACTTATTAATCTTAATTAGTAGCAGCTGTCTGAGCTCATTAAAGACACCTGTCCACCCCACAGTCAGTCAAACTCCAACCACTACCATGGGCAAGATAAAAGAGCTGTCCAAAGACACCAGAGACAAAATTGTAGACCTCCACAAGGCTGAAAAGGGCTACGGGGCAATTGCCAAGCATCTTGGTGAAAATAGATCAACTGTTGGAGCAATTGTAGAAAATGGAATAGGCTAAAGATAACTGCCAGTCTCCCTCAAACTGGGGCTCCATGCAAGATCTCATCTTGTGGGGTATCACTGATGATAAGAAAGGTGAGGAATTAGCCCAGAACTACACAAGAGGAGCTGGTCAATGACATGAAGAGAGCTGGGACCACAGTTTCAAAGGTTACAGTCAGAACACTACGCTGTGATTGATTAAAATCATCCATTGCACGGAATGTTCCCCTGCTCAAGTCATCACATGTCCAGGCCCGTCTGAAGTTTGCCAATGACCATCTGGATGATCCAGAGGAGGGATGGGAAAAAGCCATGTGGTCAGATGAGACCAAAATATAACTTTTTGGTCTAAACTTCACTCGCTGTGTTTGGAGGAAAAAGGAGGATGAGTTGCATCCCAAGAACACCATCCCTACTGGGAAGCATGGGAGTGGAAACGTCATGCTTTGGGGGTGCTTTTCTGCAACAGGGATAGGACGAATGCACTGTATTAAGGAGAGGATGAATGGGGCCATTTATTGTGAGATTTTGAGCAACAACCTCCTTCCCTCAGTCAGAACATTGAAGATGGGTCATGGCTGGGCCGTCCAACATGACAATGACCCGAAGCACACTGGTATGGACCAGGTTATTACAGCAAGTTACTTTTTCAAAATCCCTGAAACTTTCCATCACACAGACCCCACAGTTTAAAGTCATTAATCGGGTATGAGATAAAGTACCAGAGCGACCGGAGTCCCCCCCCCAATTGTATGCATCATAGAGTAGCACGCCCCTCCCTCTCCCCAACACGTTGCGGCGCACTGCTGGTGAGCTGGCGAGCTGGCTGAAAACTCTTACACTACAAAGACAACGTCGGCTGTCTAAAAATAACTCTGGTAGCTATATAAAAAAAAAAAAAAAACATCATGGACAGTCAGGGTGTGGAAACAAAAGAAGCACAACGCTTGGCTGTTTTTAGGGGAACAGTGTAGGTAAGCAACAAGCATGTCGGTCAACACCCAGCTGGGTACCTGAGAGGACAGCCGACTTCAACTCCCATCAGCTCATTACGTTTGCGTCACTCTATGAAGAGCAAAATTGCCAAAATGTAGAACACTCTTCGCATAAGCACTTTATTATACAAAATACCAAATTTAGTTGGTGCTCATTCAATATTTTTTGCTAGAGTCTATAACTGCAAATGAAAAATAAATGTTAACATAACTTTTAATGTTACAACTTGCTTGCCTGTTCCAAATAAAAGCAGTTTGATCATTGTTTTCTGTGAATACCAATGACAGTGTGGTCTCTTTACTCAAGGTTATACTGTGAGAATACTCATCCAGGCCTACTCCAACCTTATGTAAAAATAATAATAATGCAACAAAGCGGTTATGTAGTAATTGTGATAGGCCCAGTACAAATAAACAGAATCCCTCCTTAGGAGAACATTAGATAAGTCGGAACAGGAATTTGCTAGACAGCTAAAGTAATCTGAAAGCATCATCTGAGGCTCTGAAACTGCACAGCATTGTGGAACACATGGAGCAAAATCCTCTGTTGGTGGGGTTAGGGTTTGCTATGCTGGGTGGGTTTAAGGAGCTACACAAACACCTTCAAAACCCAGCCAGAAACAAGACTGAAGCATGCAAGTGTTAATGCGGATGTTGGAGAAATCTTTTGTGGGTTGACAATGCCTGACACGTCATAATAAAGGTTAAAAAGGAACCATATGACAAAATGGTTTATTTATATAGAGGGAGAAATTTTGCTTTCTGCAGATGAACGTCAGCGTTGGGTTCTTCGTGACAACACCGATGCCAGCAGACGCACTCTGTGACCAACCCGGACCGACAGAAGCTAAACGGGAGGAAGTTAATTTAGACGAAACGCAAACATTTCGGATGCTTGGCAGCGGTCCGCTAATAAACACATTTACAAGTGTATCGCCACCTCTCGGTCTCGGTTAAAAAGGCCGTAATACATAGATGTCAACCCCCGGTGTGTAACTTTGGCGGCTCTGTCTGAGACTGACTCTGTCTTTTGCTTCTGACGTTATGACAGATGTTATTTGACTAACGTTGAGCTAAGCTAACATTAGCTACGTATTGGTAAGAGAAGCCGGTCTGCCTGTTGGCGGAAATCCAGCTCCACTGCAACACTAGACATAAAAACGAGCTACAGTCAAGTTTATAACAACCTAATATCGACGTTTGCGAATAATGAGAACATGACATGACGTTGCTGAGCGCAGAAAGTGACAGCTTGGGTAATGCTAAGCCCTTAGCCTGAATGCTAACATTATCACCAGAAATGTACGACGCGGCCTATAGAAGCTAACACTGAAGTCCTAGCCTTATAAACAACTGACATTGGTCTGAGGGTACACATATTACCCGGACAGTAACTCAGTGGGTCTGGAAAAAATCTTCAATCAGGTATTGGGCTTGAAACGGAACCACATATCTTTTATTCACTGGATGAAGGATGAAACCCGACTTGGCTAACGTTAGCGTTACTTACCCTGTCCGTATTTAGCTTAGGATTCCACTCCAAAGGAGTCACACCAAACTGGGCGGGGGCTGCAAACCAATGTACCTGAAATGGCAAAATTTCTAAATATGGTCACTTACGATAGCGGTAATCGTGAGGTTCTGTTCTAATCGGGAGGATATGAAGATGTTTTGCCCTTTCTTTTCTTGGTATTGTTAAGACAAATTACGCTCAAACCACCATCTTAGCTAGCATTATAGTAGGGAGGAGGGAGTGGGGCAAGTATTCAGTGTCCAGTGAGCCTGCGCATATGTAAAATGGCATTGTGGGTAAATGAGTTTTTTTTTTTTTACCTTACACGCCCTGATACCTGATACCGATGTCCTGCCAAATAGTGACTACAATATATGTATTTAAGTTTATAGTTTTTGTTTTGTTTTTTGTTTTGTCCCGGGGTGTTACATAAAATGTACGTACATGTATAAGACAAATACGCATTCCAAACAGTTGTTCAATCTGGACCACTTTCTGTTCTAATATTATTATTATTCTGTGATAAAACGTGAATAATGAGCTCCATAAGCTTCCGAGATGGACAAATGCGAGCCAAATGTTTGTCTCTCACACCGTCCGAGGAACTTTACATCCAAATGTATCGACCGTTTGACTGATTCAAGAAATGTAATATGAAGGCTTACACATGGTGTTCTTCAGGTTTCTGGATATAGGAACTCTAAATTTGACTAATAATAATGATAATAATACACTTTCCTTTGCACATCACAGTATCTTTAATCATTTTTTTTTTATAAAATCACCAATGGCATAATTATATTGTATTTTTCTCTAACTTTTCATAAGGTTGTAAAAGAGGAATCTTTGATCATTCCTCTTCACAATCTCTGTTTGTCATTCAGAGTCCATTGTCCTGTCTGGTTATCCACTTTCCAGGTATTTTAGATCATTATCTTGCTAAAAGACAGAATGTTCAAGGACACTTTTGTTCCGTTTATTTGTAGAGACGAGATTTTTTATTAGTATGCCTTGGTATTAGAAATAATTCTTAATTCCATGAACTCCATAGGTTCCCAGGGCTTTGGGAACAGTAAGATGCCCTTAGCATTATAGAACCTACACCCTGCTTAACAGTGGGCATAAGGGATAAAAAATATATTTTAGTCCTTCGATAAATACCAGACACATCTGGAGTGTTTGGTTCTGAAAAGCTCAATCTTAGCCTTTTCTGCAAAGCATACAATTCCAGTTAAAGTCCCAAATGAGGTGGTAGGACGGAAAAGGCTTTTTTTTTCTGGCCTGCCTTCTAAACAACTGGTTGATATGGATATAATGGTTTCCAATGGTTATTGTGGAGACTTGGTTCCATTCTTAGCAGCAGTTCTTTTGATACTTTTTTGTGCCTCTTGATCACTGTGCTTGGTGACTAGATAAACATGGGTCATCCTCCAGCCTCGTGGCTAAAAAGGATCTCTGTCAAGTTAAATTAAAATTTTAAAAAGTTTTAGCTACAGCAGTTTTCCACCACTGCAATAAATAGAGTCAAAGAAACAAAAAATATGTAATTCCGTGTGAGATTATTTTCTTATATAAAACTGGTATGTTAACGTTTACATGCCTTCTAACGGTAACATTCAGCTTAATGGAGGTTTTCTCTGAGCAGTTACTGGCTGATGTTAAGAAATGGAAGCAGGTCAGTAATTAATCTCTGCTTATAAAACCTTTAATTTAATAATGGATTCTATTATGATAAGGATGATGGAAACTGAAATCAGATGTGATTGAATAACCAGAGACACATTTTTTAAGTTCTACAAAATTACAATTTTATCAAATAAAAACCAAACTTGTTATTGTGAGTCAACAGAGGTATAAAATGAGCAAACTCTCAGTAAGACTGAGAACAAACAAACATCAAATGTTTTATTACAGAATAATAAAAAGTAACCAATACATTTGGATTGAAAAAGGTTTGAGGTACAGGTTCTGTAGTTAAAATTTATATGAATTTCTTGAATACAAATGTTGAGATATTAGAAATGAACAACTAAAACTCTGAATTGTAAATCTTAATCTACCCAAACAAAGCTTGGTGTGGGCCATTTTGGTGCCTGGGCTTTGTTGGGATCCACAGAATCTAAGGTGAGTATTGGGGAGATGGGATGTGGTGATGCCAGGGACATTCTAGCAGCCAGGAGACCCATTCGAACACAACTGTCTGTGTCTTTTCCCTGAAGAATCCCTGCCATTAAGGCACCTGCAAAACTGCCAACATAGAAAGAAAGAATAATAAATAATTATGAATAAAATAAAAACAAAGTGGAAGTACAGAAGAGAAAGTAGGTTGGTTAAAATGTTACCACCTGTCTCCTGCTCCTGACACATTCATTGTCTCGTCTGGGGTGACAGTCAATGCTGGGTAGTGTAGCGCACAAAGCTGTCTCTTCTGCAAATCCAAGCGCAGTAAATAACATCCTCTGTGTTGATGTTGTAGTAAATATAATCATCAACTTGCATTTAAAAGGTGCATACTCTTTTTTGTTTCCTTGGCTGCAGGTCAACTGAGCCTGCATCATGCTCACCACACAGCAGCACACCATCAGGCCCAAGAGTCACCACCAGACAGTGAAGATTCTCCAGAAGAGGGCGTGAGAGAGCCACAGCAACCTTTAGGATCTCATGAAGAGAGCTAGGTTGTACTGGCAAGAGATCAACCACAAACCTTAGCCAATCATCAGACAATGTGTACTCTTCACAAGAACTCTATAGCTGTGACAACTGTGGGAACCAAGGTAGTTTGGCTTTTGCAAAATAAGCAAATGCAAAGAAGGGGAACATCTACAATGTTTAATGTAGAAGAAAAGATTAAAGGTACCTTCAGGAACTGTGAGACCCAGCGTTTTATTCATCATGCACAACTCTGCCAGATTTGGAGACGAATAGGACAAAGACTTCCAAGCTTCTGAGAGGAAAGGTTTACAAGCTTTTTCTGCATCTGTTGGTTCATACCAAACTGTTCCAAACACAGAAAGCATTGTTTTAATAATAAAAGCTTTTGTTCATGATCATTTATAATTATTGGGTCACCATCTTTCTATGCTTACCATTTAAGTTGTGCTTCTCAGCAAGAGAACAGACATAGTTGATGGTGGAGACAGGGATGTTTCCATCAAGACACACAAGTGTGGCAGATGAAATCTGTTTTTCAAACTGTGAAACCTTTCAAAACACAGGATAGGTAGTAGGAGTACTAAATAAAGTTTATTTCATGACATAATAATAATTAAAACACAATATAATGTAGAGTTATTTCTACCAAACAAAAGGCTCTTTAAAAAGAAAAAAAATTCCCAGATTGTAGATCTGCATTTAATTACATAAGATGTAGGCAAGCAATTCAAAATACAGGGGGAAAATGGTCAATTTCAGTTTTTGAAAAGCCAAACTGAGATTCTTGAAACATCAAATTGATCTTTAACCATTCTTCTCTGCACATTCTCTCTGGATCCTCCAGACACTTGGGTTCTCCCTCATGCTCTCTACTCTTTAGATCACCCCAAAGGAGTGGGGAGAGGATTAAGAAGATTGAGATGGGTGTGATTTTGGGTTGATTTTGTCTATTGAACCATTTCTGTGTTGATCTGGATTTGCATGCATCTTTTGGATCTGATCCTCATCCTGCTGAAAGATCCAACAACGTCCCATTTTTAGTTCACTAGTAGATATCACCAAATTGTTATTTCAAATTTCTTGGTGATTCAATGAGCTCACAATGCCATAAATGAACATTTATCTCATGCCAAACTCATCTGGATTATTTGTTGCTGAAAAGCAGAATCTTTAGGGCAACATACTCAGAAAGAACAGATAGTTTGCCTCTTTTTTGTTCTTTTAGCTCCAGTTTGGAAATTCTTGAAGTTCCTTCTTGAGACATAACTGAGATTTTTTTTTTCTCCAGAAATTTCAAGTGGGTGTATGCCATATGCTGCAGTGGGACAGCTCTTTACCAGGAGTACTGCATATGAGTGTATTGTGAAGTATTAAATGTCCTGGCCATAAATAACTCTGTACTTGTTCTTGCCGCCCCCCCCGAGAAAAAGCACACATTTCTGTTTATGTGGAGTATATAAAAGTATTTTGTCCCATCTGACCAAAGTCCATTGTGCCATTTAAAGTCCTGTTAGTTCAGCAACTTCCACATGTTTGCGTTTGTGGTGGTAAGACAAAAGAGCCTCTCATGTAACTGGTTCAATTTAAAATGGTTTTCATGGAGACTTGGTGAACTAAATCTGTGCTGCAGTTCACCATCAGAGATTTTGTTTTTACCACATATACCATCCTGGTCAACGCGTATGGTGGCAAGATAAATATGGGGCTTCAACCAGCCAAGTGATCAGTAGTTAGGAGAAATTAGCCTCTCTGTCTCACACCATATTTATAATTTAGGAAGTCATGGGTTACAAATTAACCCCTCCTCTCGCCCCTTGACTGCTGGAGATAGGCACCAGCCCCCCCGCAACCCTGCATAGGATGGACGGGTACAGATAATGGAAGGTTGGATGGATGGTTGGATGGATTACTAATTATGGTTCCTTGATGGTCTGATTATTTAAAAAACAATTAAGTATTAGAAAGGTTCAATTACATATAGGAATTTTTAGAGGTGCGAGAAAGTGTGGCAACAGGGATTTTGTTTAAAGCAATAATTTGTGGTATTGCAGCCCCCAGTGAATAAATGTGCTTAAATTAAAGATCGGTTCAAGAGGTTTAAAAAATCTTTAACAGGGTGGAGTGTGCAGTACTCTATGTAGAACAAAGTAAGCCATCAAATATTTGAATTTGGTCACATAAAAAGGTTCCTTGGAGACAAAAGTCATGCTTTTGGTTATAAATGCAAATTACATGACACATTTGATTATAATACAGTGAACTTGATCCTTTGCCAGGTTTGATGAGAATTCTTTTTCTATATTCGGTCAGTAAGGGGCTCAGTAGCACACAAATCCTAATCTGGCAGGGGAATAACCTGCAAGCAAAACTTACATAGCGTTGTGTAATTTGCTGATGAATGTCCATGTCTCCCAAGCCAAGACTCAGTTCCCCATTTTCATTGATAACAGCACAGTACGTTGCTGTATTCTGCTTGTCCAGCCTGGCCACACCACTTGTGTTCTAAACGTAATATAAGACAATACACATTCAAGTGACAAGAGTTTAACTGTACTTACTAATAACTAGCTGTTAATAATGCCTTACCATATGTTTACAGTAGTTAAAGACTGCATCACTGTTTGCATCAGCTCCAGTGGCTGAGATGAACAGTGGCGTCTTTTCAAACCTACTCAGAGAGTCTTAGAGAAAAACGCAATGTGTGAGAGACAATCAGATGCATTGATAAAAATGTTTGCACACACGTGATCAGATAAGAATAACCAACCAGCGATGTTCCGCCCAACACCCCCAAACGACTGACTGACGATTCCTGGGTTGGTCTGTCCAAACTGAGAGACAAAACAGATTCTCAGAACTTATTCTCATCCTGTGTTCTGAGGTATTTGAGATAAATAGATAAATGCCTGTTGTGACACTTACATTAAGTGTTTTTGCTTTCCCTTTGGCAATAAAATCGACATTTATTCCTCCTATAACAACCTTTAAAAGAATACATTACTTTAACATCTGTCTTAGTTTTATTTGATTCATTTCTTGATTAAAAATTAAATATATCTCTATATTTTTATACTCACAACATCTGGGTCTTTGTGGGGTTTTCCAGGATGTTGAGCTTGAGTTTTTGATATTTTTTTACTCTTTTGTTTTGATAGTGCACAAGCTATCTGACTGCCAACTTTAGCATTATTGTGAATAAGAGCAATGTCTTTAAAGACGACATATTAAGGACAATATGGTAATAGCCCCCTGTTTGACAATGGACATCGACAGTGAAGCTATTATCATTATATATTGTTAAGATCATATTCTTGAGGCCATCTCATCTTTTCCACAAAAATATTTCAGTTAGTCATGTAACTTCTAAGAAATTCAGATGTTTCCAAAGGATACTGGCCTGGAGGGACTTTCCTTGAGTCAGTTCGTTGACCTTTTGAAGAATAAAAGGTGTTACGCCTCTGCCTGTAATACCTTCAGTACTGAGGAAACCAGAGATAGCAGACATCCATATGCAAGAATTTTCCTCTGAGGTCACTGATCAGTATCTTAAAACCAAAAATTTCATTTACCACGTTAGCTGAATACAACTTAGAGATCCTCCGTACCTGACTGCTGTCACTGCAGTTTGTATGGCTTCCTGTATCTGTTGACCTACTACTGCATACTTTTCTGGGATGGGGACGGCTATCAGGACACCACTTTGAAGACCCAGGGACAAAGTAATTGCTGGTAAAAAACAACAAAAAAAAACAACAAAAAACAGACATATTCACTGCCCAAAAAAATAAAATAAAGGGAACACTTAAAGCTACATTGTGTATTTTTTTAAAGTTAATTCTTAGCCAAAACCCCTTTGTTCTTTCAAAAATATGTGCTCATTCATGTGTAATTACTCTCACCTACTAATGAAATTATTCTCATAAGTGTAGAATCTGCTATTCAGAATACATACGCGCGAGTCGCGGGAATGGCTGAATCAATGTTGAGCCTAGAACGTAATATTCAGTTGGTTGTTTCACGGCTAGATGGGAGACTTCTTACACAATGTAGCTTTAAACAACACAATGTAACTCCAAGTCAATCACACTTCTGTGAAATCTAACTATCCAATTAGGAGGCAACACTGATTGACAATCAATTCCATATGCTGTTGTGCAAATGGAATAGGCAACAGGTGTAAATTATAGGCCATTAGCATGACACCCCCCTTAAAGGAGTGGTTCTGCAGGTGGTGACCACAGACCACTTCTCAGTTCTGATGCTTTCTGGCTGATGTTTTGGTCACTTTTAAATGCTGGAGATGCTTTCACACTAGTGGTAGCATGAGACGGAGTCTACAACCCACACAAGTGGCTCAGGTAGTGCAGCTCATCCAGGGTGGCACATCAATGTGAGCTGTGGCAAGGAGGTTTGCTGTGTCTGTCATCGTAGTGTCCAGAGCATGGAGGCGCTACCAGGAGACAGGCCAGTACATCAGGAGACGTGGAGGAGGCCGTAGGAGCGCAAGAACCCAGCAGCAGGACCACTACCTCCACCTTTGTGCAAGAAGGAACAGGAGGAGCCCTGCCAGGGCCTTGCAAAATGCCCTGCAGCAGGCCATAAGAATGCATGTGTCTGCTCAAACAGTCAGAAACAGACTCCATGAGGGTGGTATGAGGGCCCAACTTCCACAGGTGGGGGTTGTGCTTACAGCCCAACACTGTGCAGGACGGTTGGCATTTGCCAGAGAACACCAAGATTGGCAAATTCACCACTGGCACCCTGTGCTCTTCACAGATGAAAGCAGGTTCACACTGAGCACATGTGACAGATGTGACAGAGTCTAATGACTCCATGGAGAATGTTCTGCTCCCTGCAACATCCTCCAGCATGACTGGTTTGGCAGTGGGTCAGTAATGGTGTGGGGTGGCATTTCTTTGGGGGGCTGCACAGCCCTCCATGTGCTCACCAGAGGCAGCCTGACTGCCATTAGGTACCGAGATGAGATCCTCAGACCCCTTGTGAGACCATATGTTGGTGCGGTTGGCTCTGGGTTCCTCCTAATGCAAGATAATGCTAGACCTCATGTTGCTGGAATGTGTTAGCAGTTCCTGCCAGAGGAAGGCATTGATTCTATGGACTGGCCCACCCCTTCCTCAGACTTGAATCCAATTGAGCACATCTGGGAACATGTCTCGTTCCATCCACCAATGTCACATTGCACCACAGACTGTCCAGGAGTTGGCGGATGATTTAGTCCAGGTCTGGGAGGAGATCCCTCAGGAGACCATCCACCACCTCATCAGGAGCATGCCCAGGCGTTGCAGGGAGGTCATACAGGCACGTAGAGGCCACACACACTACTGAGCCTCATTTGGACTAGTTTTAAGGATATTACATCAAAGTTGGATTAGCCTGTAGTGTCTTTTTCCATTTTAATTTTGAGTGTGACTCCAAATCCAGATCTCCATGGGTTGATAAATTTGATTTCCATTGATAATGTTTGTGAGATTTTGTTGTCAGCACATTCAGCTATGTAAAGAACAAAGTATTTAATAAGAATATTTCATCCATTCAGATCTAGGATGTGTTATTTTAGTGTTCCGTAAAATTTTTTTGAGCAGTGTGCATAATCACTGTTATTATATCTGTATTGTAAGGCAAACTTTCATAGTGCTGTGCCTTTCCCTGTCTTTGCATCCTTGATTGTTCCCAGCTGCTCTGAGTTTCCCTGATTGTCTCCCTGATTACCTTCCCCGTGTATTGATACCCCTGATGCTCATGTAATTCTGGCTGGATATTTGACCACTCTAATTTGCATGATTGATATAGTTTAATTGGATTCTTACCACTGATCAACAGGATTATGTACCTAGGCTTTTGGGGAGCCACTCAGGGAGCTCAAATGAATCATTTCAAAACCAGTTTTGATGTGTGGGATGCTCAATATTATTATAAACTGGAGACAGGTGGAACACCATTGTTAATCTCCACAGTGCAGTTACCTTAACATCAGAGTGGACTAAAAGAGTGCAGTCAGAGAAAGAATCCCTCCCTCTTAATGCATGACTGAAAGTTGCAATCTGCTCACAGATAGGCCAGTTGATTCTGGACAAAAGTGTGAACATAGTGCTAATTATTAGGCATGGTGGGAGCAGAATCATGCTGAAGGTTTGTTTCTCTCCCATTGTTACTGGTGCGACACACAGTGGGTAAAATAAAGAAGAAAGAGGATTACCTCCGATTTCTCCAACATCGTCTCTTATAAACATCTAAACACATTATAACATTAACCTTCTAAAATGAACCCGAACACAAACCTTTGAAATGTGTGAACTATGCTTAAAGGTTTGGTTTGCCACAGAAAACAGCCAATTTCAATTAGCTATTTTATTACTGATAAAAAAGAGTGATCACAAAATCAATTTAGATTGATTTAGATGGATTGGAGAATGGATTAAATTAATCATTAAGTCCCCAAATTATGTATGACATGCAAGTGCATGTAATCTTCTGAATGGAACTGTAAACCTTTCATAAGCTTAAAAGTAAGGAGCATAAATCATAAACATTCAACCCTTGATGGTTAAGGCTTAATGAAAAAGCCAATTTTTATCCATAGCATAGGATGCTGGTTTACCGATAAGTTCTGCAGCCTCGCTAGGGTTGTGGACATTGCACGCAGAGGTGAATCCACTGTTTGGAGCGAAGAACGCTGGGAAATTCTTAGTTGCTCCATAAGTTGCAACACACACACCTTGTGTCTCCTATTTACAGACAGATAAGGATAGAAATAGAGTTTAGGCTTCAGCCACACATTGTAATCACTGCTATGAATTATTAGAAAGCACATGTGATTTTGTGTTACAAGTCTGCTAAACAGAATAAGCCCTATTTTCTCACAAGGAACTCCAGGGTGCGGCCGATGTCCAGGATAGACTTGACTCCGGCAGAGATGACAGCGATAGGAGTTCTGCCAAGCTCTGTTAGATCTGCACTGATGTCCAGACCTCAAAGAAGGAGCATTTAGTCAGCAGGAATAACTTTTTGGATTTTGATTTAGACTTCACACTTACTGTAGACTTTTCAAACACTGAGCCAAGTCAGTGTCCCCTGTTTTCTTAGCAAAAACAGTGATTGGCCATAACTTATTGTTTCATAGTTTTGATAACCTCACCTCTCAGTTTAACAATCTGTCATGAGTTTTTCTTCTTCTCTGAAGTGGCCTTTGTTTTGTTTTTCTTCTTCAGAAAATCATTTTAATTAAAACTAAATGACAAATGTTTTGAAAACAACAATTCTCTCCAAAAGAGCAACCCTGTTAAAGAATATAAAAAATAACTATTTTCAGTGACAGCCAGCTCACTGTTCTGTCCATCTCTGTGAACTCCTCCGATGCCTCCTGTGACGAAAACAGGGATCCCAGCTCTGTGTGCTGCTATCATGGTGGCTGAGACTGTTGTTCCCCCAGAGAGACCCTGAAAAATGAAGACAGATATTTGATGGCATTCAAAAAAACAGATATTAGATTAAAAGGTCAAAATGTTCACCGAAACTTTTACATACAAAAGCCTTAAACTTTGTCACATTTTGCCACATTATTACCAGATATTTTGTTGCATTTAGTGGGATTTTATGTGATAGAGCAACAAAAAGCAGGATAAAATTGTGACATGAAAGAAAAATACAATATAGTTTTGCAAATGAAAAATTTACAAAAGCTTTCTGTGCATTTGTGTTCTTTCCAAAGTAGCTTAAGATCGGTAAGATTGGATGGGACATCAATTTCTAGCGCTTGCAATCCATCTCAGTTGGATTTTGGTCTAACACAGGAATACATTTTGATCTAAACCTTTCCATTGTGGGTATGACTGTATATTTAAGGTTGTTGTTCTGTTAGTAAGTGAACCTCCACCCAAATTAAAGTCTTTTGCAGCCTTTAAGAGGTTTCCTTCCAAGATTGCCCCAGCTTTATCTCCACCCACCTTCACATCAACTCTGACCAGCTTCCCTCTCTCTGTTGGAGAAATGCATCCATCCAAAACAGCATGATGCTGCCACCACCGTGTGTCACAGTGAGGATGGTGTGCTCAGTGATGTGCAGTGTTAGTTTAGCTGCTACTCACCTTGACTGACTTGGCTTTAGGTGATGACCATGTCTTGCTGGCTTTGCAGCTATGTCATACTTTATCCATTTTCAGATGATGGACAACACAGTGCTCCATGACATGTACAAACGCTTGAAAATATGATCTAACCATTTTGTCCAAGAAATCTCTGAAGCCTTAAAAAAACAGGTGTATTTATACTCTATTTATGGACTCAATTTATAAATTAAGTAGCTTACAAGGCAATCATCTACGCTAAATTTTATTTAGAGGTATCAGAGTAAAAGAGGCTAAACAGATATACTCTAAAATCTTCAGACTTTTGTGTCATTCAATGCAACGCAATGCATGAGTTCTTTCACAGAACATTGATTTAAAATACACTTGTGGTTGTAACATTATAAAATGAGAAAAAAGTCTAAGAGACTTTAAGGTTTGAGATTTATGTTTTAGATCCAAGAGTAGCCCCCTCACTTTGCTAATAACATAAGGCAGATCCCGTCGCGACACCTTCAGGGGGCTTTTGGATCGAGCGAGGTAGTCAAGCTCATCTGACGACAGTCCGATTCGGATTTCCCCTTCAATGATGCCGATCGTGGCAGCAGTGGCTCCTTCAGCTCGCACAATCGCCTCAACCTCCTTTGCAGTGCTGAACAGAAACAGCAGGCGAGGTTATAATTTATTTTTTTAAACTCATTTTGCAAACTTTCAACATCTGATGTGGTTTTTATCTTGACGTCATCCTGGGCACCTCAGGTTGTGTGGGTAGGGCATGCCATGTGTGATAATTGTGCTCTCGAGTGCAATCACTGGCTTGTTTTGCACCACAGCCTGAGACACAGATGGATGAACTTTGAAGTGGATATCTGAAAGAAGAGACGTGATCATCCTTAGCATTACCAGCCTGTAATGAGCAATGTGAACCCTATTATTCTTAGTGCTAAAGGTTTAATGAGGAAGTGTATTCACCTTTGCTGCACACAGTGTTCTGATATGTCCTAGCTTCTCTTCTGAGGATGAGCTGGAAGACTCTCTTCAGGACCCTCATTCTGCTCAGATTTTATGATAAAACCTGATAATATGCAGACTTTGAATGAAGTAGTCAAATCTCTTATTACAGTCACTTTGAGTAAACCAGGTTTTTAGCAGCTGAAGTTCAGATTTTAAACTGTGAATGTCTGGGATCAAACACAGCAGTCCAACCTAAATATTGCTTTTCCCAAAGAATTCATTACAAATCTAGATATTGCTACTGTCGAGACACTGAGAGGAACCCACTTGGCAGCAGTTTCTTTAAAATCCATGAAACAATACAACCCTACAAGATTAAATTTATGTAAGAAAAGTCAAAGGTAAAGTTGTAAAAGACTACAGCTACTGAAAGTGTTAAAGAGGAGATTTTTTTGTAAATAATCTTCAAAAAATATTTGCTATTGCTAAAATCAAGAAAAACTTTACCTCAGGTTCTCAAAGGGTAAATGTAGATCTTTACTTCGATGTGATTTCCTACCCTTCATGTTTGCCACTACAGGGTACAGATCCTATTCATCCATTGTGAGGTTTTTATTTATCCCAACTAGCTGACACAAACTCTCATCACCCTCTTCCCCTTTTCTGGGGCCACTCTCACAAACAGACACGTAAATGCCCAAACAACAGCTCTTTCAGTTTGCCCCTAACCTATGGTACTCAGCAACAACAGCAACAAAAAGAAACTCTTAAAAACAGCAAAATGCATTCCACTGAAAAATAGGCCTCTTTCATAAAATAGAAAAAAGAAAACGTATACCTTAGGTTTCGACTTTAGCTTTGACTGATTTTTATTTTCAATTCCTCCAAAAGAGAAAAGACAAAAAAACATCATTTGAAAATCTAATACGAAATCAAGCTATTAAAAATTTACTTATATCCTAAGAAAAGTGTTTAAAAGGAAAACAAATAAAAAACTTTAGCTGATTATATGTGAACTAAACCAATCTATAAATGCCTAACTCCAAAGCAGCTATAGCATAATGACAAAGGAATACAATCAACATGAGCATACTTAGAAACCAACAGAAGCAGGACACCACATTCTTCTATATCAAACATCAACAGCTTATTATTATTTTCCCAGTCCACTCAATAATTAAAAAACAGATTCTTCAGGAAAGGTTTGAAGCTTACCTTGTCTTGTCCAACAGAAATGCAACAAACTTTGACCAGGGAGCTAAACTTTGACCCAAACACTGTTTACACACCCCACAACCATCAACCAAAGATGTCTACTGTCTGAGCTGTACCCTGGTAAAAGCCTACAATCACAATGTGATATGGAAAAACAAACAAACAAACAAAAAACATCTAAAAATAATTCAACTAACATGTTTGAATAAGAAATGTCCAGGGGAGACTGATCTAGATTTTAAATGGTTTTTATTCAACCAGGAAGTTTGTTTCTGATGAGTAATGTCTCATTACCTATTAGACATCTATTAAAGTGGCATCTATTAGGAGATAAAGCAACGTAACAGGGATGATATTTTTTTATTATCTTTTTTTATTCACATTTTATAATTAAAATGCATGTCATGTTTTTTCTAAAGGTTATTTAGGGACTTTTCAATAATCAGTAGAAAAATCCTTATTGGCTTTTCCAACAACCAAATCCTTGTAATTGCTGATCAACTTGCATGTTTCTCTGGTATTTACATGATTTATCTTTGATGAGAAGCTCCAAGTCATGGAGACTAAAAATCCTCCCGGCCATCACCCTTTAATCTTTAACTCCCTCCTCAGATTCGAGTTGGGATTCTGGCTTAGAAACTCCAAAATGTCAAAAGAAAAAGGCAAAACACTGACAATACTTCCTGTGAGAAGAAACTTGTTGGGAAACTTAAAAGAGGATTTTAAACCTAAATCTGTCAAGAATATAAATTATTTTTTACCTTAACTCTAAATATAATGTAGCAGTGACAAAAATTACAGATTTATATGATCCTCCCTTGAAATAGATGGGGAGATGGGAAAAAATAATGCATTTTAATAATAATAAATGTATTTATAAAGCATTTTCCATCAAAGTGCTGTACAACCACAAATATCAACCATGAAAACACTCTTCGTATAAAAGGTAAAAGATAAACATTTCCTAAAAATTACACAAAAATAAACTGTACATAAAATAAGATAAAACAGGCTTTAAGAAGTATTAAGAAGTATGCGCACATGTAAATAAATGTGACTTTACCTTTGCCTTAAAAACAATAACTTTCTATGGTTGCCTGACGTCTAGAGGCAAACTTCCAAAGCGTTGGTGCATACAACTTTCAGGTAATCTTGTTAAAACAGCTGAATGCCCTCTACAGTTTGAGAGCTGAACCCATTGTTGAGCAAATTCGATGTGTTTCAGCCAGCTGAACCTTTGTTTTATTCATTGCTACATCACTACTTTGGATCGCCATGTCACTGATGATTTGGACTGAGCTAAGTACATATGTTGAGTGATCTGTAATTGTCATTTTCTTTTCATCTGATCCCTCTGTGTCCCTCTCATCCTCCAGCTCAGAGCTTTTCATTAACTCATCCTGGAACCAGTGTGGATGCTCCAGCTGATACTTATGAAAGGCCTCTATAGCATCTCTTAGGGCCTTCCCTGAGGGGGACTCGTGGTATTTATCCTCAGAGAGTCCATCGATTTGCTTTACTCGGCCGGGTTCGTGTTTTTCTGTGTTCAGGATTCTGAAGAAGACCTCCTCAAACTGTTTCATTAGCTTGTAGCGCACCGCAATCTTGAAGGGCAAAGGGATGTCTTCCTCAGAGCAAATATCATCAAAGTAAGCCACAATATACTTTTCAAATGATGCAGAACGGATAAAATAAGGCACCAGGAGAGTGAGGGAAGGAGTGAGCGTGTCACCCATAGGAGAGAGAGCATCCTCTCTCAGAAAAACCTGTTTGCCTCCACACATGGCTCTCCATTTAGCATGTACTCCTCGGGAGCAAAGAATTAATATTTTATCCGAAGACCTCTCTATTTTCTCCTTGTGCCACTCGAGCCACTGGATGCTCCCCAGGACTCCCAGTCTGGTTGAATCCAGCAGGTCCAGGACCACATCCGTGCCACATTTTGCCACTAAGAAGGCAGAAAACTTCAGAACAACGTTCTTATATAACAGATGGTCGAGGGAATAAATGACGAGGACACGTTTTCTCTCTTGAAGTTGAAAAACTTCCGGTTGTTGCTCGTCAGGAGAGGTAGGAGTGGTTGGAGGCCCTGAAGTATAAAGTCAGGATTTATTTATTTATTAGTTGGAGTGTCTGGTTATATAGTTTGTAGTGTATTTTAAAATAAAACTAACCTCTACTAGATGCTTTCTGCAGTAAAACAATAAAACCAACAAAGACCAGCAGCAACCCCATACAGATCTTTATAGACCTCCTGCCTGTCCTTGGAGACTGTCCTACAATATCCAGAGGCAAAAATAAGTATTATTTGAAGTAAAAGATAGCCAAAAATACTGAGAACAAAGGTTTCCATTTGAAAATTTCACAGGTGAATATGTGACTTACTTTGGCAGTTGGTAATATTTTTCTTAGCACTGTCACAGTTATTTTTGCAGCCAATGAAATATGGCTGGATCTGTTGGACAAAGTGACATATGCTCTTGAAATGTTCTCACAGCAGAAAGTATAATTTCATTAAGACTTGGCTTTGGAGATGTGTCTCACCATTACTTCATATTGTGACAGCTGAGACCAAACACACTCCAGCGTCACATTCAGACGCGTTCTGTTTTCCTGTCGGTTTAACAAACAAAAAATAATTAATTCTTGCTTCTAAATAAGGAATATAAGAGTATTTTAGTAATTCGAATAAAAAAAGCTAAACTCATACAGCGAGTAATAAAAGTATAAAATACGTCAATATTTTTCTCAACTTAAATATTTCTTAAGGGGCCTCTGGCATAAGATTTGCATAAGATGTTGGCAACAACAGAAGTAACCCACACAAAGCAATCAGGTGAAATCCAACAGTATTAAGAAAGCAGCCCTGCTGCTCTTTGCAAATAGATGAAAGAAAGTGGGCCAGCAGATGACATGGCTCACCAAATTGTCACTGATTGTGGAAGCTTCTCAATAGATCTCAACCAAATGGAATCCTCAGTCTCTTTACTATTTTCCCAGGTTCTGGGATCTTGATTTTAAACGAAATGCCAAATTTGCCTTTACTTAAAAAGAGGACTTTGGACCACAGATCTAAATTCCAGTCCCTTTCTTTGTAGTCAATTGACTCTCTCCAAAATGCTTGAAATGGCTTTAATTCACAATCCTCTCAAGGCTGCAGTTATTTCTGTTGCTTGAGAGCCTTTTTTCTACAACACATTTTCCTTCTACTTAACTTTTCAATAAAATGCCTAGATGAATAGCATCATGAACCTGTATTTGGATTGAATTGCGGGGACACAAACTTTTAAATGATGTTACATTCTATCAAGATGCATCTGTGGAGGTACTACCTTATAGACTAATTTAGAGCAATTTACACTGCCACTCTGGAAGAAAACTCGGTAACTCTCTGAATACTCCTCCGAGTCAAATTCCACAAGAATCAAATCTTTCTTCTCGGTGCACACAGCAGTTATCCTGGGATCCCACAGACTACCTAAATTATCCAAAGACAAAAAATCAGCATGTTTTTTAGGCCTTGATCGTCCCCACTACATTTGAACTAGGAAAAAAAAGAAGCAATTACCGTTCTCCTGACACAGTTGGGCCCTTTTGATTCTCTGGTCTTCACATCCTGGCCATAACATGACATTACAAAAGCAAAAACAAAAAAAGACGGATTAGAAAATTATACATTTATTAGTATTATTATTAATAAGCATGTTTCATTACTCTTTTTTTAGGAGAATGAATTAAATACAGCGGTTGGGTGACATAGTAATGATCAGTAATCATAATGAGTCAAAATAGTAACATTTTCGAAAATTGTTGACATTTTTTTCTGTTCTGAAATAGTCTCCATTAAACTAAAACTGATCAAAATAACTGTCAGTGTTATAACGATCACAATCAGTTTCCAAGGTGTCTTACCTGGTATAGTAGTTTGGTTTATGATCCTATAATGTCCCATGTCAGGTTCAGGCAGGTTAAACACTGTGATGGTATATGTATGCTTAGGCTCTACCACAACATTCAAGGAAAATGTCCACTGGTAGCAAGAAAGAAAAGAAAGAAAACAATACCAGCAAAATTAATTCCTAAAATTTAATTCTGTTTAATTCTGTTTACTTATATAATGCCTATTCACAACAAATGTCTTTCTTAAGACACTTTTAAAGAAAGATTTCATTTATATACAGAAATATATTCAAATCAATACAAATGATGATGATGATACAATGATACAATGGAAATTCAGTATAGTTCTTACTGGAAAAATGTTTTCCATCTAAGGAAGTCCACTGTTATTTATGCCATATATGGCACCTCATACATAGAGAGGGTAATACCAAACTAGGAATCATTTTGCAAAGATCCGTAGAAAGATCCAATGCAAACATGTAAAGAAGAAATTAAAAACTACCAGGAGCAATGAGGCTAAGTTTGGTATCAACAGTAAAATATCTTTGGTCTTACCCTTTCGTTGTTTGGATTTTGTGAACGATTAACAGAGTAATTAAACTGCCTGCACACACTTTGATTTGTATTTTCTTCTATAATCTTTATCTCCGAGCCACGAATACTGTTAATGGACCCTGTGAACACAAACAAGTGCGCAGATCATGAAGTGAATCTTTATTGTCAGTAAAATGTATTAACCAATCCCACCTGGCAACATAA
This sequence comes from Valencia hispanica, assembly GCA_963556495.2. Lineage (NCBI taxonomy): Eukaryota > Metazoa > Chordata > Actinopteri > Cyprinodontiformes > Valenciidae > Valencia > Valencia hispanica. The sequence continues at coordinate 36,890,953 of OY747706.1, forward strand.
TGTACAAAAAAATTAAAATACAGCTTTTTGTTGGAACGGGACATACTCACCATCAGCTCGTAGTTTCCAAGTCACATTCACAACAGGAACAGGTCTATCTCGGTCCATGCTGGTTTTTATTTGCACAGAATCCCACTCTGGGCCGGTACTAGCACTGATTCGAGGAATCTTTTCCATGTCTGAGCAGTTGGCTGACATTGACAGGTTTTATATTACTATATGTCACCTACAGTGGCTCAAAAAATGGCAGTGTTTGTGATGTAAAAATAATACATGAATCATAAAAAAAGAAAATAAATATGTGACATTAATACACTATAATTCATCCTAAAAACAAAAACGTTTAATGAAAATATAAAAAAGATGCAACAACCCAGTTGGAAGAGTGTACGTGAGCATAAGTTAATAGTTTGTTGTTTGGCATTTATCAGCATCCCACACATTGACTTTGTAATATTTTCCCACTCAGCCCAGTAAAGGTTCTCAAAATCTCTCAGATGCCGGAAGACCCCTTCAGAGGCTCCCAGCCCTCTTCAGGAGACCCAAAAAGGTTGTCTTTCAACCTTAGCCCTTGTCTCTGGTAAACTCAATCTAAAATGTTAATTTTGAAAAGTGAAACATTTCTTAATCTTTCCAGCAGACAATTGAAGGTTTTGGGTCAAAACTAACTTGGGACTATTCATAATGTCATCCTGCTTAACAGAGGCTGCTGTTCCCGAAAAGCAACTCTACAGCATTACACTGACATCCCAATCTTTCATTGTGTTTATGGTGTTATTTTCAGTGATCTGCAGGATTGGTTTTTGTGCCAAACAAACATTTGGAGTTGTGACCACAAAGTTAAGTTTGGTTTTATCTGGCCGTAACACATTCTCCCACAGGGTTTGGGGTGATTTTCGCCAGGCCTGAAGGATTTCTCTGTCTTTCAATAGTATTCATTAGTCTAGACTGTTAGAGAATACTGGACATTGATGCCACATGCAAAAAACAAGTTGAGCTCTTGATTGACGTCTTGCTGTCGAAACTACCAGTTTTTATCAAGTCCCTGTTGTTCCATATTTTCTCCAACTACTGGTGACTGTCTTCACTGTGCCATGGTATGTATTTGATGCAGTGGAGTATTTTGCTACCCTTTTCCTGACTGATACCTTTGTACAATAAGATCCATCCAATATTTCCAATATTTTGTAACATCTTTGCAACTGTCAGGAAAACTCTAGGAGGGTTAAATTTTATCTCATGTCAGTCAGGTTCACTATAATAGATGGCAAGCGTGTACTCCCTCAAACATGGAGCAGACATTTACACAGGATAAATGTCCCACGATTTATCATGGTCTTATCTTTTTACATCACAAAAACCTTTGTTAACAAAGGAATGCAGACCTTTCAGAGTCTGTGAAAACTAAAACATGTTACTGAAAGTCTATACGCTGTGTTTGAATACTTCAAAGTTATGTTACTTTTTTTCTATATTATTGCTTAAAATATCTAGTTATTACTGAGCTACATGTGCTACGTAACATCAAACAAGTGATCAGAAACCTAAGGAAAGGCTAAAATCCAAACAAAAAATGTCTTCGCCAATTAAATCAAATACTGGATGATGAGCATGGGCACTGAATAGGAGCAACGTGTTTGAGGAGCTCATCCTTCTACTGAGTTCAGGTTAATCACAAAATTCTTTCAATTTATTGTCAAATATAGAGAAAAATGTTTCCAAGATGTAATCAATAACAGCAATGGTTTTTTCTGATCATTGTAGTATATAAAATAAGTATTACAACTTTATCCAACTGATGTGACAGAAAATATACTTACAAACTGTGCAATTGTCAAGGCCCTGCAAGTACAAAAGATTAAAAAAAAACATTCATGGCTGCATGTAATTCTCGCTCATTTTAGAAGAACCAGCAGTTCACTTGAAGGCGATATTTAAATCTTACCTTTTGTGTGCAGAGCCAAGACGATGGTGGTAATGATAACGCTGCTGTGAGTCCAGCCATCACACCAAAAATTAAAAAACAGAAACTGATCATCATGATCTAGGTCATCTAGCTTCCCAACACTTGCGAAAACAGGTCAAAACATTTGAGCCATTGAAGATATTTATATTTTCAACACAGTTTTTCAACAATTAGTTTCAAGTATGAATAGAGCTCAGAGTTGTCTGCCTTCAGCCAGTGTTATGTGTCTGATTTTTATCACGTTTTGACTGCTGAATAACACAGGAAGGAGGCGTTCTCAGATGTGGTTAATGACTTACATTTTCACAGAAAAGACAGCACAATATGAACCTCTTTGTTGTCAGTCATTTCTGCACAGATATCAATGTTTTTCCTCACGGCAGAGTGTGAGGTGTGTAAATTAGTTCTACGGGGCACATTTACTTCTCAAAGCACGAAGCACTCACTAGGGGGCAGTAACTGATAGATTTACAATAAGAGAGTGACCTGTTTTAACAGGTCATATGAACCAATATGAGTTGGTAACAACCCACCTAGGTTCATTTGTTTGTTTCACCACTGAATGAAATGATAGAAAATTTAGCTCAATGAACTCTTTAGGTCAAACTAAATGTCTCATCCACTCTCTTTCACATTCAAGCTAGGAGCAAAATCAGAATTTCTGAGTTAAGAAGATTCTGACAGCTAAATCTATTCACTCTTCTTTATCAGGGCCTAATATTCAGTGCCTTGCAAAAGTTTTCATGACACTGCTCGCATTTTGTTACGATACAACCACAAACTTCCATGTATTATTAAGGGGAATTTGTGTGAAAACAAAAAAAAGTAGAGGATAACTGTGAAGTAACTGCCTTTAGAAGTCAACTCATCAGTAAATAGTGTCCATCTGTGTGTAATTAAACCTTAGTATATGTGCAGCTGTTCTGTGAATGCCTTTGGGCAGCGTCATGAAAACCAAAGGACACACCACAACAGGCCAGGGAAAAAGCTGCAGAAAAAGCAGGGTTATATTATGAAAAACCAGCAGCCAAGAGGCTCACTGTAACTCTGAGTGAGCTACAGAGGTCCAGATCTCAGGTGGAAGAGAAAAACCAGCGATATGTGATCATAATAGTATCCCTTGCAATAAAAAAATGCATTACCATCTTTCTTCTATGGCTTTAGAGCAATTATAGATACCAGATAAAAAGTTGTCTATTCAGGTTTATTGAAAAAGTTGCTTCTGATTGATGTCTGCTGTTGAAACAACTTAGTTGTAAATTCTTAAAAACTTGACTATCTCACCTCCTCTTTACCTTCTAAAATTTCTTTGTTACGTTAAACTACAGGGTTCACCAAATATATTACAAATATACCATAAACAGCCTGAATGCATAGTATTTAATTAGCTAATACATGTCAAAGTTCAGGCAGTTCTTTGCAATATCTGTATTGCATAGAGTGATATTGTGTTAATAATGAATTTGGTACATATTGCACAGACCTACATTACACAAATCTGTGAAAATCTTTATTGAGAAGTGGAAAGAAGTTAGTTATTGTCGAAAGAAAGCCATTAGAAGTTCTGGTGATACCAAAGACTGTAACAAGCCATACAGCCATAAAATTATCAATGTGTGTGATTTAAGTTCAGCTATACGTCGTCTTAGGTCTTTTAATGTTTGTATCTGTGTGTGAAGATGATGTGGAGCCCTGTTGAAGATACATTTCTGTAACTTTCCGGTGTCACACAAGTAAAGTTTTCTGTTCTTCTATTCTAAACATGATGGTGTTAGTATCCCGCTGCAGGGATGCTTTTCTTCAGCAAAAACAAAAACACTGGATTCCAAGGCCTTTGGGTCTCCTCCTACTTGGACGTGCCTGGAAAACCTCTAAAGGGAGGCGCCCACAGAGCATCCTGATCCGAGGCCAGAGCCACCTCAACTGACTCTTTTTGATGACGAGAAGCAGTGGCTCTAGTTTGAGCTCCCTATCTCTAATGCTGAGTCCAGCCACTGTTTAGAGGAAGCTCATTTCAACTGCTTGTATCTGTGATCTTGTTTTTTTTCAGTCATGATCCATATCTACTGACCAGAGGTGAGGGTTAGAACATAGACAGGCTGGTAAATCAAGAGCTCTCAATCCAATCTGATTACGTTTGAGAGTCTTTCCTAAAAAGGATAAACAAAAATTTGCACCTGCAGCAAACGTGCTCCTAAATAGTTTGGGATTAGGGGGATTTATTGCAAAATTTGTCATTTTCTTTTCATGTCACAATAATGCACAAGTTAGCACTGGAGAGAAACACACAGTCTGAAAAAAATATGTGGCTGTAACATGACAAATCAATGGGTTTGAATAACTTTGCAAGGGGCTATGGAGCGGATAGAGATGTAGCTGTGGCAAAGTGTTAATTCTTATCGCCTTGTCTTAGGGTCATTCTGTCTCCTGCTGGACACTGAGGTCAGATGTATCAGCTTACATGTCACCAGACTGACAGATAGACAGGTCTTTTGAATCCCGTCCAGAAGAGAGAGTATGTGTTATCTCCCCCTACAAAAGAGGTTTATCAAGGCAGTAAAACGTTAAAAACTGTGGTAGCATTTAATCCAAACTGTATTACGCTTCGTTAAGTGCAGGGTTTCTGGATGTGTGTGACCTTCAATGTTTTATTGCTACTTTATTTACTTTATATAATCGATATTGTCAAACAATAGAAAACTGTAGCATTCATCTAGTGTTTGGCATTTGTAACTACTTTTTGTACAATATATTGTACCACCAACATTAAAAGCTTCCTTAAAACAACAAGTCTTACAAATTATCCCCTGGCTTCTGCTTGGCAACACCATGCGACCAGTTTAAAAAGAACATGTGCTCTGAGTTCATGGCATCTGGAAAGAGAGTAGCTCAGCTGTCATTGCAGAGACGTGTGAGGTGTGTCCTTGTGCAAGACAATCACATGAAATAAATGGGTCACGGGTTGAGGGCAAATCAAAAAGGCATTGTGGATTGTGATGTGGGAACTGTCAGGTGGATGGGGGTCTATTTTAATGAGCCAATAGCATCATTGCTTAGAATACATACAACTTTCACTATTTATCATAAAGTGCTTTTCCTTTACGTGACCTACAGCTAACCTGCTGGCCTGTCTGTTTTTCTCTCACCGTCAAGGTAAGCGCTGCAATCATTGACATTTATCTGTAGCAAATAAAAGATAGTTAGGCTTACTGCTAGCACTGCATAGACATCTCTAACTGGCATTGCAGGATGGGGAGATGGAGAGAAGGTAGTGACAGCAGCCCAGGCATCTACGTAACAGTATCTACAATATTTGTCTGGGTCATGTCAAGTCTAACTTTGCTTAAATAATGAAGGTTGCATTCCCTGAAACTTATACTGCCCAAGTATTTATGTATGTGAGGAACAGCCAGGTCGTTACTTTTCTCAAGGTCTTTGACTTTTTGAACATGGCAGCCTCCTCTTGACTTACATCTCAACCTTCTTTATGAATTCATGATCCCCTAAGTTAGCCAGTGCAATATGAGACTAACAAAATTGTGGTTATTGATATGACAGCTGATAATGGTTAACCTTTATAAAATGGTTGGCAAGCTGCAGACTATTTAAGGACTGAGCTCCCCTAAATATCCTGTTTTTTTTGTGTTAAAATATGCCCTTCAAAGACAACAACAAGAATATACAAAAAAACAGATATGAATGCTTACAGTATATGCAGTTTAGTTAACTGTTGTTCATTTGTCCCTTCTCTGTATTCATCAAAGCAACAGAAGCATGCGGCACTCAGGAAAGTATGGTGGCAATGTGGTCAAATATAGCTGTACAACAGGCTCCACCTCGGCTCTTTTTAATAAGTGAACTAAACAAGTGCCAGGAAGAGAACAGAAACTTATCTTAACATTATTAAGATTAAATACCTGTATACAAAATGGGCACACATGACATACTAAAAACATCAGGACATTAAAATGGTTTCAATTAAGGAAAAAATGTAGTGAGGTTAAAATGGTTCGTAAAAGACTTTGTCTGTTTTCAGGAACGAAACACTGCTGTGATGTCTGAAGGGTGAGTAATAGCCTCATGATTTCTCCACAATTTATTACAGTATTCCAAATAATACTCAAAAAAAGCGGAAGCCCTCAAATTCAACATACGGTGGGTCTAAAAGATGTCCATTAACCCATGTTAAAATGTTGAGGCTTTTTTATGCAAAAAAAAGAGGCTATGAAAAATAATTTCAAACCTTTTCCATACATAACGTAAAATATATCTTGTACAATTGAATTGAAAATTTATTAGAAGAAAAAACATGAAAAAGCAGAACACTAGAATAACATATAAATTTGCAGACCCTTAAAAGTAATAATTTTTTGAAGGACCTTTTGATTCAGCTACAGAACAGAGTCTTTTTGAGTTCGAAGTAGTTATGATTATTGGGAAATAAAGTTCAGCCGTCCTTATTTGATTTTTCTAACATTTGCTCATTTTAATCTTTTAGCTAAATCAGAAGGGTTTAGCTTGACAACAGGTCAAAAAGGACCAAAGGTATAACTCAGGAGAAGGGTACAAAAGAATCCAAAACATCAAATAGAGACTCCATGGCACAGTGAAGACAGTCACCAAAAACTGCAAAGATAATGGGACAACAGGGATGCCACAAAAACTGTGGACTTCTCCAAAACTAATGAAAAGACAAAATTGACACTGGTCAACGAGGCTACCAAAGTGCTGATGGCAAAACTGCAGGAAATACCAACAAGGATTGGTTGTGTTCTGTAAATTACAACAGTTCCCTGTATTTGTTTACCATGTTTGAACTACAGAGCAGGACAGGATTAATTTCCCTAAATGAGAACATCCAGACCTGGCCATAATTGCACCAAACCTTGTTACAGTCTAATGAAACCTAGCTGGAACCTTTGGACTTATATCTTTAACATATGTTTTGGCTTAAAAACAAAACATCTCCAAAATAACCCCATATCCACAGTGAAAAATAGTGGTGGCAGAATCATGCTCTGGGACTACTTCTCTTCAGATGGAGCAGAGTTTTATGTAAAGGTGGATGAATTTGTTAGTAGGTCCAAGTACTTTCATGTGATTGGAAGCTAAAGATGAAGAGGGATTTTATTTTTTAGCATCACAATGAAAATAAGTATTCATGAATAGCAAGAAACGAATAAGTTAATGAGAGGAAAATGTTTTGGAATAGCCTAGGCAGAATCAAGAAATAAATCTGACCGAAAAGCTGTGGGGTCGCCTGAAGTGGACGGTGAACAACAGATGTACTTCCAATTTAATGGATTTCAGAAACTTTTTCATGGATAGAGTCAATATTTCAAGTTAAGATGGGACCTGCTGACAAACCTCTTCCAAAAAAAACTGCTAATATTAAATCAAACAGTCTTTTAACAAAATATTAGCTTAAGAGTGTATGCACTAATACAAATGGATTATTGCACCTTTTTGTATTTTTTTCCCTCAGATTTGCTTGTTACCTCCGCCAAGGAGGTTATGTTTTTGCCAGGGTTTGTTTGTTTGTTTGTCTGGTAGCAAAATAACTCAAAAAGATGATGACGGATTTGGATGAAATTTTCAGGAAATGTCCGCAGTGGGTCCAGGAATAATTGATTAGATTTTGGGGATGATCCAGATCACTGTCTGGAGGGGGGGGGGGTCGGAAGTCTTTCTAGTTTTAGTTCAATTGCACTTTATACGGAGTGATTTTTGAATAGATTTATCTTTCTTTTGGTGTCACAAAGGTCTGATATTTGAACAGAGGTGAGGATGCTTTTTAGAGCCGCTGTAAAATATGCACAGTTGTTCATTTTTTAAAACTGTTTTATTACTTGTTTAAAATGACTTTTTCTGTAATGTTTCTTTTATCTTGGACTGGGGATTGTTTTTTGTGATGTGATGATGTGATGATGAAGACCGGTGAGTCAAAATTTGTTAAAGTAAAATTCACAAAACTATAATGAAAAATCATTCATGGTAAATGATCCGGAAACATGCCATGTTTTTTTTTCATCATAGAGAAAGCCAAAAAGGAAATTTGCAGCTACACGTCGACTGCTCATCAAAGTAAGTCCTGTTACTCTACATGCCATTTTATTCCATCTATATAAATGATGTGCCAATGCAATCTGGATTAGGGTCCCAATGAAGACTTTTTTTAAAGAATCAGCATCTCAGTCTGTGATGATCTCTGTGTATGGTGTAATGTCTGGAATTATTCCAGCTGCATCTATACTGTTAGCCAGGGAGCAGTGCAACAGAGTTTGACCCATTCAATTAAAAAAACCCTGGCTTCTTTTTATGTGCAGAGCTTGCAAACAATGTGTATATAGCATAGTGCATATTTTGCTGTTGGTCTAACAACTCTGGATGGATTTTTAGCATCACATCATGCATATCTGCTTTGAATTTAAATGGAATAGGAAGATACGAAGCTTTAGGTAAATAATGTCCAACCATCACCTTCTCACACAACTGATGCTGTCACAATTTAATCTCTAGCGAAGAGAGGCCACCTTGGATTAGCTGAAAAACTAGCAACACAATTCTGAAACATTATATTTTCCAAATATATGCCACTGCAACACAATAAACTAAAGTATTTCATAAATATCACAGCCGTTACCCTTTATTAACTGAATTTCATGCTGCCCCGTGCAGACATTCTGTCTACATTTGAGGAGATATAACCTATGTTGGGATACTGAGTAGTCAGAGCGGCTCCATCTGAAGCACTCTGACCTACTTTCTGGAACTCATAGTACCCAACATTGAGCTTCCAGCTTCATATCATCAAGTGTGAAAAAAAAGAAAAGAAAATGAGATAATTACGTCATGGCAAAAGTATCGTACCTATCTGAGGCTATAAAACCATGTTTATGCTGCATCATTCATCCCACTCAATATACAAAACAGAGCACATCAACACTGCCATACAAACTGTACAGACATAGCGGTTATTAAAATACTTTATTTTTTCGCATTTATAACCATGTATTATACTTGTTCAGTTATGCCAACATACAGTAATGTGAACATTTCAGGATGGGCTATTAAAGCCTGTGTGTTCTTCCAATCTATTTAGAGATAATGATGCTTAATATCATTTTTAACAGTGCAGAGGAGTTAAAGTAAAACAAAAAAGCAGTAAAACTAAACAAAATAAAAATTTTATCTTTACATTAATTTAAATCTGAATTGGTAAAAATTGCTCAGACGTATTACATCAGGTGTATGTTATTCAGGATTTTTCAAGGATTGACTTGAAATTGGCTATACATTCATGTAAGAAAACCCTCAAAACTAAAAAGTGAGGCGAATGCCACATTTTTTACAGACCAATGAATGGTAAATGGCAACTCACTGAAGTAGGTAACAGTGGCTGTTTTAAGGATAGGATGTCCTAATTTCTTCCTCAGTTAGAGAACACGTTTATGCTTTGTTTGACGAGTGAAACACGATTAATTTTTATTGTTTACCTACAATTACATTTCTTTCCTTTACATAGAAAGTTTAAAAACTGACATTTTGGGAAAGCCCAGCTGAAACTCTTGTCATTAAATTTTAAGATGTTCAAAGCACAAAGTTTTGACTTTGTTAGGACAGTTTTTCTGTAAGTTTTGTCCACATACACACCAAATTATCAGTGAATCATATCAAAAAAGAGATTGAACCTGCTACGTTTAGCCTAGCACTTCAGCAAGCTGCTCCACACAGGAACTTTGCCAGGAGATACAAAATGTGAGTGGCATCTGAATGAGATAGTCAGATATTTCCTTAGAAACCAAAGATAGTGTTGTGAGCGTTTTAAGGAATATGTTGTCAAAACATTTCAGTAGCTTTCCTGACATAGTTAGTGTTGGAGCAGCATAATAACCCTTAAATACCGAACCCTACTATTTTGAGAAAGTTCATGTTGCTGCCTATCACAACTACAATGTCATTGGTGAGTGAGACACAATCACGTCACTAATGTGAACCGTGTAACACTGAGAAAGTTGGAATGTGTTATTTGATGCATTTTACAGCTACTGTGTTTTTAAGTGTATACATTGTATTGATTCTTAAATGACACAGATTAGTGGCAGGGACAATAATTGGGACATCCCTTGAATATAATGCTTTATGAAAACCCCAGTTATATTCAGCAGCTTTCTAATGCTGTCTGGTTGTCTTTCAGGAAAAGCTGCTGAAGAAGGCAGCTTCTATGCTGGTTGCTGAAAATGAAGAGAAAGAAGTGGAGAAGGAAAGAGTTGTGAATGAAAATGTTCCGCCTCTGAAGCTGTCCGGCCTGTCAGTGCAGGAGCTCCAGGTAGTTTACCAGAACATACAGCTAAGTTACGCATCACTATTTGACATCCTTTTGATTGCATCCTTCTCTTGTTTACAGGACCTTTGCAAAGAGTTACACCAGAAGCTTGATGTTGTTGACGAGTCGCGCTATGACATGCAAGTTAAAGTCAACAAAAATGACAACGAGGTATGGCAAAAGTTTGAATCACGGTTTATTTGACAATCGTATGTGGAGATGTTGTGGTCTCTCCTAAACTGGGATGCTTGTTTCACAGATTGTGTCGCTGAAACAGAAGATCATCGAGTTGAAGGGTATGAAGAAGCCCAGCCTGAAGAGAGTGAAGAAAACCACAGACGACATGCTTGGTGCGTGCACGGATGCCTCCAAACTCAAGAAGGCTGACTTCAAGGCCAACCTCAAGACGGTGAAAAAAGAAGACGATAAGGTAAAATTGTAAAATCTACTCAAATATAAAAACTAATAATTGACTAAACTTTTCTCAATCATTTCCATTTTTTTATTTTATTCTAACAGAAGGAAGAAGTGACTGACTGGCGTAAAAATGTGGAGGCTCTCTCTGGGATGGAGGGCAGGAAGAAGCTCTTTACTGCAGGACAATGAAACAATGCGCATATTTTAAAGCTATTGTTAGTAATCTCCAAATGCTAACGTTACAGATTGCAATTGATGAGTCGAAGCGTATTGTGAGTGTTTGAAAAGTTTTAAATTTCATGCTGAAATGAAGTAATTATAACAAATGTTAGTAATGATTAAATGTAAATTATATTATCACTGCAGGAATAATAGTAAATATTTTAATGCGAAATGAGATTGTGATTTAAAAAAATTTTTCATGCTATGGAAGTGCAGTGTTTGTAGTGGACAGATGATGGTGCTGCCTCCCTATTTGTAATACACGTAAGCTGAATAAAGCACTATGACCAAATGCCTGAATTCTCACTCTTTTTATAACTTTTGTTTGATTTTATTTTATTTTTTTAAGATTTAACACTCAGTTTGAACCTTATCCCACCAGATGGCTTATTTTATTGGACTTTTACAGTCACCCAAGACAACCCTCAATTGTTTTAAGACGGATTACTAACTGTTCATAAATGTTGCACTTACATCTTTCTAAACCAAATGCAAAACCACATGGGGAAATTTGCAAACACATTTAACTTGTTCTGTAAACATTTATGCTGAGACTATTGTGTGCGCCAGTGCAGCAGTAAACCTGGCATAGGGAGATGGAAGAGTAGTGATATACAGTTTGCTGGCTGACAGAACAGAAGACGCTATTTTAGTTGGCCACTCACAAGGCAATAGGAGCTATTAAATTTGAGACTTGAGTTTAGTTCTCGTCATTTAAAGTCAGAGAGATATCAACTCGTTTTCCGCAGAGAATAAATAAAAGGTACGTTTATTTTAGTTTTTTGTATGTGTAATGATAATGTGGCATAGTTACAATGATTTATAGATAAATCTCACTTGCTACAATGGTGATGAAAAAAACTAAAATGAAGTATGAGTTAAATTAGAATATCGAGGCATATTCAGCAGTAAACTAAAAGTTAGTTTACTGTTTAAACATTTAAATATTTCATGATGCAACTATACCAAATTTTTAACCAAAACTTAAATGTTGTAGACAGTAATGTGACTTTTTACCAACAGATCATGAATTCTTATTAAATGCTTCTATTATTCTTTCTTTCTTTTTTTACTTGCCCGCCATATTCATTTTATTTTACAAAAATAAAATCTGAATGTGATTTTGAGAAGACTACTTGACAGTTGGACAGAGTTCAAATGGGATTAAAAAGGAAAATCATTCCAACTATCCACAGCACTTGAACATGAAGTGTTACTAATTTAAAGGCTCAGAGTTAGTATGTTGCAGTTCCAAGGTCTGGATGACTTGGCCGAGCACATCTAAAATGCATAAAACGTGTAGATAACTGCAGAAAAACATCAAAATATATTTTGCTTAATTAAATCAAAGACTGTGATGTTTTACTGTAATAACCAAATGAAGCAACTAATGCCTGAACTGATAATGTTATTAAAAGTACAATCTTCCAACAGGAGCAAAAAACATGGCTGAGGCGTAAGTGATAATAATTTCTAATTTATATGACAAGACATACTTTATATGAAGAATACATTCTTTTATTTACTTAATAATAGAAATTGTCAACACTAAACATTCCTTTGTTCTTTTTCTCTTCTCATATCATAATTTACAACATAGACCGGTAAGAAATGGACATATTTGTTGCAGGTCATATAAAACTAAACTAATAATTGTGTTTTAAAACCATGTTTTTTTCTGGTTTTAAGAGAAAATCAAAGATCTCTGCATCTCGAAGGCTGTTTCTTAAGGTAGTGTCTCCTTTTATTAAGTGTATTTTTTTAACTACAGTAAATGGGGGATTGTTTCATCTATGTTTTTATGCCTGACAGACCAAGCTGCTGAAAACAGCAGCTCTAATGTTGGAGAAGACGATAGAGGAGAGGAGTCTGCAGAAAGAAGTCACTCTGACAGAGAAAGTTCCTCCTCTACAGCTGTCTGGTTTGTCTGCTGAGGACCTTCAGGTGAGCGTACATAGGTAACTGCATTCCAGGAAAATTCAACCATACACTCTCTGTGGAATAGATTTTATATTTAACACAAGTTTAACTGTAATCATAACATTAGAAAGCCTCAATAGTGTTAAATATATCATTAGATGTAGAACGTTATTAATAGCGGGTTCCTTGCGGTATCACTTCAGATATACGTTAAATGCATCATTGTTAGATTGAATAACACACGCAGGAACTTTAAGAAGAAGAAGTTGCTGAACTGTTTGTTTGTCTGCAGGCTTTGTGCAAAGAGCTGCACCATAAGATAGATGTGGCAGATGAGGAGCGCTACGACATCGAAGCTAAGGTGTCCAAAAACGTCAAGGAGGTCTGGATTCACTCCTTCATCTCATCTAATTTATATATAGATTAAATTCTATTTAGTCTTTTGGATATTTTTTTATTTCATATTGACGATGATGAATGAATAGCTTGATTATTTTACTTTAATTACTTTTTTCTGATTAACAGACTCAAAAGAGATGGGCGTCTATTCTTTACATTATTATGAACTGATTTAACAAGATTTGTTGAACAGGTTACTGTACTTGACATATGTTTCCACAGATTGAGGATCTAAATCGGAAGGTCTTTGAGCTAAAGGGTAAGATGAAGCGACCTGCTCTCAAGAGAGTGAAGATCTCTGCTGAAGCCATGCTGGGAGCTCTACTAGGTGCAAAGGTCAAAGAGTGTGTGGACTTTAAGGCCAACCTCAAGACTGTGAAGAAAGAGGAGGAAAAGGTAAATATCCCTATTCTAACAGTAAAGTGGTTCAAAAGTACTGTATTCACAGTCATGTGAGAGAACTAGAACACTCCATAATTAATTCAGTTCATTACTCACAAAATTTTCATTTCGGTTTCTAAATTTAAAAAAAGAAATCTGGAAAAGAAAGTAATTTCATTGCATTTAAACAACAAAGGCTAACAGTTTTCCTCATTTAGCAAAACAAACAAATGGGGCGACAGAGGCTCAGTAGAGTAGTTGTCTTGCAATCAGAAGGACGTAGGTTCAACTCCAGCTTCCTCCTGTCACATGTTGATGTGCCCCTGGGGAAGGCACTTAACCCAATGTTGCCTACCGAGCTCTGTATCGGTGTATGAAGGTGCGCACGTTTGTGACTGCGAACGGGTGAATGTGGCTCCAGCGTAAAGCACTATGAGTGGTCAGTATGACTAGAAAGGCGCTATATAAGTCCCTTTTGGTAGAAATAACTTTAGTGAGACACTTCTTGCAGTCACCAGCCTCTAACACCGCTTTGAGGAAAGTTTGCTACACTCCATACTTGTATAGAGTAAATTTCAAGTCCCCACACAGCACTTCATTAGAATCAAGATCTGGGCTTTCACTCTGCCCAGGACTTCCCATGTCTTAAATCTTTGCCAGTTCTTGCTGGATTTACTGCCATGTTTTGGGTTGACTGTTTTCTGTACAGTGAAATTGGTTGATTTCCTACGCTGCTACAGCCTTATCTCTAAAGACCTCAAACACATCCTTTGAGCTCACTATCATGGTTATTCTCACTTCAGTAGCAAATTAAACTGAATGTGTGAGGTTTTAAATAGGTCGAGTGTCTTTCCAAATGCCAAGTAATGACATTCCGACAATGTGCACTTTATGTGATGCACCTGTGGGTCTTTTTTTTTTTTTTTACCATTTTTATAATTATGGGGGTGTCCTGTTTTATTCCTCACAAAAAATTGTTTTACTTAATTGTAAAGAAAATTTTACAAGGTCTTTCCTTCAGTTTTTTTGTTCATACTACAAATATATTTATCATCGTAAAAAAATTTATTAGATAGCTATATTTCCAAATATGTTAGAAAACATACAGGCTGTTGTAGGGTGTCCTCATTTTTCACATGACTGTGTATTGTATAGTTTATCTTATTTTCTCAATATTTCTGAGAGTTATTTATTTTTGCCTAATCAGAAAGAGGAAGTGACAGACTGGCGGAAGAATGTGGAAGCCATGTCCGGAATGGAGGGCAGGAAGAAACTTTTTGATGCCAACCAGTAGATTTGTCTTTGTGGACGTTTTGAGAATAAATACAGTTTTACAGGGTAAGAAATTACAGATGACCATGCAGGGAGTTTTTTTTCTATAGAATTAGCAAAAACATAAGACAGGATTAAGCATGACTATGTATTTAGGCTAGATTTTACATGCAATATTAAAAAGCGATTTTAAATTATTAGAGAAGAATAACTGAATTGAATTTTTCTTTTGTGCTATTTGTTTTTGTGAAAAAATTGAACTGCTTATAGGCTATGTCTACCCTAAGAACAGCCTGAAAATGACAATGTTAATAAAATAATCTGGTGAAAACTGAAAGCTGAGGCTGTAGTTCTTCTTTTTATCCTTATTTTATGAGGCTGACAATAAAGGTGGGGTTACATAGCATACGCAAATGGCTGTAATGTAACGTCAGCAAAAGCTGAGAAGAGAACATTAGGTTCTGGGCTAAAAGAAGAAGCAACGTTCACCTGCAACTATCTACATCCTTGACATCACTGCAGCAAAGCACCAATTCCCACAGAGGCGAGAGGGAAGAGTCTTTATACATGTGATAATCTGTATATGTTTTTATCTGTGCTGGAGCACATACTCTTGTGTGTTTATAACTAACAAAATTCCACCTGCATCAACTTCCAATTAATGTAGCATCCATTTTTATAGTTTAAGTAAAGGATGAGTACCAGTAAGTTACAGTGCGTTGCTAAAATATTTACACCCTTTTACAGGGCAACACAAAGTATAGTGGCTGGGCAATTCTGCCCCAGTCACAGCTTTTCTGTAGGGATTGCATTGTTTACCTCTCCCCTTCACCCCTGACCAGATGGTGTGTTCAGGGTGAATTGCAGTGTTGGATTTCCATCACATTTAGTATTTTGCATGCAGGCCAAACGTTTAATTTTGGTCTCATCTGTCTAGATACATTTTTTTCATATTAAATACATGGCTCATGGAAAACATTAAACTGGACTTAGCATGGCGTTTTGTTTTACCATTCTTCAATACAGGCCAGGTTGGTGGAGTACACAACTAATTGCTTTCATGTAAAAACATTCCCCCACCTAGGCTGTGAATTTCTGAAGCTCCTCCGAAGTAACCATTGGACTCTTGGCTGCTTCTCTGATTAATTCTCTCCTGTTCTGACCTGTCAATTTCAGAGGATAGCCATGTTTTAATAGGTTTGCAGTTGTGCTTTAGCTGTAGTCAAGAGAGAACAGCAAGATGTCCAAAGCCAGGGTTAGGTTATAACCTAGGCTATAACCTAACCCTGCTTTAAACGTCTACGCAATTTTGTCCCTGACCTGTCTGATGTGTTCCTTGGTCTTCATGATGCTTTTTGTTTGCTAATGTTCTCCAACAACCCTCTGAGGTCTTTACAGAACAGCTGGATTTACTCTGACATTAAATTACCGGTACACACATCTGGACTCTATCTAGTGAGTCAGGCTTCTGAAGGCAGTTAGTTGCTTTTATAAAGGGGTCTCCAAATAAAAGAGGGACATCACAATTTTAAGGTTTGTATTTGTTAGAATGTTACCACATTGCATATCCTTCTCCTTTCGCTTTACATTTATGCTCTACTTTGTGTTGGTCTTTCATCTAAGAAAATCCCAATAAAATATGAAAGTTTGTGGTTGTAAAGTGACAAAATCTGAGCCAGCACAAGAAATTATAAATACTACATTTCAAGATATCTTAGTGTGTTATTTTCCTTCCTTCCAAGGTAAAACAAAATCACTAAAAGTTAATATAGAAAATGTTCTTAGTTATGAAAATATATAGATTATTAAGGGTTGCAGCCTTTTGTGTGAATACAGAACCAAGCTGGGTTAACCTTTGGCTTTTGTCTTACCTCAATGCTGCTTAAACAAAGCGTTGAGACTACTGCCACAGTATGCAATTGCAAATATTAAGAACATTTGTGATAAAAAATTGTTTATATAAGGTTTGTTCTAAATGTAAAATGAAAGTGAGTTTTATTTTACATAGACAGATAAATGAGAACAGTGTTTTAAGGAAAAAAAACGTGGGGCATTTTATGGCAATTCAAAATATGAGGAAATGAAATACCTGTTTTAATTTATATTAAAATGGAATTAGCATAAATAGACAACCTGGTATAGTCTACCTCACTTCTGGACCTTTTGGACCGTGCCATCTTTCTATACAGCATGAATGAAGGATGTAAATCGAACCTTTTCCTATCTGCTCGACTCTTTGACATCTTCATCTAGACTTCACCTATGTCACTGACCTTAGCCCTCTCTAAAGGATACACTGCCATTTTAGATGTTGCAGAAATGTTTTAACATACCCAAATATCTGAACCCAAAGAGCAGGTTTTATGACCCCTTTTGAAGCTTGAATATTGTCACGAACCCCAGTAAATGTCACTGTTGGTGGACAGACAGTGTCAGTAAAACAGATATGACTCTATTTTAGTGAGTCCTTCACCTTTAGAGGAGACACTATAAATCTGAGAAATGTTTTTCCATCATCTTTCAGAATGCACAAGGAGCTCCTTTAGGTTGCATCTCTAGGAGATGTCTTACTGTCAATTGGTAGAGGTCCTTGTGTTTGGTGCAGTGATCGGTGTTGTTTTCTTTGACTCAATGTGAGTATTTTTCTCTTTATTTCACCGCATCTAACAGCTACTGCTACCCGTCACTACATCACAGCAACATATTGTCATCGTAGGTCATTTTAGTGGGCAGCAGTGTTATTGTTTAACAGCTAGCTGAACAGAGCCTTCTCACATGCCTGTGGATTATCTGGTCACTCACCTTGCTTTGTCACCTATAGTGAAACTCTCATCAGTTGTAATAACACTTGCACTGTTTTTACCTGTCAAAGCACATACACTTTAAATCTTTCTAAACTTTTAAAATATTTTCTTTGCAACACTTAGTTTTAGCAATCAAATAAATTTGTAATTTGCATCAGTTTGTAGAAATGCTGGCATTTAACTTGTAAAAAGGAATTTATATAAAATATGCAGAATTTACATGGATTGCAACAGAGTTATTTTTTAAAAACCTTTATTTTCCTAAAATTAGAGTGGTGGACAATGGGTAAGTGCTATAAACTTAAGTGTGCTTTTGTTTGCTTAATAAATAAAACTTTACTGGTTATTGTGCCTTGAAGCTTAAGATATA